>VCAZ01000023.1:875000-1475000 GCA_005784505.1 Bagarius yarrelli
TTAGCCATTTTTGCAAGCAAAGGAGTCGATCAGAAAACTATAGACACTGAAAGATCTGGCATGGATTTGCATCTGGCACAAATGCAGACATAGAAAACAAATATACAGTCCAGGATTCATCTTGACTAGGTTCTTTGGAGAGGTTCTCTTCTTCTACAGTTCGTGACTTTTTGACAGAAATTCTTTTGCCCTATAGTCAGGTATAAAGGGTATAAAGCCTTACAATGCTTCAGTAAAACTAGTAAACATGAGCATCTGGAAGTTCATATATGTAAAGTTTATTTCAAGTCAAAAGCATATTAGGGGAACGCTTATAATGCAAACATATTTTAATGTAAAATATCAAAATATGTTAATTGATATGTTAATTATTACAATATTATTTCCATATTATGACATAATTACAGGTTAAGAAGTTTAAAATAAGGTTGCATTCTATTAAGGATGTTTGGAAAGTGGTAGCTCAGTGGTTAAAGTGCTGCACTGCTACCCAGAATATTGTGTTTTTGATTCCCAGAATTATCAAACTACTGCTGCTGGGCCCCTGAGCAAGGCCCTTAACCCCCAATTGCGCACTTGTATAAAGAGGACAACACATTCAGCTAAAGAAGACCGGCAAATATTTTAACACCTTTTTTTAAATATATATATATTTTTAATTTAATCACTGTTACTTACACATACAACATGTACTGTCAATATAATATTTGTTTACCTTTAGTGAGCAACCGTATAAGTGGGTAATGAAAATGTGATTGACAGACGGGTGACTGTATTTCACCGTGAGGAGTCCTTCATTGACTTGTGGCCACACCCACCGATGTCATATTGCATCAGCCTAAACTCTTTTATTATTTATTTATTTATTATTTAAAGAAACAAAGGGCAGCACGGTGGCTTAGTGGTTAGCACTGTTGCCTCACAGCAAGAAGGTTCCGGTTTCGATTTCTGGTCAGGGTGGAGTTTTCTGTGTGGAGTTTGCATGTTCTCCCCGTTGGTTCTTGTGTGGGTTTACTCTGGGTACTCCGATTTCCGTCCACAAAACACGTATGTTAGGTTGATTGGTAATTTTAAATTGCTCATAGGAGTGAGTGTGAGTGTGTGTCAGTCCCTGTGATAGACTGGCGACCTGTTTCACCCTTTCAGAGACGGCTGGGATAGACTCCAGCAGATCCCTGTGACCCTGAATTAGGGAATAAGTCGGTTTAGAAGATGAATGAATAAATTTTGAGAAACGGTGACCCTTTTAAACAAGTTAATTGATCTTCTCAATCACTGTATACCCTTTTAGCACAGTGCAATCAAGCTTAAATGGCCCGCTTTACCTGCAATTACCCTAGTTACTAAGATATCAATTGAACATACAGTAGTTTCTGGTCTCGATTTTGCACTATTTTTTCCCATGAGTAAAATGCAAACATATTACTGATATGATGACCATGTTAAAACCGCTCTGTACAAAAGATCAGATGTTCCTTATGTCTAATCTTTTTTGCTGAATTATGTCACGCTCTACATTAAACGCATTCGGCAGACACTCTTATCCAGAGTGACTTACTTTTATCTCTTTTTTATACAACTGAGCAATTAGGGGTTAAAGGTCTTGCTTAGGGGCCCAACAGAGACAACGTATTAGTGCTGGAGATCGAACCCTGATCTTCCGATTAGCAGTCCAACATCTTAACCACTGCGCTACCCTAACCCCAATATAATCTAATATATTCTAATCTAAAATGGATTTGCACAAACTTGTCTTTAAAGCAAAATAGGGAGTACTCTGACAATCAGGTAAATATAATAAAGATTAGACTAGATTTGTCTTAAACTTCTGTCAATAATACAACATTGTTGTTTCCTAATTTCAACAAATGCAAAATAGAAGAATTTTTACTAGCGTCCTGAGATTACAGAGTGAAAAGGTATAGAAGGTACAGGAGTTTAAGTACCTGGAGTCGACAGTCCAGAGAAATTGAGAGTGTACCGACAGGTTAAAATGGGTGGAGAAACGTGTCAGAAGTGATGTGTAACAGAAGAATATCAGCTAGAATCAAGGGAAAGGTGTACAAGATGGTGGTGAGACCACCTATGATGAATAGTTTAGAGACAGTGGCACTGAGGAAGAGACAGATGGCAGAGCTGGAAGTAGCAATTGAGGTTTTCTTTAGGAGTGACGAGTTTGGACAGAATTAGGAATGAGTTCATCAGGGGGACGGCTCATGTTAGATGTTTTGGGGAGGAAGTTAGGGAAGCCAGATTGAGGTGGTTTGTACTCTGGTACAGAGGAGGGATAGTGAATATTTTGGTAGGAGGATGTTAGAAATGAAGCTACCAGGCAGAAGGCAAAGAGGAAGACCAAAGAGGAGGTATATGGATGAGATAAACGAGGACATGAAGTTAGTGTGTGTGAGTGAAGAGGATGTAGAGAATAGGGTTAGGTGGAGACAGATGATTCGCTGTGGCCACCCCTAAAACGGAACAGCCGAATGGAGAAGAAGAAGTCCTCAGACTTTTGTATAAATTACACATCGTGTACTGAACATTTTTACAACACTCCAGAAATTCCTTATAGAAACATATCATGCATAACTTGCAGCCAACTGACAAACAGAGTTGCCCCGAGACATAGTCGGAAAATAATTAATTCACAAGAGCCAGGCTATGAATTTCTGTCTATTCCACTGTGATTTCTCCTGTATTTACATTTCTGTCACAGGCTGATTGTCTTCTTTCTTTTTTGTTCCCTGTCTTATCCTCAGCCACCCTGTCCGTCTGGTTATAAAATCTTCCCTCTCTCTAGGAGGTCCTTTTAATTAAATCTATGGCCAAAAATGCAGAGAGAAAATGCCCCATTAATCAAACAAACCTAGTTCAGAACTGGTGTTTTAACTCCACCTCCCCCCCCCTCTCTCCTCCCCACCTCCCTTTCCGCATGTGTTCATTCTGTCTTTTGTCTTTCTCTCTTTGCCCTCTATTCCTTTTTTTAATATTCAGTGCACCTTTTAGATGTACGTTCTTTCACATTCTGTCACCCTCACACATACACACAGTCTGCTTACGGTTTAACTCCAGGATTATATATTTCCACTGAGATTTATATTTTTCCATGCCCGAATGTTACATACTGGAAATTTAATTTGTTATCTATCCATAATGAAGCACTGCAGCCATATTCAGGAGTGTTAGTGGTGTCATTGTGTAGCTACCTCAAAGTAAATCCTTCAAATGTTATGTAAATTTTCAACTATCATGCGCTCCTGACAGTAAGAAAAGAGACAGTATGTCCTCTCAATAGAATGCAAAATATATGCAAATCTTTCCTTTTTCTGATTCTCCCTAGACGGACAGATAACCTTTTAATTGTTTGGATAATTTTACAGAGTTGTAATACAGCAGGGGGCAGCACAGTGGCTTCATGGTTAGCACTGTTGCCTCACAGCAAGAAGGTCCCAGATTCTGTGTGGAGTTTGCATGTTCTCCTTGTTCTTGTGTGGGTTTACTCTGGGTACTCCGGTTTCCTCCCACAGTCCAAAAACAAGTATGTTAGATTGATTGGTGATACTGAATTTCCCATAGGAGTAAGTGTGAGTGTGTGTGGTTGTTTGTCTGTATGTGGCCCTGTGATAGACTGGTGACTTCTCCAGGGTAACCCCTGCCTTTCACCCAATGACAGCTGGGATTACCCCATGATCCTGATTAGGAATAAGCGGGTATAGACAATGGATGAATGGATGGATAGATGGATAGATAGTTTTTTTTTTACCAATACGGATAAAATACATTGCGGAAATCTCTAAACATTCTGGCGTTTGGAAGTGTGCAATAAATGCATTGAGCCCTGTAGGAGAAACCTGTGTAGGGCAAGTGGTGCAAAAGATGAATGGATAGAAGTGGAGTTACAGCAGGCTGTTTTCTTTGCTGTTGTTAGTCTTAAAAAATATTTTATAAAGTCGTTCAGTGTTCAGTAAGCATGACTCTGCCTTTTTGTGGAAACTGCAAGCCAAAATCTCCAGCCCATTTTTCTGCTCCTGCATATTTGCATTTGCTGTTCAAGTCACGTGTAATAAACTAGGTATGCGGCGAACACTTGCAATAAAAAATTTATAAAGTATGATCACAGTCTCCTGATCCATCGGCCACAAATGATGCCTAGCATGATGGGATAAATCACCCACATGCAAGTGAACACGGCTTAAAAAATAAATGCTTGGAAACTGTACATCTTGCATAACGAACCCAAAGTTTCCAAGAAATGTTCCGTCTCTGCTAACCCACATTTGGACACCTCCTTAAATCAGAATGGTTTAAAGAGTCACGGCCCACTGATTTTTACAGCATGTAAAAACAGTTGAGATGAGTGGTGTCGGGGTGGAGCGTCAGTACAGGCTAGGTGTATGGCTCCCATGTGGAGGCCATGACAGTGAATCTGATGTGGGAATGAAAAGCTGTAAGAACCGATTTCCCCTGCACGCTCCCTTGCATGACTTCTGCCTACTGAAAGGAGCCCCATTGTGAGGGGGCTTCATGTCACAGAGCTGGGGGCACGGAATGCCTGGGCACCTTACAAAGACGTTCCTGTTCACATTAACCCCCTCCCCTCTTTATTCCCCCTCCCCTCCTTTCCTCTCTCCTGCTCTTTCTCTCTCACTATTTCTTCCTTCTTCTCTCCCACACCCTGTTATGGGCTGGGGCCTGGACAAATACAGCCTAAGTGATAGATGTGTTCCGTTACATGATCCATGCCGCATTCAGCTTGCCATGATTAGAAGGGGAGATCAGACAAAGAAATGGGGAGAGAGACAGGCACCGAGGCAAATCAAAGAGAACAGGCAGACAGATAGCGAACAGGAATGTGAGAGGAAGTTCAGGCATTGGCCAATGTTCCCTTTGCTCTTTTAGAAGACAGTTTTTGGATATACTCCTTGGATACAGAAAAACATATGCAATAACATGACTTTACTATTCATACGTTATGTGTGTGTTTAATTACCGGGTCTTATGATGTGAAGATAAACGAAGATAAATCAAATGAACATGTCCACCTTTAACATTAAAATGACAAGATGTACAATTCCACTAAACTCTAAACTGACACATTTCAGTGAAAAAAGTTAATGAAATAAAAAAAAAACAAAAAAAAAACCTCATAATAACCTGGTTGCATAAGCAAGAGCACACACTGAACTAATACACAGTTGAGGCTGTTGCACGCCGTCTGTTGTATTACAGCTTTCCTCTTTGTCTTCTCATTAATTTTGGAGACACATCCTGTTCTTGGTAAGGTCACTATTTTCAACTAATGATTGTCTACACTGTGTTTCATGGTACATCTAATACCCTTGGATTAAATATATATTAGATAGATAGATAGATAGATAGATAGATAGATAGATAGATAGATAGATAGATAGATAGATAGATAGATAGATAGATAGATAGATAACTGGATGAATCGGCTTTGTGGGGCGGCTGGCTGGCTGGCTGGCTGGCTGGCTGGATGGATGGATGGATAGATAGACAGATAGATAGATAGATAGATAGATAGATAGATAGATAGATAGATAGATAGATAGATAGATAGATAGATAGACATTTTTTAGGCTTAAATGTAGTCATAAAATAAAAGAATTGATTTATATTTAATCCGCCTGGAAGTTATTTAAAAAAAAACTAAAGAAAGAAAAGCACCAAAGGCTCAGCATGATGGTGGGAATTGTTACAATACAGCACTATGGCAAACACTCTGCTAAATATTTCTGCCATTAATCAAGTTAATTTTGTAAAGTTGTGGTAAACCACAGGACACCAAACAGACGATCCAGCTCAGAGGGAAAAACACACTGGCTCTGCTGATGAATGCAGTGGTTCTGATGTTCTGGAGAATGAGAGGAGACTCACAAGGCTGTGTCTGTGGTTTTCTTTTCTTTAAGACTTCTGTTCTTTCCTAATTCTCTCTCCTCATAAAGTGAAATCCCTGAAAAACCCCTAGCACTAAACCTTTGGATGATTAATAGAAATCAGATTTATTGCTAAAGTTACATTCTATTTAAAAGCTTTAAAAAGACGGCCCACCTTTCAGCTGGCAAAACACCACCGCAGCTGGTGAAGCCATGTTGCTTGAAGGAATTAATCAATAAATAATTATTTAAATAAGTTTTGTAAATGTCTCACCGCATTACTCTCAATGCGACATAACTGTGAAGTTGTGTAAGTACTACATCTGCAGATCCGATCCGCACCACCATTTTACAAAACGAGCCATCTATCAAAGACATACACACAGAGACATACAAATCATCCCAGAACTCAGCTATTCGTTTGCACAGTTGCTGAGTATGTCAACTTTTCCGCTCGCTGGCCACACTGTCTCCACTGATGAGAGGTGGCCAGTCTGAGATGTATTTAAATCAAGTGGAAAATAAGAGCCAGGAGGCAGAAGTATGTGTGTGGATGTATGTCGGTGTGGGTGTCAGCAAGGTGTAAAGTCCAAACTTGGCTAAGGATACTTATACATCTGTGGTAAGTCTATAGCCAAGTAACACAATCACACACACACACACACACACACACACAGACACACACACATTTTTCTTACTATCCACTGAGATAATAATTAATACAGTTGATTATTGCTGTGCTATTTTCAACTTTCACATAACCTCATATACTGTCTGTTTTACTTTCTAAAATTAAAAATATGAAAATTACACACACAAACACACAAATATACATACACACACACATATATATATATGGTGTTGTAGCCGTTTACATTTACAGCATTCGGCAGACACCCTTATCCAGAGAAACTTACATTTATCTCTTTTATACAACTGAGCAATTGAGGGTTAAGGGCCATGCTCAAGGGCCCACAGTGATGGTTTGAGGTGCTGCGAATCAAACCCCGGTCTTTCTGGTATTAGTCCAACAGGTTAGGGGCATTTAACTGTTTACAGGTTTTTACCTGTTCACATCATCACATTTTTATCTTTTTTTATCCTATTTCTATACTGTGCATTTGGGGTTAAGGGCCTTTCTCAAGGGCCCAGCATTAGCAGGCTGGTAGTGCTGGGAATCAAACCCCTAATCTTTCAATTGGCAGTCCAACACCTTAAACACTGCGCTACCACTTCCAACTACCAGTTGACATGATTCATATTGTAACAAAGGTTACGTGTTCTGTTCCTACTATTTAAGTAGTTCTTAGCAGTATTTGCTTTAGATTAGTTAATATACAGACACAGATCTTGGTTTATTCCAGTGGTCAACAGTCTAGGGCCAGATACGACCCGCTCTCACATTCGGACCAGCCAGCTAAACAAGTTAATTGTAAATATTTAAGTTTTACTTATATCATATATGTATTTAATAATAAAGGTTGGCTGTAAAAATAAAATTAGCTCAGTTATAAAAGAAGCCTATTTATTTATTAGATTCACCACCAACAGAACTTTAAAATGAACATTTCATGGTAATGAGCAGGTGTCAACCAGCAAGAAAACTCAAAGAGGCGACAAAATGGCCAAACTCAATTGGGAAAGAATTGGGAATCCTCTGGTCACTTGTCCAGGGGCTCTTACATCCCATTTAGACAGATGAGCGGGTTAATTTTAAAGTATTTACTCAGCAGTAGAAGCTTGGTATTACTGAAAATTTAACCCAGGATCTTCTAATCACCTGTCCAACACTTGAATTAACATTAGAGTTATTACTAATGCTTGTTGCTTAGTTTTTTTTGCCAAACTACTTGTTGTTGTCGGCTTGCTAGCCTGTTGCTAAGCACTCATAATCATTGCTGTGATGTCATTTCTGTCTAGCATGTATTTTTGATAATCAGTGTAGTAGAACGCTGCTCATAGTCACCTGATCGGTTAAAATATTTTAGGGTTTTCGTTTCCGTTTTAGTTTAATGTTGTCCAAAAGATCGAACAAAAGACGCACCATTGTGGAAAATGTCCATGTTTTCTTTTTCGAGAGAGGTGTTTTTGGTCTTTATTGATAGGACAGAGAGATGAAATGGGGAAGATAGAGAGAAAGGTGGGGCCAAAAAGGGCCAGAGCTGGAATCAAACATGTGTGGTTGCACCCTGGCCAGGGACATGTCCATGTTTTCTATTCACGTTAAACCTCTGGACCTGTAAAATAGCATTATGACATCTAGGAACCTCGAATGCGACAGTAGTCACAGGCTCGCATAAAAAGTAAGTGAGCTCTTATGCACAAGTGTATCTTTGTAAAACCCTACATACAAACACGCAGGCAGCAACACACAAGAAAATACACGTGCAGACATTCACTGTAGACTGGGTCGTGTATTTATGACCGGTGTCACATCAACCATCATAAACGGTTTACACATAAAAGTTATAAACATAGTAAACTGCCTTCCCCTCAGGAAATTTTTTAATGATGTCAATATTTGGTTAAGAGCTCTGTACAGATCTTAAATACAATCTTTCCCAGATGAATTTTTGCAGGAGTGTGTGTGTGTGTGTATGTGTGTTCGTTCGTTTGTTTTTTAATGTTTTTTAAACAAATACTCCCACAGGGACAGGAATATCTGACAGCTTTGCCTAGAAGAAAAATAACTTTTACTGCAGATATGTTTTATTTATTTATTAAAAGCAGCTTTAATTCGTTCAATATAATTTGCGTACTCGTAACACATGAATAAGTACGTGCACATAGAGAAATGACTAGATGTGTCCGTGGAATACAGTGGAATGTGTGAGTGTGTGTGTGTTTCGGTATCCATGCTACCTGCTTTGGAGTTGAGACAGGAGTGCAATATTTCAGACATCTCTCGCCGTCTTGCCGAACATTCCTGCAGACAGCTGTGTATGAAACAACATCCTGTCCTGTCTGCCTGAACAGCAGTCGTCTTCCCCTGCTCACCCCTTGCTAAATTTCTACCAGAGTTTTCATAAAAATCACTAATGACCTGCATCAGATTCTGGTTCTAGTTTTGGAGGTGTATAAAAGAACCTATGTTTTATTCTTGCACATACATTTTCGTGTAATTTGTGAACATTTTTTAATTGTTTTCTTTATTTAAATACCTTTCAAAGGTTAATGTCATGTATTGTATAGATGTATTGTATAAAATGGCAGTGAATAGCGTCTTTCTCACTGTTCTGTTACTAAAAAGATGCTCTCAGGCTCCATAATCGGACATTAGTGTCATCAATATTTGCCTTTTTTTTAGGGAGGTTAGGATCGTGTTTCCTTAATAGTCGTTGGTTATTATATCTTAAAAAACAGACACATATTTAAAAAGAGTTTTTGAGGATCGCAGGCAAAGCTATTTTTGAGAGACACCAACATCTGTGAAATTTTTTGATACCCACTCGTATATTTATTCTAGATTCTAAAAACAATCCAGAAAAGCTTTAGATCAACCGAAAAAAATGGCCACATGGGCACAGATAACTAAACATATGCACAGAATAGCGTTCCCTGATTACTCGCTTTTTGCATTAGTTCTTTCTACTTTAAACAAGCACCTTCTCAGCGTCTCATAAGCCGAGTTTTACAAGAGTGTAATTACAACTTGACGAGTTTCTTTTCAACAGGATATCATTACATCACACATTCTTTATTTTTGGCCTTCAGTCTTGGCCACCTTTGTCTGTTAATTTGGTGGCCATGAAGTCAAGAGGAGGAAAATGAAAAGCATATGTGGCTCAGTGGATGTGGAAAAAAAAACCCCACAGTGGCAAGTCAGGTATGTGTGTGTGTGTGTGTTCCTCGTACATCTTAACCCTTTTGGTGTGCCATTGGCTTTGTATAGTTTGTGTGTATTTAAGAGAATGAGCTGTACCGAGATGGCGGATCTGTTAACTGTCACACAAAAAGAACAGAATGGATACTTTAAATTACTGATGTGTTAGTGTGTGTGCCAAGTTCATGTAGGGACAGATAAGTTCATGTAGGGACAGATAAGTTCATGTAGGGACAGATAAGAGTGTGTGCTTGCATGTATGTCAATCACCACACACATTGCTGTCAGCGATGTGGAGTCATCATCAAAAGTAAAAAAAAACCTAATAATGGTAAAGTAAAACAAATATTATCAACGATTTACTGATCTGTGCTATGAATGTAATTTTTAAATGACTCACGTCTTTGACATAAAAAAATTGTACAAAGCTAAAAAGTTCTAGGCCGGCACCCACATGCGCAAGTTGACCGCTCCGGTGACCTGGTTTCGAGTCCCAGTTTGGGTCCAACTGGACTCTCTATCGTCCAACTGGACTCTCTATCTCCCCCATTTCACCCCTCTTTCCTAATAAAAAAGATTCCAAAAATATCTTTGAAAAAGTTCTCAAATCTGGACTTTAAACAGGAAGTTATAAATAGTGCTTTTATATTTTTCTTAGGAAGAAGAAGAAGAAGTTTTATTTATATAGCGCCTTTCCATTGTTTAAGGTGCATAACATCATAGACAATACAACACATAAGGCCAAGGAAGCCAAATTATCCAAAATACATATTGAACAGATATGTTTTTAGCTGAGTCTTAATGGTGGGCAGAAATGATGTATTTCAAAGTGTAAATAATAGTGCATTCAATAATTTAGAAGCATTAACACCAAATGATCTACCCCCTATATTGGACCTCAAAAACGAGGAACAGTCAGCAGACCAACCTCGGATGATCCGCGGGCGCGGACAGGAAACTGAATATACATTTTTTTATTGTGTGTTCTGAGGTGTGTGTAATAATTAGATGCGAAACATAACCAGGCGGTAATCAATGTGACAGCAGCCATTTGAATGGTGAATTAAAGCATTTCTATAGTTTTTTTTATTTTTAGAATTTGTAAATCATTGCCTTACCAGCCATCAACTTATCAGCATTATAGTAAAATAACACATAAGACTAACACATCATTACTACAAGGGCACCTCTTTATAAGACAACTCTTATTATGATTATTTTCATCTTCCTGTTTCACTGCAGTCTGGATATGAACTGTTATTTGCTTCTTTTTTGCATTATTAATTATTAGGAATGCTTTATATTTGTTTTTTTTTATAGTTTTCCATTTCTCTTTCACAGCTCTGTTTAATACATATACACAGTATGGGCCCCCATCACATCGATTCCGCATAGCTGGTGGGCTACCAAGATGTGGGGGCCTTTAGAATTGTCCTAAATTCCCCTTCCCTTTGTACAAGTTAACTGCTGTGGCTATAACAAAATCTTCAGCTGAGAATTCACATGTAGCTGGAGAGAAAAACCGACCCCGTAGAAGACCTGTTTAAGCTCCATCAGCTGTGAGGTTACACTAAAAGCTTCTGTGTTGTTGTGGTTGCCCCTTGTCATCACCTGAGTTTACATTCAGCACGGTTTACTCTATGATTAATGGCCAGAGCTTGCGTGGAGCTACAGGAATGATGGATTTTCAGTTATTGCCTTTCAGAGAGATTGAGGGGTGTATACAACATCTTTAGTTTGTATGACTTGAAACCTGAATCTCACCACATTCTGTGGCGCTGGTTTACCCCTACACTATAATACTATAATGGAAATATTTCACTGACCACAGAAGCTCTAAGGCCTTTGCACACTCAATCTGGCTGATTTTAAAAGGAGCACCCAAGTGTGTGCAATCATCTAAACTCCATATTGCCAGATCCGGTTGAAACCCCTCAGGGCAAACCTGCTATATAAACACATTATCTGAAATGTCATCACAGAAATATAGCTGTTGGTAGACATTCTGTATGGTAATAAATTTTTTATTTTTTTTTTAACTTTAGTGCCTCTGCCTTCAAAAGGCTCCACGCAGGTTGTTCTGTATAGCCCGGCCGTCTAACAAGCCGTTTATTTTCATGCGAGTAGTGTGCAGTGGATGGTGTTAAGGCTATGTTTCCCTTGCTGCACAGCAGGAGGCCCCATCACGCCTGACTCCACACACACACACACACACACACACACAACTGCAGTTGCTCACTATAACAGCGGAGACATGGTCAAGCAATATAACTCATTTTGGGCTTTCGTGCCCCCTGCTGGAGAACGGAAGTAGCCATCACTACATCAGACATAAACCTTGTCTTACCAAACACTCAAAAGAACAAACAGAATATTTAAGGTCAGATTGTCTCAGGTGAAGCCCTTGGGCTACAGAGGAAAGGAGAGGATGGAATGTTAACAGGAAGAGTTATGGAATTCTGAGCCTCCCGTCTTCTCATAGTTGCTCCTGCTGATGATTTCCAATAGTTAAAAGTATTGGTTTTATTAAACATACAATATTATTTTAGTGATGCATCAGAATTTGAATTGATGAGAAAGCTTTTATACGTGAAAGATCGTGAGGGAGCAAACTGGTCTGCCGGATTGCTTCATGGTGTTTTTGAATGAATCTCTGTCTGCTTATCCAGCCACCAGTAACGCTGGATAGAGGAATGTGTTCTGGGATTTATAGCCACAAGGGAGATGTTCGGTTCAATTTCACTTAATCATTTCGCGGTCATTCAAATCATTCAACTCCTATCAGAGTTTAGTGAAGCTCTTTGATATGTAAATCTTTCTTTGATAATTGGTGGATAAAACGGATTACTATTACTAAGGGTTTTTTTAATTCGGTGGTATGTTTGAATATGTAATATTTCTAATTGTACACATATAGATCGATCAGAGAACATTTTTACAGCTGTTGTGTTTTTTCATTGTGATTATTGTTTTTTTTTATTGTGTTAAATACCCTAATTTGCCCTTTATATTGTCTGCTGTTTTTTTTTTTTTACCCAGACTTTTTTGAGTCTGAGTATAGTCTGAGTATTTTTGAGTCTGGAATCGGGGAACATTTTTACAGCTGTTGTGTTTTTTCGTTGTGATTATTGTTTTTTTTAAAATTGTGTTAAATACCCTAATCTGCCCTTTATATTGTCTGCTGTTTTTTTTTTTACCCAGACTTTTTTTTTTAGGTCTGTATGCTTGTATCTGGCTGTAATAAAAAATGTACATGGCTGTATTACATGTTTGTTATAGATGCATTGTTTGTGTTATTGATATTAATAAGTATGTGCAGTATTGATAAGTCGGTGCAGTATTAATATTCAGCCTGCCACAGGAGCTGCTTAAACAGTTCGATTCTGTCCTGTGCACTCCCATACTCGCCTGGTTTGGCTCAGCTAAAAAATCAGACATCAGAAGACTACAGAGGACGGTTCGTACAGCTGAAAGGATTATTGGTGATCTCCTGTCCACTCTCCAAGAACTGTACATAATCAGAGTGAGTAAAAGGGCTCAGAAAATTACCCTGGATCCCTCAGATCCAAGCCATGTTCTTTTGGAACATTTGCCGTCTGGCCGATGCTACAGAGCACCAAGCACCAGGACAGGCAGGCACAAAAAAAGTTCTACCTCATGAACACTTTAATGCTTATGAAAAATAACAAATATATATAAACCCATGCAAGCACGGGAAGAACATGCAGACTCCACACAGAATCGAAACTGGGACCCTTTTGCTGTGAGGAAACAGTGCTAACCACTTAGCCACCGTGCCACCGTACTGCTCTGTATTTTATTTCGATTATTTTTAGTCGTTTTTCTGGATTTAAGATTTTCTCTTTATTGAATCAGAACTAGTAACTCACCACGTGTAGTCTTTCTGTAATCTGTATATGTCTTACTCAAATAACTTTAAACATTAATACTTTTACTGTTACTTGAGTCATTATATTTAAAAGTAGTTTTACTTGTACTTAAGTAAAATGTTTGGCTACTTTACACACCTCTGGTTCTCATGTTCTAACACTGGAACTGTTGCATCATCCGAGTGTTTACCTTTAAAGCTTTTGTTGGCTCGAGAAGCATAGAAGCATTCGTTTTTGTCCTATAGCTGCTTTTTTCTTTTTCTTTCTGTACCTCAAAATAACATATATAACATCGATATAACCCACATTTCGATTGAGCATAAAGTCAGCTATAGAGTAAGTGTAGAATTACTGGACTGTTCTATGTCTAAAAAGCATGCCTGTATTGTAAAAACTTGGAAATTATAGTGCATGATAGATTATATATAATTTTTCGTCCCATACCACAAATCTTTATGATTTATAGCCTGTTAATGAGGTGCACACTTGGAGTAGTTGAAAAGTAGATTAAAAACAGACTCTGCATTTGCTTATCTTGATCGTTTGTTATAGTCAAACACACCTCCAGCTGCACCGTCGGCAACATTTGAAAGGCTCGTGAGACTCGAATAGTCACACTAAACCTTCCCAAATAAGAATAATGGGCTTGATGACATTATAGAAGTACTTATTTAATTTATTTATATAGGTATCTTTGTACGTATGTACAGTTTCTGCCAACATATGGAAGAAAAGTGAAAGTCTTTTATCAGGATCCAAACATGTGTTTTCAATTTACTTGAAAGCGGGAACTACATGTGTTCCGGTGCCAAAAAGCAGACTCTTTATTTGAGCAGCAAGTTTATCTGTAACAAAAAAAAAAAAGAAGCAATGTTTCCTTTCGGGTAAGTGTATCCTCAGATGTGCAGAGGCTTTAAAAGCCCATGGGAACAGACTAGCCTTAGACCCGCTCTTCTGACCCAACTTTATGGTTTAGGTTGGCAAACTGTTCAGATTTTTGAGCATTAATGTAACACAGTACTTTATAAAAACTCTATTATTTGTTTGATTGACTGGCTTGTAGACTTTTTCTTTAGTACTGCTGTATGGTTGGGTTGCTACACGAAGGTATTTCTTGCATCAGTTTAACTGGTCATGTATCATCTATAAAAAGTTGAACTATTTTTTCTATTTGTAATAAAGATTCCTTGCATAGTGCCCTTCTGGTAAACCCCTTTTCTGTAGACCGAGTGTATTTCCTGAGGTTGTCTGCTGCCTGGTCACCTCTGCGTGACTCTAGGTTTTCTTATGCCAGTCTGTGGGAAAGGGCCCCTCCCTGCTCGGGATGTGATCCATTCCCACTGGCACATAACTGCTAGAAAACAGAATTCACACACAGCAAACACACTCACACATACCCACCTCGCCTCCCGGGCTCATACAGACTTAACGTTCGAGTACGGGTTGGGCCGGGAGTTTACGAGTTTGGATAGAACGCTCTGACACTGTGAGTCACTGGTGGAGACGGCAGCAGGATTTAAATACATATCAACTTTTAGACCAGAATCAAACACAGCAGCAGAACCACCAAAGAATTAAGAACCCCAGAGTGGTAAAATTTAAAGAGTGCCCTAGTTTGTCAGAACTTGTTCATAGTAATAAACCTTAATGAGGTTTAAATCGAAACAAAAATCTCTTATTAATTGTTGTAACAAAGGTTTGGATGAACATATGACTTGTGAAGAAAATCATTTTATTTCTACTTAATACCATCTTGGTTATTCATTCATTTATTAATTCTTTCATTCATCTTCTATATCCAGTTATTCCCTGATTCGGGGTCACAGGGATCTGCTGGAGTCTAACCCAGTCAGCTCTGAAAGGGCGAAAGGCAGGAGGGGGACACCCTGGACAGGTCACCAGTCCATCACAGGGCCACACACACTCACACTCACACTCACTCCTATGACCTATTTAGAATCACCAATCAATCTAACATACATGTTTTTAAACTGTGGAAGGAAACCGGAGAACCCGGAGTAAACCCACACAAGCACGAGGAGAACATGCAAACTCCACACAGAAAGACCCCTGTCCGAGAATCTGTGAGGCAACAGTACTAACCACTAAGCCACCGTGCTGCCCCGTCTTGGTTATTAGTCATGATTATATCATTTAAATACATAAATTTGTGGCATGCAGAAAAAAATTTCCAGAAATCAAAAGAATAAAAAAAGGCACAAAGGATGATGAAAAGATATAAAAGAAAATAAGGTTCTTTTATTTTTGTCTATAAAAGCAACAGTGGCAGTTTTCATTAAAGTCTTTCTTCTTCATGCCCCGAGTGTCAAATGCTAGTTAACCACTTTTTTAACACCATTTTTAACTGTTACATATAAATCTTGTGAAAATAGGATAATAATGTATGAGACGTGTTACCCTGTTGTTTAAGTGCTTAATATTTGCTTTCTTTGTGTCTTTTCTAATGTTAAAATATTTTTACGTTAAAATAAATAAAATGAATTATGACATTCTTTACATCTCTAAAATTATAAATCCAACTATCTTTTTCTCATGACATTGATTTATGCTAATATTACTGAGTTATTACTTCAAAATCCACAGGCTTTCTGTTCTCAAAACAAATCCTCAGCTTGAACTTGGGGAATGCAGAAACAGGAACTAGAGTTTCAGGATGAGCGAGTGTTGTAGCAGGAGGTAAAAGGGGCAAAAGGAAGCAGGAAGCTCTCTTGTGGTGAAAGGTATAACACCTGATAATAAATAAGACTGATATAAAAGCGTTGTTGCGAAATCCTCAGCTTACACATCTGCTCAGTGCAGGAGACAGAGGGAGAGACTGACAGGTGATTACACATGGTCACGTCTCAGAGAGAGAGAGAGAATCTCTCGTTTCAGGGCCCCTCTGTAGCCTCTCTCCTTTCATCTGTGCACCTGTTTCTCATTTCCCACTCAGGCATGCTAGAGCTGTGCGGCTCACTATACGGACTCGCTTGACACGGCTGTCAAAATCTGTCAGTAGACGAGTGAGTGCTCTTCTGCTCGATCAGGCATCTGGCCATGAACCAGGCTGTATAAATAAAGATAAATCCACAGTGACCAGTGCTAATGTCCTCGATGCTTCATTTTAAAAATTCTTCACTTATTTTGCAGCTCATTTTATATTCACATTTACAGCATTTGGAAGACGCCCTTATCCAGAGCGACTTACATTTATCTCATTTATACAACTGAGCAATTTCCAGTTAAGGGCCTTGCTCAGGGTCCCAGCAGTGGTGCCTTGGTGGAGCTGGGAATCGAACCAACGATCTTTGGGTTGATAGTCCAGCACCCTAAGTTCTGTTTGTAAAAGTGTTCATTTTGGGGTTAGAATTAGAACTAACTACAGTAACTATGTTCTACAGTTTTAAAAAAATGAATTTTCATAAGGGGAATGTTTAATCGCCACCAAGACATTAGGGCATTTATTTAGTTTGGTTTTTTAGACTTACAATTTGTAATGGATGGAAGACATTTTAAATGAATACACTTGATTACTGTTATATTACATCACATTATTATGTTGGTAACCTAATTAATAAACATATTAAACAAGGTGTAATAAATAGCTGTAATGTGTGTATATAATTATTAGGTACTTTGTATTTGTCTGCCCACAAATATGTGTACTTGGAATTGGCAAACATTCCAACCGAACCTTTATCTTTACGCTCATTAGAGTTCATCAACAATCAACTGGTTTTTTACACATCTTATTGGGAAACACAGCACATAGGCATGCAGTCGATCCTGAGCCGATCCTATAGACAAATCTACTACAGCTCATAGTATCGTTTTTTTTAATATTTACATTATTAAGTCCATAACAATAAATGCATCAGCCCTGAAAATGTCTGCCAGGAATGTTCTTGTCCATTGCTTTATTTCTTTCTTTCCAAGTCCATTCACAGTCTTTTCTTAAATAAATAAAACTTCATTGCATGTCATACTTATTTCCTCCTCTACCTTTTCCAGAACACCAATCCATTCTGTCCAATTCCATATGTCGGCTTGTTGCTTTGATCACTAATCTGTTGCTATTACACTGTGATGGGTGTGGAAGCCTGGCTTTCCCACTCGTCCTCCCCCTCTTTTTCTCTAAGGAGGCCCAGGCCGCTTTCCCAGTGCAGCTGCTTCATCCTTACGATGGATGATAGAAGTGAACAGGGGGTCAGATGAATCCATGCACGATCCCCTCGCAATTTCCTTTTTTCATGGCCAGACAAATACAGTAACTGGAATTGTCATCTGGAATGATATCAGCTGAGAGTATTGCATCATTTGATTTATACAAAAGAGACCTTAACTTGGAATCAGACATTTTATGATAAATATGCAATGATTCCATTTCTATAAATTTGTCTAATGTTTCGACATAAATATAAAAGTTCCCTACAGACTTCCGATATTTGAATAATTATGATAAAATGTTATAACGATGTTGTAGATTGTTTTTTGTTTGCATTCTCAGGTGTTTTTTATTCGTATAAAAATGTCTCCATTTTACTTGTTGTAATTGATTATTTATGATTCATAGGCATATGACAAGAGATATAATAGGGGGATGTAAAGATGCATGGATGGATGAATGGATGGATGAATGAATAGACTTATGGATATCTGGATAGATGGATGGATAGGTGAATAAATAGATGGGAAAAACAGATGGGTGGACTTGATTTGCACAGCAATCTCCTTCCAAAAGTTCAATGGAAGAAAAATCAACTCGAAAAGCATCAAGTTAGGTATGACGATGATTGATTATAAAAATATTATCTAACATACAGAATTTCGAGGTAGAAAGGCGACCCATTACATTAAACATTGTCAAACGAAGTGTGTAAGTAAGCGTAGAATGTTTTGATATAGTCTTGAGTGTGTTTTTGTCTGGATCCCCCACTATATGGACTTGTTCTTTGACAAGTAACAGCTGCTTCCTGTTTGGAATCAATTTTTACCTGACTGTTCCCATTTTAGTCCTAGCAGTAATACGCCACACATCTTACTCAAGAAAGTTCATTTCAACAACTAAATGTTTCACTGGACAAATTGAAATTGAAATTTTGATTGTAACATACACAACCATACACAGGAGGACATGAAGTTAAATGCTTTTGGACTGTCTGTATCCTGAACAGTAAAATAAAAATGTAAGTAATAAACTTCAACTAACATAGTAATAAAAAATAATATAATAAGGGCTACACTGATACTGAGCTCATGTACTCGTAAAACACGATACCGATACCAAAGACCGTGTGTGTGTGTGTGTGACATCATTGACAGAACATTCAGTGCACAAAAACTCTGGCAGCAGTGACAGAATGTCAGGCTCAGCGGTGTGTAAATATTTCAGAATTAATGATGACGACCCACACATGGCAGACCGCAAACTTTGTTAGGCAGAAAATACTAAGAGGTAGAAAAATGTGTACTTGTAATATGAGTTATTAAAAAAAGAAACATCTAAAATGACGATACAAACGTGAACATAGAGAATTTGCTGCTAAAAAATTTGCAGCTTTACAAGATGAGAGAAAATTGCGATAAAGAGAAAACCAAATAATCCCCCCCCCATCCCCCCCCCCCCCCCCCCCAAAAAAAAAAAAATTTCATCAGTATCGGTGGTGATACAGAAAGATATCGGTAATCTTGGTCTTAAAAAAATAGTATTGGTGCATCACTAATAAAAATAGAACAGAAATTACCAGTAAAAGCAAAAAAAAAAAAAAATACTAAAAAGTAAATATATTGTGATTGACTGTTGTATGATTAATTGTGGTGGTAAAGAACTTGTGGCAGATGTCCTTAAACAGAGCCACTTTCATTTATCCCATTTATAGAGCTGAGCTGAGCTAATTTAAAGACATGAAGAATTTATAGAAATTACAGCAGTGATACAAATAAACAATGATTTTGCAAAGAAGACTAAATGTATAACACATTCTTTACATATAAAACCTATATAAATAAATACAGTAATAGAAGGTGGAAAGCAAAATAAAATGAAAAAAATGAAAGATATATTGTGAGCGCTGATGGAGTTTAAGGGATTGTACACACTCGATAGCCTGTTCACAAATGTTAAATTGGTATGCGAGAACTAGAAAAAATCCAGAAAGACTGCAGTTTAATATTGAGCTTCTCTCCAAAAACACAACCCTTATGATGTAACAGTTGAAGGACTTACAATACAAGCACACTTACTATACTCACCTGACACACCAGCACATTTGTTGGGAATAGATGTGCTCTGCAAACTAGGTGCAGAAATACACCGTGGACCTACAGAAATGTGGCAGACACCCTTATCCAGAGCGACTTACATTTATACAACTGAGCAATTAAGGGTTAAAGGTCTGGCTCAGGGGCCCAACGTTGGTAGCTTGGTGAAGCTGGGAATTGAACCCACAATCTTGAGGTTGGTAGTCCAACACCTTTACCATGAGCCACCACTTTCCTGGGTTACATATCCAGAACCTTTAGCTCAACAGTACATGGTGATGGGAAAGGAAAATAAGCACTATATATTTGACAAAATATGTTGGCTAGAGCTAAAAACATGTCAGAACTATATAAAACTCCAGAAAATGTAAAATGAAAGCCCTGGCTAATACACACTAAAGCCCCTGATGAAATTTCTTTATTATTCTCTATTAGTCCAACAGCTTAAACACACACTCCACCCCTCACACACACACTTTCAATTTTATTAAATAAAAAACAGTTTTGTTATTTTTGTGTAAAAAAAAAACTTTCATTTTTTATTTCTTCTACAAAGGTATCTAAAAAGTAATATATTCACCCTGTTTACATTTATGTCATCTGCGACTGTATTTTTCTACTGCATTCGCAAACTCTGCTCTGCAAAAACAAAAAAAAGGAGGAGAAATAAGAAATAAAAATTCAATCTGTTAAAAGTTTAACTCCGGCAGCATGACTCTACAATTTGAGCTAGAAAGAAATCAGCCCCATCTCTCTACAAACAACAGTGGATGTTCATTCTATTGAGCTTGGTGGAAGTGGTGGCTTAGTGGTTAAGGTGTTGGACTAATCCCAGCACCACCAAGCCACCACTTTGGGTCCCTGAGCAAGGCCCTCAACCCTTATTGCTTAGTTGTATCTAAAAAAGAGATAAATGTAAGTCGCTCTGGATAAGGGTGTCTGCCAAATGCTGTAAATGTAACAAAAATCCTAAATAATCTGCTTTTAGACATCAGTTGAGCAGCAAATACTTGAATGTGGCTGTCAGATAATTTAACATAACATTGATGCCTTTTTATCTTCCAAAGCCCTGCCGTCACATTTATACCAGTCGGCCCTGATTTACTGGCGATATCACATACCACATCTATTTATGATACAGGATAAGTCTTGAATTCTCGTCTGTCACAAGAAAGAATCTGGTTGTGTGAAGTTATTATTATTATTATATAATTCCTATTTTATAACCATTAAAAATTCTTAAGCCTCAATCGCAGTAAAGGGAAAAGCCTAAGCTATGCCAAAGCTTTTACACTTTGCACGCAAGACTTAAGAGTTGGTCAGCGTAGCTGGAAAGAAACTGGGGTTATATGCAGTTTTATTTTTTATGTGTTAGTGGGGTTTTTTCTCTGCATACTGCAGTTTTACTTAACAAGAAGAGTCACGGCTGCCAGCCGGCAACACATTTAAATAGTTTATTCACTGCAAAAAAAATAATAAATATCTCAAAACAAGAAATAAATGCGTGATTTAAGAAGATACAGACTAGAAACCAGTCAAATGATCTGCCAGGGCAAATATAAAATAATTTAAAATAAATTAAACTTAGTAAGATTTATTAAAATAAGAAATTGTATCTCGACTTTAGTAAAAAAAAAAAAAATGTCTAAGTATAAAATAAGCAATAAAACACTTATTCCGAACATTGAACTTAATATCTAATTAACTTGTTAACTTGTCAGTCTAATAAACTAGCTTGTTAATCATGTTTTAAACAGTTTAATTTTTTAATTAAAAAAGAGTTATTAAACAGGAAAATTCCTCTAAATTTAAGAAGTGGATAATTTATGTATTATAAATTATTAAGTCTGTCTTAAAATGAGCCAAAGCATTTAAACTTAAAACAAATGATTACAGCTAAAATCAAGTCTTCAAAAATAGAAGGCAGGTCTTAAAGAATGTCTCTTATCGTAATTATGTTTAATTTGCAGGTAAAATCACTAACTTTAAGCTTTACTGACTAAAAAAGATAAATAATATCAAAACAATCGTAACAAACCCACGTGATCTGCTCTTGCGTAGTATTTTATCCTTAAAACAAGATCAATACGATTTTTTTGCTAGAAATAAGATTGCAACTCTTGACTAGATGAGGAGTTTTTGCAGTGTTGCAAAGGTTATAAAAGCAGACGGTTTTTCAGGATAATTGAGAGGAAGTTGTGTGTCTTTTTACTGCAGGTTCAGATATGGTGACAAATGATGGAACTGTGTTAAAGGTTATACCGAGCTTTTAAACTGTTATAACCAACTCCAGAGTATCATTACTTACATTGTTTCACATCATTTATATCATTGTCACACACACTGCTTATACTGAAATATACTGTGCATAATCTACTGGTTATATCATAAAATAATGTATTATATGTACATAAAGTGATTTAATTTGGGTTAAATTAACAACGTTATCTCAGGAAGGTGATCCAGAAATTAAGTACAATCACTGCATTTGTACAGCTGAGAAGCTGAAGGTTAAGGGCCTTGCTCAGGGGCCCAGTCGTGAGCAATCACAAGCCCAACAGCATAACGACTGCCACTATGCCTGAACCAAGCTACCACCTGCCCTGCATGTATAAGAGTGGAGGTTTATAAATGTCTGCAGCCAGTTTTTGCACTCAGATGCTTTTATTTCATATTTTACAAATAACTGTAAACTTTTCTAAACATCATAGCCTGATGACTGAATACTGTACTGATTTTCTACCTGTCCTACACAGGAATGCACTAAGAAGAAAGAGTACCAGGTGGAAACCAGTGCAGCGGAAGAAAAAAAAAAACCAAAACTGGATTAGGTAATAGGTGAACATGCTAACCATGAAACCGCCATGCTGCCTTTTTATGTGTTTTATGACTATTTATTAAGAGCTTTTGCTTTTCACAGTCGCAGTCTAAACTTTTACATTTTCTATCTGAAAGATAGATAGATAGATAGATAGATAGATAGATAGATAGATAGATAGATAGATAGATAGATAGATAGATAGATAGATAGATAGATAGATAGATAGATAGATAGATAGATAGATAGATAGAATATATCTGATACATTTTCAATTCATTATGTCTTTTAATTTTATGTTTTATTTTAAGCACATGGCGTAGCTGCAATACAGAAAATGTAACAGATCCAGAATTTAGCAATAATAGATCTAAAGGACTAAAGGCATAACACAGACAGATTCTGTAGAATGGCACAGCAGTGTGACTGCATTTACATGCCACTTGCAATGCCTCAGCTGGAACACAGAGTCAGCCTATAAAAGGTCTCCACACAATGATCTCACACATAAATAGATAAAGATGACCAAAAAACTGATACATATTAAGATAATGTTTGTTCATTTCCTTTCTAATCATTGTTCCTTTCTTCACACACATACCTATTTTAAGGTCAGATCCACTCTTTAATGCAGTAACCATGAGGAACCTTGAGGCCAAGGCACCCAGTTTTAGGTATTCCTGTTTATCTTCTAGCCTCCTATTCAATGGGTAATTGTTTTTCTTCATCCTTACATACATCCTGATTGTTCTGCATGTAAACATTTCTACATGGTCAACATTAAAATTGATAACTTTTCTCTGTGTACATGTGTGTCTGAGTAATTTCTTACCCGGTCCCTGGTGAACACAGCAGCAGAAGAACTCTCTATCTTCTAGACATTTACATTTTTATTACATTTACGGCATTTGGCAGACGCTCTTATCTAGAACGATTTATCTCTTTTATCCAATTGAACAATTGGGGGTTCTCGTTGGTAACTTGGTGGTGCTTGGAATCCAGATCTTCCATTCTTAACCACTGTGCTACCATTTCCCCAGAACTAGACGTCAGCACCGGATTCCAGTTGACCCGAGAGCAAACCTATGTTGAACCTTGTTTCTCTAAAACTGTTTTGCTGCTACATGTGGCAATTAACACGGCATATTTAAACACCTAGTAATTAAAAACACATGCTAATGGGTGTGGAGCATTCTTGTGATTCCTGGCCAATGTGTATTAAATTATTTTCACCCATTTGATATTTCTTTGAACTCTTTTTGCTCCGAGGATAGACGGTGGCAGACCTCAAATGGACACACGCTGTTTGTAGAGCATTAGTCAGACTGAACAGATTAACTGGGCAAAATAGTAAAAGACTTCCTACATACGCTAAGGTTGCTTAGGGTGGAATGGTGAAAACGTCATTCCTTTTTTTCTCTATATCTCTCACAAACACACAAACACACACCAATTTGTGTTATTTTTTTTATAACCGCACACACCAAAATGCTGGCTCAACCTCCACTAGGCAAAGCCCCGAGTTTTATATAGAAAACACTAAAATGGAAAACAAGCTGAAATCACGAACGTGAGGTACAGGGAGGAAGGAGGTGCAGGATGTGCGTGTGAGAGACTAGGCAACTCGCAATGTCCTGCAGAGATATCCAATACCTGCCAATCCTTCACTGGGTTTTCTTCTTACAGCCAGTGGTTTCTCATTTCCAAAACCAAAGCTTTTATAGAGTGTTCCTCAATGTTCACATTTTCACTCCTAAGAAACATAAAAAAATATATATTATTGTGTCCCTTATGGACACCAGGCAATTATTTACAGTTTATATATCAGTTAAACGATAAATGTTGAAAGATTTATATGCATTAATATTCTGGCTACTTCATTTTACACGTCGACACCAGAGAAAGCAATCATCTCCCTTCTCCAGAGTTCAGTCTGTTTAAGTCTGGTGCTGGTGTGACCTCTGCTGGACAATACATTACACACTTAGATATATACAACACTACACAATTGCATCTTTTTTTGTTATAGTTTGTGTTAAATGAAAATGCTGCATTATTTTTCATCATTTTGCAGATCTTGCTCTTTTAGCTAGTTTCTTAATTTAAAGATTAGAACTTAATTTACCCCTTTTAACTACAATCTCTGGTGTGGTATGTGAAATGCAATATTTGAATGACTAGTCATGCATAATACAGGGGAAGTGAGCAGCGCAGATACATGCATAAAAGTGGAACTGAAATCTCAGTATAATAATTCTCACAATAGATAGTCTGTATTCATAGTAAATGTAATTTACATGCTGTTCTTCTATAAAACCGTTTCCCTTTGGACAGTGTGTAATGCAAAGTTGTATAAAAAGCTCCATCATCAATGGTATGAATTTAATCTTACACATTTTATATTATATCTGTTTTGTGAGGTTTGAAAGCAGTGTGTAGTTATGGGAAATGCTGAGATTATATCTAGTGAGGATGTTAAAAAATAAAACTTATTGGAAATTTCTGTCCTGTAACAAACACACTCGAAACAATCGAAACAATATTTAAATTGTATTACATTAACACACACTCACTCCTATGAGCAATTTAAAATTACCAATCAACCTAACAAACAGGTGTTTGGACTGTGGGATGAAACCAGAGTACCCCCACACAAGCACAGGGAGAACATGTAAACTCCAAACTGAAAGGTCCCAGCCCAGGAATTGAACCCAGGACCGTCTTGCTGCGAGGCATCAGTGCTAACCACTAAGCCATAGAACTTGTATTACATAAAGTTAATAACATTAAATAAATGAAATGTGTGAAGATGTTAGAACATGTTATTTTCTTTCTGCAGGCAATAAAATACTAAAGTGTTGAATAGTTTGGTACACATACATAAACAAAATACATTTGCCATAATTTACATTTACAGCATTTGGCAGACGCCCTTATCCAGAGCGACTTACATTTATCTCATTTATACAACTGAGCAATTGGGGGTTAAGGGCCTTGCTCAGGGGCCCAACAGTCGTGGCTTGATGGAGCTGGGAATTAATATATATGTATACACACACACACACACACACACACACACACACACACACATATGTAGGCGTATAATAACTACTTTGCCCAACGTAATAATTGACGTTGTACCTTTTTGTCCCTCGGCATTTTCCGTGGCTGCATTCGATCAGCATACTTCCCTACTAATTAGTACGCTGGGAATAGCATTCGGTCTGTGACGCTTGTTATACTGTTTAGTGCGCTAGTGTGTAGTAATATTTCTTCCAGGCTCCGTCGGTGAACAAACACAGCGCTGTCAAACCCGTGTGACTCCGAGAGAGAGTTTCTGTTCACTTTAACTGGTTTGCTAAAGACATTTCCGACCATGGAAACATTATTCAAAGCGAAATATATGGCAGAAATCTTCTGCCTCGGGTTAAGCAGTATTCCGTAGGGACAGGGCGGAATAACAATGAGGTCCCAAAGTTGTGCAAGTGTTAAGTACTGAAAATAATTTTACTTAATACTTTATTTAAGTAACATTAATAGTAAAAGTTAAACTCGTTGAATTATTACATCCTCGGAAACGTGCTGAAACGGCTGACTTGTTTGTGTTTGTTATGTTTTCTAATGAATTCAGCCATGTAACTAAAACCCTGAAGGGCAGAAGTGTGTCAGGATGCCAGTGGAGTGAAAAATACTGATGGAGGGCCAGAAGAGGTAAAAGTTTTATTGTTATTAATAAATCAGAAAAACTGCGTCATGTGGTTATTATTAAAGTGCTAGTTTCTCAAAAAAACTACCACTGCTTGGGGCAAACCATAATGAAGTGGGTGCCCCAGGCAGAATTAGAAGATGAGGCCCTTCTAAAAGATTATTTTGTTACATATATACTTTATATATAATTTTATATAAAAGAATATATATATATATATATATATATATATATATATATATATATATATATATTTTAAAGAAACCATCTAAAATATTTACAATCACAATGTTTTTTGGAAAAATCCACCTTACAAGCTAAATTGGAAAGTTACTAAAGTGAAAGAGTTGGCTGGTTGCCAGTAGCAAGCAATAGAGCGTTCTGTTGGGCAAACTCGGTAATTACACAATTTCAAGCATTTTATCTCTGTTATGTATTATGTAAAAAAAAAAAGTTAATATCGGTGGCGTATATGCTGATACCGATATATCTGTGATAGGCTTATATTGGTCGATAAATTGCCGATACCGATATATTGGTCAAGTTCTAGTTTAAAATGATTAATTGTAGATTATTGCCATTGTTTCCAACCAGAATTTTTCAGACCAACACAGGACCACTATTTACTAGGGTATAATTTGGGCCATGGATTACTTTACTAAAATTACAGCCTGGGTTAGAATAGCTGCTTCATATATCTAAACTTTCCGTCTATTTAAAGTTTTTGGATTTTTTGTCGTTGTTGTTATAAGTTTGCATATTCTGCATGTTAGATGGACATATTTTATTGTCCCCAAAAAAAGCCTTTGTATTAATTTTGGTAATCGTAAGGGTTTTTTTTACAGTTCTGAGGAAGAGGAAGGTGACAGGGGTGTGCCCCACAGGTGGCAGGGTTACTCGTGTACCGTTAAACCAGAGAGGATCTACCTTCCCCAGCCTGTGCTTCAGGCTGCACTGGGAGTCAGGCATGGCGTTCTCCTGACAAATGGTACATACCATCCATATTTATTATTTGTATGTATTCGGTAATATCATCCATTCCATTCCTATTTTTAAAAGACAGTGGTGATTTTACGACTGACCTTGTTTGACATTCTCTTGTCCAGATGGTCTCGTTTACAGCTTTGGAAAGCTTCCATGGAAGCAAGACTTAAAGTTCCAGTCAGTAGAACCAGTTTTGGAAAGCTCTCTAACTGGCCACGGTGTGGTCCGTGTGTCTTCTGGTAGTTTTCACTGCGGTGCTGTAACAAATAACGGGACAGTCCACATGTGGGGTGAGAACTCCCATGGTCAGTGTGGTATTTCTGGCTCTAATGTTGTACCTAATCCTACTCTTATCAACATTGTGGATGATGAAATTTGCCCTCCTAAACTGGTTCGGATTCAGGATGTGGCCTGTGGAGCAGAGCACACATTAGCTTTGTCAGAAAAGCATGAGGTGTGGGCCTGGGGTAGCGGCTGCCAGTTGGGCTTGATGACTGCTGTGTTTCCTGTTTGGAAAGCACAGAAAGTAGAGCATCTCTCAGGGAGATATGTGATCCAGATTGCCTGTGGCGAGTTCCACAGCTTGGCTTTGGTTCACTCGCAGCCACCTCCCAAATCTTCTCAGCAACCTGAGGACAAATGTGGCCAGTGCAAGCAGCCTCTTTTCTCTTTTATTGACAAAGAGGACCACATTATTATTTCTGACAACCATTACTGTCCATTAGGTGTGGAGCTATCAGATGTAAAGCAGGACCAAACTTCAAAGCAGGCATCTCCACTCTTGATGCCAAAGATGGAGACCTCAGTTCATGACCCCCAGATTTCTGAACTGTTACCTGAAGATTTCTGCCCCAGTGAGAGTGAGCAGTCACACAGTATTGACACAGATGGTAACAAGGATGTGAAACACACAGATCCAGCCTCTGACACTATGTCTGACTGCTTCGAAAGTCAGCAGAGATATCGTAACAGAGCCAAAAGCTCGCTTTACCCTGATGAACAGGCTCTAAAAGACTACCTCAAGAGGATCTCTGAACAATCTCAATCAGAGCAGGTTGAGCCAGCCTCCAGAAAAGGTACACGTCATGGTTCACGTCCTCCGAGTCGCCAGACATCACTCAAGGATACTTATAGAATGGACCAGGACAACAAATCTGCATTTCATTCTTTGGCACCAGATTCCATGGGCAATGCTATAAAAGCCAGCCTTGCCGAAGATCTTGCACTGATGCCATTACAAGACTCAGACATTGATTCTGTCAGTCACGACTTATCTCTAAACATGGCTATTTCTAGTGATCCTTCGATAGGTACTAACCGTGATGGGGTCTCTGATGAAAGCTTCTCGATTACTAACCATTGTTCACACGAGTCACTGGAAGCCAAGAAGAGTGCTAGCCTGACAGACCTTAGGATTGACATGACAGATAAACTAAGTCGCAGGAGATCGTTACCTGGCCTGATGTCACCAGGTAATTTAAGATTTTTTTATCACATGTTAAATAAAGCCTGCACTAGTCAATAATTACAGGATTCATCTCATAGATAGAAGTTTTGTCTGGTGATGCATCTCTGTACACTTTTCCTTGAAGTTTCTCCAGAAGTACTGCTTCGGTGCAACCTCACCAAAGCCGGAGCAATTAATTCAACTGCCACAGACATTTCTGAGAAGGAGAATCTTCTTCAGTCTCTCTCTACAGAGGTGTGGACTTGGGGCAGAGGTCAAGAAGGTCAGCTAGGTCATGGAGACACCCTGCCCAGGTATGAGTAGAGATTTTTGTATAATAGGTCGACACATAGATTGTCAAGAGAAAATATTATATTATCGAAGGTTAAATAATTATTTATGATCTTCAGGTTACAACCCTTATGCATCAAGAGCTTAAGCAACAAGGAAGTTATCAAGATTGTTGCTGGATCATATCATTCCTTGGCTTTGACAGCTCAATGTCAGGTAACTGCAGAATAAAAAGATCACTAGGTATAACCCATCAATGTGATGCTTTGTGAAAATGTTATAATTATCTGCTGATAGTTGTTTATTAGTGTTTGCTGTGCTTTTTTTAGGCTTATTCTTGGGGTTGCAATAAATTAGGTCAACTGGGTCACATGAATTCTTTTAGCACTGTGCCACAGCTCGTAAAGGTATTTAACTCATCACATCCAGCTCTGATGTTAGAACATTATGATTATTAGTTTATGTTAATAGAACCACGGTTGACATACTATCTCATCTCCTGTATTGATGTAGATGTCTGATAGTATTCGTGTGTGGGATGTAGCAGCAGGGCAAACACACACCGTGCTACTGGTTGATGGAGACTGCTTACAGCCCATATTGTATTACAGTGGAGAGCAAGTTCAAGCACGGCAGGTCTCTCCTACTGCAACCTACACACAGACACCGACTTTGCTGCCCTTCTTTATGAATGTTAGTCTGCCCAGAACTTCCAGTGGTTCCGAATTTTTCTTCTTATGATACAATAGTATTCTATGTATCGTAGATATGGATTGTGTGTGTGTGTGTGTGTGTGTGTGTGCATGCATATGCATTTGTGTCATTTCCAGCTCGGGTATGTAAGCAGCATTTCTGCTGGAGGACCAAATTGTGTAGCTCTGACTGATCGAAATGTGATGGGTTTCATCGCCACTCTGCATGAGATGGCATCATCAGAAAGAAAGTTCTACTGCATGCTTAGCAGGGTGAAGAACCAAATACTGCATCCTGTCCTGGCCCGGGGTGTGTAACAGATCTAAAAAAAGTTTGTTTGTTTTGGGTGTGGTAAACTTAAGACTTCTATGCATAGGTTTATCAATAGGTTTAACCCTATTGGAATATTAATAATTAATATTAATAATTGTTTATGGATTTACTTTTACTGGCTTGTAACAGATTGTGATAAACTTTTAAAACCATCATTTCTGTTTGCACAGTCGATCCTGAAGTATTCATTATTTTCATTTTTTGCCTATTTTTAGGCAGTGTGAGCGCGTGTTTGGGGCAGACCTCCATGCAGCTATTCCAGACTTTGTCAGAAAAATACAGTCGTTTGTGCCAGCTTACTGGAAAACATGCCATCTTGCTCACAAACTTTCTACAGCAGAGTAGAAATGTGAAAACTCTGGCCATTTTGAAAAACGCTGATCTTTTTTTAGATACCTATAAAAAGTAAGCATCAATATTGTCTGCAATCCAGACTGAATGGGTATAACATAATATCTACATCAATCTAGGAATGTATACTAGTTACATGTAGTTTATACAAAGATGCGGCTCTTTCAGTAGATCTTAAATGTCTTCTAACGGTTAATTATTTTATGATTTGTCTTAGATTAAGTGCTAGATTTGCTTTTCATATTACTGAAAATGAGCTGTTACTGTAGAACCGGTAACATTTCAGCACAACCGCATTATTATTACCCTATAACTCGTGGCACTAACTAAAAAAAAATTCATTTTAACACAAAAAATAACACAAATTATGTTTGGTAGCTTTGTCACTGTGATATAATCTATTTTACATGATCATTTGTGAACTGTGTGTGTTTCCTCCGCTGCGATTGACAGGTATAGCAGTTCTATTGGAAACTTTCTTGTCATGGGTGGATTTCAATCACTAGTGAAGCCCTCACAGTATGTCTCATGTTCTTTTAACTCTTTATTCATTGTTCTAAAAAAAATACCTGCATTAACAACGTTGTTTTCTCTTCCAGGGAATGTTTTGGTAAAAAGCTAGAACTGGTTCAAAAACTGTTGGACCTCAAAGAGAAGAGTGTATCGCTGAGTGATTTGCTAATAAGCCTGTTTTACATGCCGCTGCAGCACTTGCACAACTTCAGCAGTCTACTCTTAAAGCTAGCCACGTGCTTTGATGTGGTAAGTGCTAAAATAACTTTTCTAGAAGCACCTAAAGCTGTTCTAGTGACTAAATGTATTTAAGATACTTAAATCATCTCAAGTGATATACTAAAGCGGGTTTTTTTTTTCATTGTAGAGCTCTACTGAATATCAAATGATTCAAGATGGCTGCCTGCAACATGAGGTCTTGGCTAATCTTTTGAGAAAACAGAGAAAAGAGGCGGAGAGCACATATACCTTCTGGAGGAGCTTATCGGGAAAGAGCTTAGTAGGTTTAAACGCTATAGTAAAACAGGTCTATGCTAAACTTTGCATCCTTTTGCATCAAAATGTTATACAGAATGTTATTTTGTGATATTATTACTCAAATAAATTGAATTCTTCTAGGAAGGAAAAGGGGGAAAAATAGGTGCAAATATATAACTTCATTGCTGGATTTCTGAAAACGTTCCATGTTAGAAACTTAACAGGAAATTATAGGAACTCAATTATTTGTATAAACTGTATATAAAAGAAATATAAACATTTTGTTTGGTTTGTAAAATGACATGCAAGTAAACTAATACACATTTTAAAACAGCTCTATATAAAGGAATGCTTAGTGCATGCTGGGGTATTCTAATGAGACTGCATTAAATCTGGTTGTTTTATCCAAGATTAAGGTACAAGGAGGTTCCCTGGTATAGGCTAATCTGCAATTTTGCATATATTCCTGTTAATTCCCCATATATCCCTGTTAATGCCCCATATAATCTTGGTAATTTCCCATATATTCCTGGTAATTCCCCATATATTCCTGTTAATGCCCAATATATTCCTTCTTATTCCCCATATATCCCTGTTATAATCTTGGTAATTTCCCATATATTCCTGTTAATTCCACATATTCCAAATATATTCCTGTTAATTTCCTATATATTCCCCGTCATTCCCTATATATTCCTGTTAATGCCCCATATGTTCCTGTTAATTCCCCATATATTCATGTTAATAACCCATATATCCATGTTAATTCCACATATATTCCTGGTAATTCCCCATATATCCCTGTTAATGTCCCATATATTCCTGTTAGTTGCCCATATAGTCCTTTTAATGCCCAATATATTCCTTTTTATTCCCCATATATTCCATGAATTCCCTATATATTCCCGTTAATTCCCTATATATTCCTGTTAATGCCCCATATATTCCTGTTAATTCCCCATATATTCATGTTAATAACCCATATATTCATGTTAATTCCACATATATTCCTGGTAATTCCCCATATATTCCTGTTAGTAATGTCCCATATATTCCTGTTAATTCCACATATTCCACATATATTCCTGTTAATTTCCCTATATATTCCCGTTAATTCCCTTATATATTCCCTTAATTCCCTAATATTATGTTAATGCCCCATATATTCCGTTTAATAATATCCCCATATATTCATGTTAATTCCCCATATATTCATGTTAATTCCACATATATTCCTGGTAATTCCCCATATATCCCTGTTAATCCTGTTTTAATGTCCCATATATGTTAATTCCCTGTTAGTTGCCCATATAGTCCTTTTAATGCCCAATATATTCCTTTTTTATTCCCCATATATTCCTGTAAATTCCCTATATATTCCTGGTAATTCCCCATATATTCCTGGTAATTCCCCATATATTCCTGGTAATTCCACATATATTCCTGTTAATGCCCCATATATTCCTGTTAATTCCCCATATATTCATGTTAATAACCCATATATCCATGTTAATTCCACATATATTCCTGGTAATTCCCCATATATCCCTGTTAATGTCCCATATATTCCTGTTAGTTGCCCATATAGTCCTTTTAATGCCCAATATATTCCTTTTTATTCCCCATATATTCCTGTAAATTCCCTATATATTCCTGGTAATGCCCCATATAATCTTGGTAATTTCCCATATATTCCTGGTAATTCCCCATATATTCCTGTTAATGCCCAATATATTCCTTCTTATTCCCCATATATCCCTGTTATAATCTTGGTAATTTCCCATATATTCCTGTTAATTCCACATATTCCAAATATATTCCTGTTAATTTCCTATATATTCCCATTAATTCCCTATGATATATTCCCGGTCATTCCCTATATATTTATGTTAATGTCCCATATATTCCTGTTAGTTCCCCATATATTCATGTTAATAACCCATATATCCATGTTAATTCCACATATATTCCTGGTAATTCCCCATATATTCCTGTTAGTTTCCCATATATTCCTGTTAGTTGCCCATATAGTCCTTTTAATGCCCAATATATTCCTTTTTATTCCCCATATTCCCGTTATTCCATGAATTCCCTATATATTCCCGTTAATTCCTATATATTCATGTTAATGCCCCATATATTCCTGTTAATTCCCCATATATTCATGTTAATAACCCATATATCCATGTTAATTCCACATATATTCCTGGTAATTCCCCATATATTCCTGGTAATTGCCCATATATTCATGTTAATTCCACAGATTCCACATATATTCCTGTGTAATTTCCTATATATTCCCGTTAATTCCACATATTCCACATATATTCCTGTTAATTTCCTATATATTCCCGTTAATTCCCTATATATCCCGTTAATTCCCTATATATTTATGTTAATGCCACATATATTCCTGGTAATTCCCCATATATTCATGTTAATAACCCATATATCCATGTTAATTCCACATATATTCCTGGTAATTCCCCATATATCCCTGTTATTGTCCCATACATTCCTGTTAGTTGCCCATATAGTCCTTTTAATGCCCAATATATTCCTTTTTATTCCCCATATATTCCTGGTAATGCCCCATATAATCTTGGTAATTTCCATGAAAAGTTTCCTGCCCTAAAAAACCTGTCTACTGTCCCATCAAATGCAGTTGGTATAAATAATTTTTTACTATATATTATACTTTTTGCTCTTTATTTAAATAAAATAAAGTTTCAGTGTATATTTGAATTTGTTTGAAATCCCAGTTAATCACTGTGTGTGTGTGTGTGTGTGTGTGTGTGTGTATGTGTGTGTGTGTGTGTGTGTGTGTGTTTTCCTTAAAGGAGGCTTTGCGGAAGCCGTCTCGGCGGTTGCTGTGTGAGAGTAGTAATAAGTGCTTGACTTTGCAGAATGCTGGTAGATTCTCAGTTAATTGGTTCATTCTCTTTAATGACGCTCTTGTTCATGCACAGGTCAGTATGTGTGCTGTTATTTGATCGGGACTTTTTTTATCTGTAAATCTTCATATGTTTGATTTTAATTTAAGTTCACCTGGTGATTATCTCTTTATCCAGGGTGCCATTCCATCTAAGAAGTTTGTAAGTATATGCTTTGGTTTGTCCATCAGCAAACTTATATGTTTTTATAAACTTGGCTACAACTTTGTCCCCAAGTGTCCTTTTTTTAGGGGAATATTTTTGATTCTCGATTATTGATTGTAATGCAAGAAATGGTGAATTTTCCTTTGTGAATTTTGTAGCTAAAACATATCTTGGCTGTAAATCTTTAGACTCAATGTATCCAAATGTATTAGAACAGCAGGGTTATATTTTGTTTTCGCCATCCTGTAAAGACCCACAGGTTCGAGATAAACAGATGAATATGATTTTGTAGATCATGATGATGTAACTAAAGGCTACGGAAAGATTCTGTCTACCATATTCATAGAGATCATTTTAATTTAAGGGGCAGTGGTGGCTCAAATGGTTAAGGCGCTGAGTTGCTGATCTGAACACCTGGAAGACCTGGGCTCAAGCCCCACCCTTGCCAGCTGTTGATCCGAAGACCAGAAACACCAACCACTGTTTGGTTAACCCTTTCTGCTCCAGGGGCGCTCTATTATAGCTGACCCTGCACTCTGACCCTTAACTTATTAAAATATGCTGTAAAAAAAGTATGTGTGACAAAATAAAGGCATTTACATCAAAAACGGTTAGTTATACTGTAAAATTGGTGAATTAAAGTTAAAATTCTTGATGAAATTCTTAAATACTTAAACCCAAATATCTTCAGTGTCTATCAGAAAAAGTTAGTTTGCTGTTTTAATACTAGAGGACAGTAGAAACATATACTGTATATAATAACAATACAGATTGATGTAAAGTCTTAGACACATCTGGATTTTTCATTTTGTAATGCAATATTTTAAATTGGCTGAACACTAAATCATCTGTAAATAACAATTACTCAAAAGAGGAAATGAAAAATGAATTGGAAAAAATGAATGAATGAATGAATTTATTAACAGCGCATGTATGGAAATGTTGAAAGGTGAATGTTATTAAATACAAATAGGCAAAACTGAATTTGTATTAAAAAGCTCTCAGACTTGCACCTTTACTCTAGAGACATAGAGTCAGTGTTTTTTATCAGATATCTTAAACACACACAAGACCTGTAATCTTCGCAGTGTGTGACTCATCCCGCTTGCACTTTTGCATGCTGCATTTTTCCATTTCTCTTTCAACTGGTTTGTTATGAAAGTATAATTCTTTCAGTAAAAATTCAGATACAAAACATCATAATTTCTCTTCCTCTTCTAGTTTCTCCATTTTTAATTTGGGTTCGACAGTCTTGTCATTATCATTTTTGAATCTTTTTATGTATTTTTTTTTTTTTTAAATACGACAATTTAAGCTAATATTTTGTCTTCTATCGTGTCCTCTTTATTCTAATAAATTACATTTTAATGTCTAAATCCAGCACGTCAGCTTGCTGGTATTGTAACCCAAAACATAAGACACGGGGGAACATTACCAATATTTTCTGTCTGAATTGTAAACCACGTACTTGTGTATATCAGTGGTGTCTGTTTTGTTTTCTTAGTTTTCTTCTTACCATATCTTTCCGCTGGCCACGCTCTGGGTGGAACCCATTTCAGAAGAGAACGTGGGATTGTAAGTCACTCAGTCATTAACCTTCAGCTATGACAATAGCAGCTTAATTCTTTAATCACCTTATTGTTGTGGGACTTAACCACATAAATGTCAGGTTTGCATTTCTGCAATGCTCAGGACTTCATTCAGTGTGGTGGGTTCCACCATATAATTGTCAGGATCATAGCGCTGCAGTTCACTGTTTGCACTACTTTATATGAATCTACATTTGCTGACAATTAGCCGATAACTTAAATCAAATGTGTGAAAACTAAGCCTCTAGGCTAATCTGTCATTCTGTAAGATAGCAGTTTGATCTGAAATGATGTGTATTTATACGTTTTTCTTACAATACCTTTGTCAGGGTGGGACTAAGGCTAACTACTCCTGAAGAAAGCTTCACGTTGTTGGCTTCTTCACCTCTGGAAAAGGTACATATCTGCCAGTATTGTAATCATTTCTGGAGCAGTAGTTGTTTATGTACACAGTTAAGTTACTTTAGTTACTACTAAAGATCCGTCATTTCGACTGATCATATTTTAAACTTGGTTCCTTATCTTTTTGGTCAAAGACATCAAATATATTACCTTATATTACTTATTGACTAATTTCATCAACCATTTTTTTGTATCGCATTGTTTCTACCACCCTCACTTCCTTTCACTCTCTGTCTCTTTCTGTTTTTCATCTTTTCTGTTCAGCTGAAGTGGCTCCGGGCCATTAACCAGGCTGTGGAAAATGTGCTTGGATTGGGGCAAGATAAACAGCCATGGAAAATGGACAGTTTGACTGGCAGTCAGCGGGCAGAGCCTCCTATTTCCCGAACAGCCACTTATACATTCAAAAAGGATGGCAGACTCAAAGATGCCACATACACCGGCCGCTGGCTCTCAGGCAAGCCTCATGGCAAGTAGGTGCATGTTTCCTGCAGCGGTGCCTTTAATAACTGTGAATTATTGTTGTCAAGTCACCTTTATTCCTATAGCGCTTTTAACAATCGGGATTGTTTCAAAGCAGCTTTACAGAAATACATCAGAAACGACAATATTAAACATTCATTAGAATTATTAATATTAATATAATATTAATATAAAATAACATTCATTAGTCCATTTGACTGATATCTATAAATTTAGAGTCAAGCAAGCCAGAGGCGACAGCAGCAAGGAACCAAAAATCCATCTGTGCCAGAATAGAAAAAGAAACCTTGGGAGAAACCAGGCTTAATCTGGGTTCTCCTCTGACCATATAAAGTTTCTGTGGTCTTGTCCGGATGGCCGTTTAAAAGACAAGAGATCAATGAGAAACTGCCTTATTGTCTCCAAGTGATGGTGGCGACGGTGAGCTCGGAATAACAAAGAACAGACATATTTTATTGTGGATGCCATTCGACTTGTGATAAACAAATACAGTGTGTGTTATTGGAGGTGTTTCCCAGTTCCCGGTTGACCTGATTACTGCAGCCTGACAATCCTATAACGGATTTATATAATAAAAATGTGTGTTTTATGTGTAGGCCAGGGTAAAGAGAGGTGTCTTTAATCTAGTTTTAAAGTGGCAGAGTGTGTCTGCCTCCCGAACAGTGCAGGGTAAATTATTCCAAAGTTTAGGCACTAGATAAGAAAAGGATCTGCCACCTGCAGTTGATTTTGTTATTCTAGGTATAATTAAATTGCCTGAGACCTGTTGTGCATATCATACTAACAGGACCAGCATAAAGCATGACATAATAAAAGGACCAGTACAAAGAAACACCTTTTTTTGCGGTAAGTAAGTATTGTTTTGTTTCTCTTTCAACAGCGGCACCCTAAAGTGGCCAAATGGCAAGGTTTACTGTGGGTCATTTAAAAATGGCATGGAAGATGGGTTTGTAGAAAAACAATGCACAAAAATGAGAAATGACTGTTCCATCATGCTACATACTTAATTATTTTTCCGTCTCCAGGTTCGGAGATTGTATGATGCCCAACAGTTCTTGTATGAACAAGTATGATCGTTACAAGGGCCACTGGAAAGAGAGCAAAATGCATGGATTTGGGACATATTGGTAATGACGGATAGTTTTGATGATATGTTCTGTTTTTACGTGTGTCACACCTTTGTTTTGTTTTTGATCTGGTGTGTTTTTATACTCAGGTATGCTACAGGTGAGGTGTATGAGGGCTCATTTCAGGAGAATCTGCGTCATGGCCATGGAATGCTGAGCAGTGGCAGACTGGTTTCTTCAACCAGCAGTGTGTTTGTTGGCCAATGGGTCCATGACAAGAAATCAGGCTATGGCATATTTGACAACATTACAAAGTTTGTGAATCTTACTTAGTGGATGTGTTTAAATCCTTATGATGTAAATTACCAACATAATACCAAGCCTGGAGTCATTTTGCCTATCAGAGAGCGGCTTTGTAAATAATTTTAATATCAGCTTTAGCAATTTGAGCTAAATTCAACTAAAACTATTATATGCGAAAATAACTGTTGCATGTTTTTTATGTTAATATATATTTTTTTAAATTACTTCAATTAAAACTTTTTTTTTCAGAGGAGAAAAATACATAGGGATGTGGCTGGAGGACCAGAGACAGGGCAGTGGGGTCGTTGTCACCCAGTTTGGTCTATATTATGAAGGGGAATTTAGTAATAACAGAATGATGGTAAGTGTTTTTCATGACATTTGTATGATTTGACTGATGAATGCAACATAATCGATATTTGTCACTAGGGAAACGGACTTCTTCTCTGTGATGATGACACTTCCTTTGAGGGAGAGTTTTTAGAGGACTGGACATTAAATGGGAAGGTATAACTATAACTATCAATATTAAAAAAAAGAAAAAACTCTGAATAGTTGTGGTAAACAATCGTTCTGATTTGCATGACTGTGCTTTTATGCAGGGTGTCTTGTCTTTACCTAATGGAGACTCTTTCGTTGGTATCTTTGTGGGCAAGTGGGGCTCTGAACTAAAGGTAACTGGCAGCTTTACAAAGCTGTGCCAGTATGAGACGGAGAAGACAGAGAATGCCTAGTAAGTTTAAGTGCCAAGTTTTATCCCTTTAAACTACTAATTAAAAGTAAATTGTTATCATAAATCTTAATGTTTAAATCTGTCACTAGAGGGAAGAATATTAGGGTTATACGTAAAAGATCAATCAATAGATAGGCAGAGAAATAATCTATAAATTATCCTTCAATTAATCTTCCTTACTGAAGACATCACTTTGTGGTCGATAACTTTGTACCTGCTAGTTTTTATACTTCTTTCCCATGCACATAAATCTTTTAAAGTCAAAGCTTTGGAGATAAAAAACATAAACCGATAAAATTATTACCAGCATTTTGGAAAGTCTTATTGGGGAAACTTTGCAGTACATTGTAGTGACCATATAAAGCCATATAAAGAGCGAGACCATATAAAGCACAGTGATAATATGCAATTAAGAAATAATAGGAATTTAAATAAGCATTTAATTAAATGTAATAAATATAAATGGGAGATATGTTAAGATTATAATATTTGGTCATTGAAAACCTAATGCACATTTGTAATCGGTGGTTGGTAGTATGTTGTTTGCATTCTTGCTGCCTTAAAACATGTGATAGAGTGGGAGGGGTTAAAATAGTTCTACAGAGAATAGTTATGTTCCTATCTGAAGATGCGAACGAAACTTATGTGGCATAACACGTGCAAATAAAGCACCGTTTTCACCCAGCAAGACAACAAAATCGTCACTTCCTGATAAACAGAGAAAAGAAACATTTGATTTGTGGGTTCCGTTGATGTTTACTATCAAGGAGGGTAATCACTTCTTTCTTATATATTACATTTTAAAATGTTTAGACCTCAACGGCTGCTAAAAGAAAATTACTATTGCCATTTTTGTTATCGCGTGACTTTTTTCAATGAACGTGCTGGAATTTATTCAATAAAAGTATTTCCATCAAAGTTTATTCACTTTTTTTTATGGGGCATTTTTTTTAAATCATGTTGGTGTTTCCATCCAGCGTTTTTATGTGATTAATCCAAAATGTGCATAAAATTAGCAAATCTTAGCCATAAGGTATCTTCAAAATGAACTTTGTTACTCTGATTATGACCTGGTCTGAGTAACATGTACATGTGTGTAGTGAGGTTGGCCGTTATGCAGTCCCTGCCGAGCAGAAATGGACGGCTGTGTTTGAGGAGTGCTGGACACGGCTGGGTTGTGAAACTCCAGGAGAGGGAGAGAAAGAGAGAGCCTGGGAAAACATCGCAGTCATACTGACAACTAGCCGCAGACAGCAGTGGGACAGGTAGACGTGCACACACACACACACACACACACACACACACAGCTAGGTTGCACGGATAAGACTGTTTATTTTGCGAATGTGTGTTGGGTTTTTATATGATTTTACATGCAGTCCAGGGGCTTTGAGTCGCTCCCAGTGTAAGATGCTGGAAAGTCTGGAGGTAATTCCTCAGCATGTTGGTCCTGTTACTCCTGAAGACTATGACACCATCCGGCGCTACCTAATCAAGGTGAAATCATTTCTCTTACAAAACCACAAATTGTACAGTGCCTTTTTCACATTTTGTCACCTTATAAACCACAAACTTAAATGTTTTTCATTGAGATTTTATGTAGGTTTGCAGTTGTGACATACTTTTTCTATTTTGGATGATGGATTGACCAGTGCTCCTTAAGATGTTCAAAGCTTAGGATATTTTTTTTATAACCAAACCCTGCTCTAAACCTCTTCACAATTTTATCCCTGACCTGTCTGGTGAGTTCCTTGGTCCTTATGATGCTGTTTGTTTTCTAACTTACCACTGAGGCCTTCCTTCACAGAACAGGTGTATTTATACTGAGACATTTACACACAGGTGGACTCTATTAACTAATTAGGTGACTTCTGAGGGCAATTGGATTTTACTTAGGGGTATCAGAGTACAGAGGGGATGAAAACAAATGCACGCCACACTTTTTAGATTTTTATTTGCTGAAACGTTTGAAAACGCTCCACTTCACAATTACCTGCTACTTTGTGTTAGTCTGTTACATAAAAACTCAATAAACTACATGTACGTTTGCGGTTGTAAGGTGACAAAATGTGAAAAAGTTTAAGGGGTATAAATACTTTTTTAAGACACTGTATATCTGTCGAATAAACAAGGGACACGATGATGTAACTTCATTGTGGCAACAAAGCTTCTATTAAACATATGTAAGTGTGCATTACAGTGGTTATTCTAAGGATATGACAGGACCTGGACATACTTCACGTTATAAACTACCCTCAAGATTGACTGAGATTCCTGAAGTTATTGAATGTTACAAACACATCTAAAATACATGGTATTAAATCTGACCAGGCATGTGACACTCCTCTGCATCCCCTGGGCTGGCTGTTGGAGACACTGGTTACCGTGTACAGGATGACGTATGTGGGCGTGGGTTCTAACAAAAGGCTTTTAAAGCAGGCTGTGGAGGAGATCCAATCCTACCTCAAACGCATATTTCAACTAGTCAGGTAACTGCTGTGTGATTCAGATTCGTTTTAACTGGGGGGTGAAAAGTTTGGATTGCTTTCATTGATTAGTCGGTGTTGCGTCTTATGTCGCTTGGCCGCTGCAGCACCGCCCTCTTGTGTCAGTGATTGAAAAAAAAATGCAACAGGAGTCATTTCATTCATTATGAAGATATTCATTATGGTATTAAAAAGTTCGGCGTTTGTTATAAATGACAAATTTTGTTGGATTTTTTTTCTCACTGATTTGATGTTGATTAGTGCTAATTCGAAGGTTCATGGTTAAGGTGTTGGACTACCAACCTAGATTGTAGGTTCGATTCCCAGCTACACCAAGGCAAGGCCAATAACCCCCGATTGCTTAGCTGTATAAATAAGATAAATGTAATTCACTCTGCCAAAATGCTGTAAATGTTATCAGCCAAATAAAAGTGAAGAATAGAAGTCGTAACCGTACAGACGTAAAACATGACATGAGCGCTCTGTACGCTGACATAGCAAACAATACTTTGCTATAAACTAATACAATAGGCTAGCTTATAAAGCTTGCCAAACAGGAAGTAAACCAGGAAGTAAAACATAAAGCTAGAACCCCGGAGACGGCGCCCTCTGGTGGCGGAAGGGCGGAATCGTTACACACAGACTCAGTAGGATGCAAGATTTAGTAGACTTATTATAAGTGATTATTATTATAGGCAAAAGCAGCACAATAAACAGTCCAAGAAAAAAAGCAAAAACAACAGTAATGTAAAACGAGCAAAGCAAAAATAAGTTTTCATTACATTTGCATAAAAAAAAGTTTTGCTAATGACAGAAATCAAATACAACTCGGAGGAATGTAACAAAAAGAATATAAGAATGTTTGTTTATATTAAGACAGATGATTGCAGTCAAATGTCCAGCGACTGTGAGTCAGTGTGTTGTGGGAAGTGCAGGCCAAAGTGGTCACGCTTGCAAAGCTGTTGAAAGAATGCAGCCGGGACAAGATCATTGTTTGAACTCCTGTCATTTCTACCAGGTTTCTGTTTCCTGGTCTCCCAGAAGAGGGTGGTTTTATCCCAGATTCAGAGAGGTGCACCAGCGACTTTTTGAGCAGCAGCACACGTTCAGATGCCACCGAGCAGGGGTAAAACTAAACCAATTAACCAAATAGGAAAACTATAACCCATGTGGAAGAAAAATTACAACCTGCATTTATAACTATACGAGTTATAGAATTCTGCCTGTGACACAGTCTTTATAGAAAATACTATAGACTATTTTCTTTGTGTAACAAAATTACAGTATGTATGTTTTATAGTAGTTGTGTTTATATGTTGCAGCTGGATTGTGAGTAGCAGTACTTTGTTGCCTCCTGTTTTGTTGCCACGCCTCTATCCTCCCCTCTTCACACTTTACACACAGGAGAGAGAGAGCGAGGAGGTGGTGTACTGGGAGTGTGTGTCACGCCTTAACAAACAGCCTGACTTGTCTTTGCTTACCTTCCTGGGGGTGCCTCAGTAAGCGCACACACACACACACACACACACACCTATTGGCAACACCGCCTAAATCATGACTTCTTAACACTAGTTTTTCTCTGACCTACATTGACTACAGGAATGCAATTAGGCTCATTTTGTTTTTGTTTTTTATTTTTTAGAAAATACTGGCCAGTCTCAATTTCTGTTCTAGGAGAAATTACAGATGTGAGTATAAGATTAATTAAAAATAGTTTACAAAATATTAATGTAAATATGATGTTAAAATAGTGCATGTCGAAATATTCTTTCTAAAATATCACAGGTGCTCCCTAGCAGTATGAATGCTTGCTTTGCTACTGCTGTGGAGACTCTGCAACAAATTAGGTAACCATAGACACACACCACACTAGTTTGTACATTTTTTTCAACTTAATTTCTGGGCAAAAAAGACTTTAGTTCTTATTTTGAATGACGTTTTGTTCTCTTTTCTTTATTTAGCACAACGTTCACTCCTGCGGATAAGCTTCAGGTCATCCATCTGACCTTTGAGGACATCACACAGGAAGTAAAAGCCATGTTGGGCCAGGATTTCTTGTGGTGCATGGATGACCTTTTCCCAGTCTTCCTCTATGTGGTTCTGCGTGCACGGTATGCTTTACACACCCTAATGTCATGTTTTTTCATGTGGTGGTATGTGTAAACATTTATCCAGAGTTTCCGTTTCAGATTTGCAAATGTTTTCTAGTTAAAAGTTTAAACATCTTATATTAGGTGGAAAGTGGTGGTGTGGTGGTTAAGGTGTTGGACTGATACCATAAAGACCAGGGTTCGATTCTTACCACCACCAAGCCACCACTGTGGTCCCCTGAGCAAGGCCCTCAACCTCACAATTGCTCAGTTAGTTGTGTAAAAAAAAAAAAAAAGAAGAAGAAGAAGAAGCCGTAGAAAGGGCCATCTGCATTATTAGCATTTCTATTTTGTACAAGCAATTTATTTGCGTTCCACTGCCTGTCCCCGTAGATTATTCAGCCTCAAATTTAAAACAGATTTAATAAAATGATAGTGTTTGTTGCATATTCGTACTTGTGATTTCTTTCTATATGTGAATTCAGGATTAGAAACCTAGGCTCTGAAGTGAGCCTCATAGAAGACTTCATGGATCCTGCTCTGCAACACGGAGAACTCGGACTCATGTTCACCACACTTAAAGTACGAATCATATATTTTGGGCCTTAACCTCATACGATCTCTATTAGTATTTAGACATGGCATTACATACAGTACAGGGGTGCCCTGATTTACAAGTATAATTAGTTCCGTGATGGAGCTCGTAACTAAAATTACTCGTATATCAAATGAATTTTTTCTATTGTAATGAATTAAAATGGCATCAATCCATTCCGGGTCCTCAAAAACACCCCGGCGTTTTCTTTTGTTACATGTTTTTAAATATATATACTTATAAATGATGACTAGTGTATAAAACACCATAAATTAGCTTGTCAACTGCCAATAAACGACACAAAAAAAGAAGAATGCTACAGTGAACGCCGCAGCATCACTCCAGCATCCCGTGTCTCACTCGATTAGCTAGTCAGACATGCGCGTTAACAAGTGGAGTCATCTGATCTCCAAGGTAAATGCTGTGTATTATAATTATTAAGTACATTCTATTGTATTGTTTTTTTATACAATAGTCAATATTAATAAGTTTATTTTTTCTTATTTAAAAACATGTAACAAAATAAAATTGTGGTGTTTTGGTGGGGATCCGGAATGAATTAATGGCATTTCAGTTCATTTCAATGAGGAAAATTGATTTGACATACGAGTAATTTGAGTTACGAGCTCCGTCACTGAATGACTTAAACTCGCCAGTCAAGACACCACCATAACTTGTAGGGTCTTTAAAAAAGGCATTTAAGAAAGGTTAATGGGTTTGGGGTGATTTGTGCTTTTATTTATATGTAAACAATTATATCATAAATATAATCCCATAACCAAATCTCATAAAACAACAAAGTGTAAGCAAAGTGTATTTTTTGGAAATAATGTTGTTTTTTTTCCCCTCCAGGTTTGCTACTACCAGATTCAGAAAGAGAAAACTACTGGTATATAAAAGAATTCCTGCAGATGAACGTCACCTCATAAGATAAGTCTTAAGAGAACGGAGCACTTTCTGTACATGATTCCGGCACCTTCATCACATCCTCCTGTATGATTTTAGTTGCTGCTTCTAAATGAATCTATGTTTTATATTGAACTATTGTGATAAATGTGCAAGTTGTTTGTTATGTACCTGCAAATAGAGTCTTTTAATTACTGAGTCAGTTCTATGCTCGTGGTTTATGATTATTTGTCGTGCTAAATGATGTACCCTGTACTAGCACTACTTTATTTAGACCGCACAGTTATTGATGAATTAGGGAGGAGCCAACACAGTTGTAACATGCTTGTGTTTTCTAAATGCAACTTTGCATGCAGCCATGACTTCTTTGCATACACTGCGTCACTTCTCTTTAGCCACCCGGGGGGGCGGTCATCTTGCAGAGGTTTTTTTAGTACCAGAAAAGTAAAAAATGTGGTGTTAAACATATAATTGGAAATTCGGAAGCACCACCAAGTTGCCACTGTTGGGCCCCTGAGCAAGGCCCTTAACCACCGTTTGCTCAGTTGTCTAAAAGAGATAAATGTAAGTCACTTTGGATAAGATTGTCTGCCAAATGATGATGTATAGGTAGTAAACATGATGACATTGGTATAGCCTACCAAAAATGAAATTGAGGAATATAGGCCTTATAAGCTGTGTATTATCAGTTAATAACAAGAGCTCCCAACAAAACAAGTTTACACAGATAAAAAATATAGTATTTCCTTTGCTAGTCTAGTAATTCCTTTCAGGTTTCAGTGAAATTGTACTGTACATGCTGATGCCATTGGTAAATTGGCAAATTGAAGTCATTATTATTGTCGTTGCAGTTAAACTCAAGCCCAAAAGTTACCATTTTGCTGGCTCCCCTTTATAGTTGCACCCGGCCTTCAGTTATCAATAGGGTAATTAAGGAAAATGTGGCCTTTTTTTCACTGTTTGAAAATATTTTTTATTGCTGATTTTTTTTATATAACATGTATTTAGACTTATTTATTACAAAATGCACATTTGTATTACCTGGCACTGTATAATGCTATACATAATGCTGAGGAGGACTAGTTAAAGAAATAATGTTTTATAACAGCCGAAGAGGAACAAAGTCTCAGATCCTTTTTAAAAAGATATAAATTAGTACATTTATAGTATAATTATTATATTATACTTCATTTATAATATGACAGAAACAAAGTTTATGCCTTATACCTCTAAGCATATGATACACACTGTGTTGTTCACATCTGTAATATATATATTTTTTTCTTTTTTTTACTTTCTGGTTGTTTGGATATTTTTTTACACGATGAATGTGATTGAGTTCAGCAGGGAAAGTTCTGAATATTTGGATAAACATGTATCTGTGTATCTTGTTAATGCAAATATCTGCTGTACTGTATGTAAGGAGTGACTACTGGAGAAGCTTAGCAGGATTATGTACTTATTGTCCACTTTAATAGAAAAAAATTAGTACCCCAAATTTTTTACATAGCTGTCAAATCAGACATTCATGTAACAATTTATTTAATGTTACATTAGAACATTAGGTCAAAGGGATCTTGGTGGCTCAATTGATCCGATGGAAACCGCTGGACTTCAGAATTGTACACCGTTTAAATGGTGTGAAAAACAATCCAGTGAGCTAAAGTTCTGCAGGACATAATTCTTTTTTGTGAAAGATATGAGGGAAGAATGATTAGACTGAATGTAGTTTTTAAGTACAGTTTTAGTAAGTCAAATAAGCACTTCTTGCTACCGTGGTAAGCAGAAAAGCATTTCAGGATGATCAACATACTTCAACTGTGGGAAAATGTAAATTACTTTTTTTGTCACATATAATTTTTACAGCAGAGTGAAATTTGTTTCTTCGCATATCCCATCTTAGTAATTTGAGGTCAAAGTGCAGGGTCAGCTATGATACAGCACCCCTGAAGCAGGAAGGGTCTTGCTCAAGGACCCAACAGCGGCTGGCTGGTGGTGGTGGGGCTTGAACCCAGGTCATCTTGGTCTTTAGCGCCACCGCCATTTAAGCCGCCACTGCCCGCTGGTTTACAGCTGGGTTCACTCTGGTCAGCTGAGTACAGACTCACCAAAACTTGCCTCCTTGTATGTTTCTGTAGGTGCATGTCTGCTGCAATTTTATACCTAATCTTTCCCACTTGCATTTACTAAAGACTGGTTGTCCAGGAAAAAAGTATAAATAAAAAGTGTTCATAGCAGAAAGGGAATAATCTATAAATTCAGCTCATTTAATCCCCTAATAAAACGAAGACTAGATGAAACAGGGGAAGTAGTGGCTTATAATTAAGGTGTTGGAATACCAACCCGAAGAGTGTGGGTTAAATTCTCAGCTCCACCAAGCTATCACTGTGGGGCCCCTGAGCAAGGCCCTTGACCCCTAATTGCTCAGTTGTATAAGAGAGATAAATGTAAGTCGCTCTGGATAAGGTCGAGTTCCAAACGCTGTAAATGTAAATGTAAACCGCTTTCTGGGCTGCACTGAGAGAGTCACTAGTAGTGAAAGTGAAGATTATTGATACTGAACTGAATACGATAGTCATTAATGTTATACAGGAAAATGTGTGTATTACTTTTAACCTTTTTTTTTTTTACCAGAAAAGTCGAAGGTTTCAGTGATTAATTGTTTTTATATTCACCTGTTTGTTCTTGACTGCTTTAATACAATTGTCAACTGGTTGAATAATGTCTCTGTTAAAAAAAAAATCCTTTTGTATTTTCCTAATTTCATAAATAATAAGAGTGGAAAATTTAAAAAGCGGGAGTTTTTGGAATACTTTTAAATCACAGAGTAAGAGAAAGTGTTTATAATAACATGTTTATACTGAAGATGACCCAGAATGCATTGCTTGCTATCTGGATTCAGTAGACCCAGCATGATCAATTCATTGCTCTGTATCTTCTAGGTTTCTGTCTTTTATCTTGTGTCTTGTGCACTTCCTGGATTAGAAGCTCGGTTAACTTGATTGTCTGGTTTATACAGTCTGTGTAATCAGGAATGCTTAAAGCTTAAAAAAACACCCTTACTCTATTCAACAGGTTTTTTGTTGTTGCACCTTTTTGTGAACTATTATCAGTATTGAGATGTTTTTGATGTGTAAAAAAGCAGAAGCACACTTCTTGTACGTCGCTCTGGACAAGAGCGTCTGCTAAATGCTGCAAATGTAAATGTAAATGTAAATGTAAAGCACCCAGAAGCTGTGATTGGCAGTGAGTGTGAAGTTACTAACAGAGGACTGGGATCTGGCGCAAAGGGTTAAGTGCATAACATCTGGATTATAACATGCTTTCCAGCTGTTCTATAGAAACAATTCCCATACCTGAAAAGTGAAATATCCCAAACTGCTAGATGAGTTGAAAGAGAAGGATTGAGTGTGTTAGGAAGTGTGCTATTGCCTGGACAGCTTTAATATTAGTTTTATTATGCAAAGCATTAAATACACGGAAAAGCCTCAGTTATTGATGTTAGCATTTCAAGTCATTGCTTATGGAAAGGATACTTAATTTCAAGTTCTGCGGATCATAATATTGTCTCCTAAAATGATGTAATGTCCCTATTTGTTCTCTTTTGCCTCTCCGGAATATCTTGGAAGAACAATGCATTTAAAAAAAAAAAGTTAATTTATTTCCAAAGCATATACGGCTACATATACATTAGTGTTTTTAAGCAATATCTGTACATAAGCCGTGTGCAGTGATATACTGCAAGTCAATGCATACCTGCACACAACACAGTTTTTCAGGCTTCAAGGTGATTACTTACAGCACTGCCCTGTTTTTAGCTAACAGAGGACACACACCACCAGGAGACCCATAAGAATGAAGGCATCTATCTATCCATTCATTTTTTGAACCATTTGCCCTATGCAGGTTCATTGGGTGCATTAAGCCTATGTCAGAGGACACAGTGGACATCCTGGAAAACATCCCAACACATCATGGCTCAATTGCGCACACACACACACACACACACACACACACCTAAACACTATCAACCTGTAACCTATGTCTTTGGATTTGGTTAGGAAACCCATGGAGCACAGAGAGAACATGTACGCACAAAGGTAGAAATTAAACCTTTAGCAGGTTTTTAGCAAGAAATGGCACTTTTAGAATAAGCACAAATGGGGTAGATGGGATTTTTGGTGTAGCTGTGAGTGTTAGCGCAAAAAGAACAACTCTGTGACTGTCCCCAGACTGAAATCTTGCAGCATATCTTGCTGTGTCTCTCTCATAAGATGCCTCGTGATTGCTGATCGGTGAATTAGTAGAAATTTGGTTGTTTTATTAGGCAAAAGTGGCTCCTAGCATTTTTTTTGCAGGACAGATAAACAAAATGGGGGAGCTAGAGAGAGGTGGGACCAGAAAATGACCCAAGCCAGAATCGCCAGAGCACAACAGCTTGCGCATGTGGGTACCAGCACCTCAACCCACCACACCACATCACGGCGCCAGCCATGAGGAAATCTCTGTGCAAACCTCAGCAGGTTTACGGTGACCACACAGCATATTCTCTTTGGACATCCTGAATCTCTAACAAACCAGTTAAAAGAGACCAAGTCTTTAATCATAATCGGATTTTTCCAGACATTGTGCATTAATTACTTTAATAGAAAGAAACTGCCTGGGTACAAAATTGATCCTTTTCTTTTTTCTTTTCATAAAAAAAAAAAAAAAAAAAAAAGACCTTAGCCTGACAGAGCTTTTTCTGGGAGAGTGGTTTCAATCCACAACACGATGAATTCATTTTGACTAAAAGAAACCTTATCCTGAGATCCAGTCAGCCGTCAAAAAACAAGGGAACACTTTATTAAATCCAAATTTGGCAGCACACTGAAACAGTATTTTATCATGTCGAATATCCAGAAGGTCACTGAGACTGAGTGAAGCAGCGCTGCTTTAAACTACAATGTAGAAATGTTGCGTTTTAGTTTTAGTGTGTTTTTATTTGCCATCTAAAAGAACTTAGTCTTTAGCAGCAAAAATTAATGACACCTTTAATTAATTAAAAATAAATAGTCTGCTGCAATTATACAATCTCTGCTTAAATGTGTGAAAATTATTTACTAAATGTAATGTTATTTGTATAGCATTTTTTTTACAATGGTCATTGTGACATTAGCATTAACAGACTCACAACAGCGGTACAGGGACAAACCAAAATCTATGACAAAAGACAATGGAAAACACGGACTATGAATACATAAGACTAAAGCATGAAAGCATGACACATAAAGAAGGGGATCACATGACAAAGACCACATGAGGAAACAAGGATCACGTGACAAGGACAAAACAGGAAGTAACCGAAGACATGAACAATAAACATAAAACATATTTACACTTACAGCATTTGGCAGACACCCTTATCCAGAGCGACTTTCATTTATACAACTGAGCAATTGGGGGTTGAGGGCCTTGCTCAGGGGCCCAATGGTGGTAGCTTGGTGGAGCTGGGAATCAAACCTACAATCTTTGGGGTGGTAGTCCAACACCTTAACCATGAGCCACCACTTCCAACTATATAAAAAAATAAACATAATAAACATGAAACATGATAAAACATGAAACCACGAACCATAACCTTACATTTTTGAACCAGAACTGTAAGGCTCACAGAAAAGAGTCTAATTGTTTGGCTTTTGTTACACATTTAACAATATCCAATGTTCATTCATTCATCTTCTATACCTGCTTATTCCCTAATTCGGGGTCCCAGGGATCTGCTGGAGCATGAAAGCATAAAAGAATGATTTAAACCATAATTTCCACTTTTTGCTCTCAGTTGTTTGTGTTTATCACAACAAGCAGTGGTGGCTCAAGTGGATAAGGTGCTGAGTTGCTGATAGAGAGACCAAGGGAGACCTGGGTTCAAGCTCCACCACTGCCAGCTGTTGATCTGAAGACCAGAAACACCTAGACTCAAGCCCCACCACTGTTGGGTCCTTGAGCAAGACCCTTATCGCTTCCTGCTCCAGGGGTGCTGTCCTTGCACTCTGACCCCAACTTCCTAAGATGGGATATGCGAAGAAACATTTTCACTGTTCTGTAAAAAAGTATATGTGACAAAATAAAGGCATTTACACCATCCTGCAATCCATTTCCACCAGACCATGATGAATGAGAGAAGAGAGAATGAGAGAATTTCCAGGCTGATTCTTCTTATGGAGGTGGAACTGTCCCAAATGTGCTAGAACAACCCACATAACACATGACATATTAAGATTGCCAAAAGGGGATAATTTATGTAATGTTTTAGTGTCAGGTTCTGCATGAAGGAGTTATTTGCATCACAGATTTCCCCCTTCGAGTTTTAATTTTTTTAAAAACTAAGAGAAATCAGAATAAAAGCAATGGCCCTTTAAGGTTCTTTAACAGCTTCCCGGTCTCAAGGTTAAACGAAGTCTGTGGAACAATAGTCTGGCCTGTCCAGCAGGAAGAGAAAGTTCAAGATATGTCCAAAAGTAACACAGGGCATCCTTCTTTTCCGCAACTATGATGACTTATAATTCTCGTAAGTATTTCTGCTACTTAGGATGTTTTTTGTTTTTTTTTATAAACACACAGTTTTTTTTTTTTTCCAGAAATCATTTTGTCCTGTTTTTTACATTGTAAATATGTCATTGACCGGTCATTGTGAAATTGCACCCATTTCTTATTGCAACAGATCTTCCTGTTCAGATCCTTTCTCAGATGTATATGTAGGACAGAGCTGCCCTTAGAAACATTGGAAGCCATTAAAGGTTTTTATGTACAACTTTCCTGCCTGGCAGAGGGGCTTCCAGACAGAGCTTTGTAGTTCTTCAAAGAGTTAAGAACCTTTATCTTCGGATATATAGGAACTATTATAAACGTCACTTAGAGAAGCTTTTCTTTTAATAATAAAGCATAAACATCACTTTCTCTGGTGGTTTGGTAGCAAAAAAGCCCACAGCTTCTATACCTGGGCACCCCACCTGGACGGGGGCGGGGCAAAAGGAAAAATTTAACTGTTAGTAAAGCAGAACTGTAAATAGCCAATGGTGATGATGTATCATTACGGCAGTAATATGGATCAGTGAATGTTTAGTTATCAGAAATAGATCAAACAAACTAAGTTTTTTTATTACAGTACAATATTTTTGGATTTTTAATGAATGCTAATATGACTAACATTGTACGACTTTGTGGCTTTATTTTGTAATTAATTAGTGATAAATATTTAACTTATTGGTAACATGACCAGTAGCTTTTTTCTCTGGGTGGGTGGCGCCCCGGAGTTGAACTTGACATAATACGTAAAGACAAAACACACTCCTGAAACTTTTAGAAAAAAATCAAAAATATCTAAAACTGCTTTTATAAATGGCGGTATGGACTTCAGCCACTTCAATACTCCAGCCACATGCCGTTGATACTGAATTTGGGTTATTGTCTGTTTCACATTGTTCCTTGTGTGTGGGTTTTTCACCATGTTATTCAGCTTTCCCCCACAGCTGAAAACATGCCAGTCTTTGACTCTGAATGAATAAAGTTCTAATGCACATTCATTCATTTAGCTGATAAAACTGGCGTCGTGTTGTGATTTAATATATAAATGGTAATTGGATAAGCAAAGTTATTATACTGTGGGTGTTCTATAAACTACGTCAGTCTTTACATGCAAATTTAGGGAAGATGTTGACCAAGAAAATACTGTAAATCTTTAAATGTTAGGCTTCAAAACATTTGATCTTCAATCTTGCCACAGATGCTCAATAGGACAAAATGTAAAAAAAAAGGTCAAGAGGGTATGAAGACTTTTTCAAGGCAATGTAGATGTATAGATTTTACACATTTTACCTGTTTTGGTATGTTTGTGGGAAAAAAACCTGCACACAAAGACTAAGCAGTTCTTAAGACACACAGTGATCTGGGTGTCAGTAATTCTCTCGTTGGCAGGTGTGTGTGGAATTACCGAAGGATTAGAAGACTAACCTCTTTTCCTCGCCCCGCTGTATCTAGCACACGAATGTTGTGAGTCCAACCTGAGCGCAATGAGAAGAAAACCGGTAGTAAGTAACACCTCTTTCCACACAATCACATATTAAACTGCAACAGATATTATTGTATATAGTGATTCCTCTAAAGCGTAAGCTTATTCAAGGCTCCTTGCAGAATTTTCTGTCTTTTTTTATGAAAGCTGATAATCTTATGGAATAATTCCTGTATTGCTGTTTAATCTCTATCAGGAACTTTTATTTTATTAGCAGGGGTTTCAAAAACAATCTGTAAAAACCAATGCTATATTATTAACATATATCATTAAATATTCTTATTATTCTTATTCAAATAATAGTCTTACATGTACATTTCAATAGTTGATCAGGTTGTGTGTTTGGGTTGTAATCACCCGGGTGTGTCTGGAGAGCAGAATAATTGGCTTAAGGTTGTTTTGCTTTAAATATGTAAATACTATAATTTTTGATTATATAATATTATATTTTAATTTAAAATGGAAGAATGTACAGAAGAACAGCAAAGGGGTTTTTTTACTAGAAAGTTCTTTACTGTGCATAGTCGAACACAGCTTTTTTTCTGTTTTCATTTTCAGTGTGATGCGTCCCAGAAGTCAAGGTCAGTGTTTTAAGAGACAGAGCAAACGTTAACCCTAACCCTTTCAATAATTATAATGCATTTTAAAGCCGAATTTTCTCTTTATTTTTACAGCAAAAACAAATTTATAAATCATTAATAGTTATATTATTTGTATAATTTAATTTTTATATAACATATAATAGACGTTATATGATTTCTATATACATGATATAACTATTAATATTGTATTATTTTGTTTTTTAATTGTTCCTTTCGGGGAAACATTAGATTTTGTTCCGTACATTGAAATAGATGGTTTCCGTTCAGAAGAAACCATTACGGAATACACTAAGAAAAACACCTTATTATTAGACAATAATGCCATTATATCATTATCTTTAGTAAGAAACATTAATTCAATCTAGAATTCTCTAGGTGTTCTTCAGTCCCAATGATAAACCCTGCAGACTTAAAATGTTTTGATTCTAACAGAAACAGTATAAAAAAAACAAAACATTAAAAGTGAGAACCCTTAAATGTCCACAAAACCTTAAAGAACCTCATTTGTCTATGTATGTGGAAAATAGATAACTTTGCATTTAAAATTGTTATTATTCTATATATATTTACAGACATACAGTATATCTAGAGGTGGACATCCATCATTCACATGGTTAATTTTCTGCACAGCTTAAAATGTGCCAGGATGTGATTTCTGACTTTTAATTCTTATGTTTTCCCAAAAACATGATGTTGAAGCCAAGAAACTGGGGGTGAGTATAAACATCTGTAATGCAGGAGCAGGTGTTAGTTTATTTAATTAATTATATAAATGAGGTCTATACATTAAATCCTTTCATTTGAATATCATCATTTGTCCCCATTATTTGATTAATGCCCATGTTTTATTAGCTAATTAATGATTAGCTAATTAAATGTAGCTAAAATGAAGTGTGATAACCTGGAATTTGGTGTAATATCTACTATATTTGGATTCTCTATTTAGTCCAAAAAAAATCTTGCCTCAAACGGCATTTGATTCTGACTGTGGCACTGGTGCATTATGGATATTTTGGCAGCCAGAATCAGGTACCAGACTGGATCAACTAAGTTAATTTTTGTCACATTAATTGTTAAGGAAATTACATTTACCTTCAGGCAGACTTTCTGTTTTAACGCCACTTTTATTTCCTTGCTTGTGACTATTGCATAAAGTCTAGTTACACCTTAATTTGGTTCCCGGGCAACCACACAATTATTTTAATTATGTAAAGTTAAATAAAGCATCTTTCAATAAACTTATATTTACTGTCTTTCACTTAGAAAACATGTTGATGACCAAACCCAAGAAGAAAAAGGCTAAAAAAGAAATAATCAATGGATTAAATGAGGCAAAGGGTACGACCGTTTTACATCTATTAATGTTTAATGTTTTTACTTTTGAGCAGCCAGACCACCAAAATAGTTACCGATCAGTTCACTATGGATTTTTAAAAAATATTTATAGCGTGTCTTTATGTGTTCTGCTTAAATAATTGACCTGTATAGAGGAGACAGAGCCTGCGGTTGAAATAAAAGAGCTGGAAAGCTCTAGTCCATCAGAAAGTAAGGATGCTCTTTCCCCTGAGATTCATGACATTCCATTCCAGAAAAAGAAGAACAAGAAGAAAAAAAAGATAAAACATACTTATGGTAATCCCTTTAAGAAAAAACCATAAACTGCTTTTCCTATTTGGCAAATCATATTTTTTACACTTGTGTTTACAGACCTGGAAAGTGAGCAGCATGACCTCGTTAATGAAGACAAACAATTTTCACCTAGCGATAGAGCGAAAAGTGCTAGAAAATCAAGAAGAAAAAGGTGAGAATGGAAAGAAAAAACCTAAACAGGAAGCAGTGGATTTCCTTCTAATAAACTTAATTATTCCCAATAAAAGACACATTGGACCTGTTTGTACGGTGGGCCTTTTTCTTATAAAGTCCTATTCTCTCTGTAGGAAGTCCAAAATAATAGCGAATCAGCATAACACCAGCGTGGAAGTGGAGAACGACGATGTTGTCACAGTTGCACAAACTCCTCCTTCTCATCTTTCCTTGTTTTCTGCTCCTCCGGCCCACAGCCGGTCTGTCAGCAAAGTGTTTGTGGAGAGAAACCGTAAGTTCTTTGTTCATAAAAAATAAATCGCTGCAAAATATGTCGTTTCTTTATAAATCATAAAGTATTTTTTGTCCTGCTTGGAAACATTTTTAGTGTATTTCAGTGAATATTTGGCTTCTAGGTCGGTTTAATGGAACAGATCGGCTGAACCTGGCCCAAGAGCAGGTGGAAGAGTTTATGGAAGTCAGGTCTATGTGGAACACCCGGGATGTTGCCCTAAGAGTTCACAGTGGCTTCAGGTAAGGAAAAAAACACAAAATAATCCTCGCACATTCGATGATTATTACTTTAAAAATGCGAAAATTTTAGAACAACTGCCCAAGTGAACCATTATGCATCATGTTGGAGTTTTTCCTGTTTGCTTTCGATAGGATCATCGGCCTCTTCTGTCATGGATTTCTGGCAGGTTGTGCTGTATGGAACATCATTGTTATTTATGTGCTGGCCAGAGATCAGCTGAAAACACTGTCAAACCTGTTACAACAATACCACAACTTAGCAAACCCTGCCCAGTCTCTACTCTACTTCCTACTGGCTATTAGCTCTGTGTCTGCCTTCGAGAGGTGTGTGTGCTTAATATTCCATTTACATTTCCGGAATTGGGCAGAACGCCATTTTTAACAGTGAATTTCATTTGTTACTTTTTTTGCATTCAATTTTAGTTGATGGTTAAGGGCCTTGCTCAGGGGCCCAGCAATCTTCTGATCAGCAGTCAAAACTAAACTACTATTTCCCAGCTACACCTAAGCATATATTAAGACCTATAATTAGACTTTCAAGGGTCTCTGGACTGCCTGTACTGAATGACCTGCACCAAGAATTTACATTTACATTCGCAGCATTTAACAGACGCCATTATCCAGAGTGACTTACATTATTCTCTGTTATACAACTAAGGGCCTTGCTCAGGGGCCCGGCAGTGGTAATTTGGTGCTACTGGGAATCACCCTCGGTCTTTAAATTAGTAGGCCAACACTTTAACCACTGTGCACTTCCCCAAACCATTTGGCAGGTGCCCTTATCCAGAGCAACTTACATATATTTCTTTTATACACCTCAGCAATTGGTGGTTAAGGGCCTTGCTTAGGGGCCCATCAGTGATGCTGAAAATCGAACCCAGAGCTTCCAATTAGCAGTCCAACACCCTAACCACTGCGCTACTACTTTGAAACAAGGACAAAATTTGAATGCGTATGTCAGAGCAATTATGGGTTTAAGTCCCATAACCATTTAGTATCAACTTTAGTTTAAGCCTCCATTACTACATTTCAAATAATAAGGGTCCTGTTCTATCTGAAAGGATGCAGGTTCACGTTCAAGCTCTGTCAATGTCACTTGTGGACCTCTGAGCAAAGTATTTGTTTAAATTGTAATAAAAGCATCGGATACAGATAATTACAGAAAACACAGACACACCAACGTGCTGTCTTCATATTCGACCTGTTTCTGGTAGATGAGGTTTTCTGACCTGTACACTCCTATCTGCAGGGTGAATCTAGCCAAGGCTTCTATGGCTCTGAGAGGGTTCCTTCTGCTTGACCCAGCAGCCCTTGCTTCATTTAGTAAGCATGCCTGACAACAGTACCTGTTGTTGAAGAACTAAAAGACCTCTTTGATGTAAAAATGTGTTTTCTGTATTTCTAGTGTACTTTGCAGCCCTTATTTTGTCTCTGAGTCAGCAGATGACTAGCGACCGTATCAACCTGTATCCCATAGCTAATGAGTCAATATGGTGAGCATGGACTAGATGATGCTATGAAATAGCTCCTTGTTTATGTTGTGAAGTTTTGAAATAGCTTAACGTAAATGACAAAACGTCCCTGCATGACAGCATGTCTTATTTCAGGTCTCCAGGATTTGAACACCAGATACTGCGACCATGGATTGTTATGAATCTGGTTGTAGCTTTACTGGTCGGACTGGCCTGGTTTTTCATCTCCACCAGACCTGATATGGATTATACAGAAGGTATGTGTGCTGGGGTTGAGGACATGGGGTTATAGCACTAGTATACAGTAATATAATATCCCCCTGTTCTGCAGAATTCTTAATATCGATGGAGTTGGATGACTATCTACACTACACAGAGAAATCAGAAACACCCTACTGAAAATCTGTGAAACCGAGTCAAGTCAATATCTGGAATATCTGGAATTTTCATCATTTATTCATCTTCTATACCCGCTTATTAAATAAAAGTCTATCCCAGCCGCTCTGTAAGGGCGAAAGGCAGGAGTGGTACACCCTGGACAGGTCGCCAGTCCATCACAGGGCCACAGACACACACTCGCTCCTAAGGGCAAGTTAGAATCACCATTTAACCTAACATACATGTTTATGGACTGTTGGAGGTAAACCCATGCAAGCACACAGAGAACATGCAAACTCCACACAGAAAGACCCCTGCATGGGAATCAAACCCGGGCCTTTATCCTGGAATTTTGAATAATAAAATACAAGGAAGAAGCCCTTTTTTAGAAACACTGCTTAACTACTTAAACCAGAATAAACCAGCTAAGTTACTGATTATTAAACAAATGAATCTAGGTTAATTGTTAAGGTTGATATCAGCAATATAGCATTTGTTACAGAAAATAGGATATTTATTAATATTTTGGTGTCTTTGGTGTTTTGCATACAGTACAATGCATTATAACCAATAAATAAAAAAGTTTGGGATGTTTAATGGTTTAAAGGAGGGAAGTGGTAGCACAGTGGTTAAGTTGTTGGACTGCTATCTGGAAATTCAGGGTTCAATTCCTGGTACCAACAAGTTGCCACTGTTGGGTCCTTGAGCAAGATTCTGGATAAGAGCGTCTGTTAAATGCCATAAATGTTATGTATTTTTAAGCAGGGCTGTCCAATGTGATAGCGGGATGCACTGAATGACTTTACTTAGTAACAAATAAATGACACGTGCTTAAGGTTGAAATTTTCACCTCTATTTTACTTGTAAAAGTGTCAAACAAACAAATAGAAAGACAACAAAACAGAATTATATGGCAGAATTATAAAAAAAATGTAAAAGCAACACAATAGTTATTTTTATTTATTTATCCATTCATTCATTCAATTATTCATTGATTGATTGATTGATTAATTAATATAAACATTTAATTGTAATTAATTTGATATATTTGCACGTGTATTTAAGTACTAAATTTTTAATAATTTTCTTCCGGTTTAAATAACATTTCCTTCATATTTTTGTGCAGTTAAAACACACAATATCCTGCGTTTTATTTCTACTTCTGTGAAATCGCAAAAATTCGTTATAGGCTAAATCTCAAACGCGTCCATACTTCTTTTAAATATGGCCTTGGATTAGTATGGATTATTATGGATTAGTGTCCCTTTATAGTGCACTACATTTCCGGTAATCTAGTGATTTGGGATGAACCCGTATGAATAATGGGAGGGGAAATCCGTGCTTTCAGCGTCTTCCTGTGCGCGCGAACGGAGCGCTAAGGGCATTAACACACGTGCGCGCGCACACGCGCGTGTGTGTGTGTGTACGTGAAAAAAAAAACCCATAGCCGTAAAAAAGATGTAAAAGATGGCGGAGCTACAGATGCTCCTGGAGGAAGAAATTCCTGCCGGACGGAGAGCTTTGCTGGACAGTTTTGCTAATCTTGACAGAGTCGCTGAATACTGCGAAAGTAATTACGTTCAGGTAAAAAAAAATCCGTGAAACGAGTTTTAAAAGTATTTTTTTTAAACTTTGGTAAAGTCGCGAATTAACCAGATAGCCGATTAGCATCAAGCTAACTGCTGTTCTGGTTCAGTGAAGAAAGTCGCGCTTCTCAGGGCTGCTTATGCGGTTTGCCTGTTTTTCAATAATCAATAATTAATAATTTTACTGGCTTAAAATTTTTATTTGACTTGAAAATTGTTTGTTGGGTTTATTTAGAGAGTTTTGTTTAGCAAAAAACACACATATAAATATACATTGGGACAGGATGGAGGGGGAAGCTGGAATATCGCACAGGACACCAAACTGTCTTCATGAGAAAAGTTTAAAAAGTTTATATTCTAGAAAATTCTTTATATTCTAGTTTAATTTTAACACGGTGGTGTGGTTTGTTTGTCGTCATAAATAATTGTGTCATAATAAGGAGCGGAACCGTTTATTGCAGTGATTCATAAAGTTCCTCTGTTGTTTTTCTTACACTGATAATCACCTCAAACAGAGGCTTATGTTACTAATATTCAGCTCATCTACAGCTTATGAACATTAACAATAACTTTATTTCAATAAGATTTTCGACTGGAGCACTTTTTAGTGATCGAAAACAGTGGTTCAGGCTGCGACATGAGGAAATAAAGGACTTAAACTAACGATTAATTATGATGGAAAGTGGTGGCTTAGTGGTAAAGGTGTTAAACTGATACCAGAAAGACTGGGGTTTGATTCCCAGCACCACCAAGCCACCACTGTTGGGCCCCTGAACAAGGCCCTCAACCCCCCAATTGCTCAGTTGTGTAAAAGAGATAAATGTAAGTCGCTCTGGATAAAAGTGTCTGCAAATACTGTCAATGTAAATGAACACAAAAATGTAGACAAGACAGGACAATAGATAAAGACAGGACAATAGATAAAGCATACACATAAAATATTAATAGGACGGTCGAATAAAATCCTCCCCTAAGAAATCATTAGGGGTTTTTTTTTCTGTAGATGAATATAAAAAAGTACATTATGCTGTCCAATAAACTGATCAGTTTAGTCAAAATAAATAAAAAAGGTCCTGCCATAGTTTATTTTGTGTGTTTTATATTTGGATATTTTATAATACTGTCATGTTCGATTTTCATGGGTTTTAAAATTTGTACTAAAAGTGTCTGCACTGTAGTAATAGCAGAAATCCATTGATTTGCCGAAATAAAGCTATATGATTATTATTGAAAGGCGAAATGTGATCTGCTCCAAATATTGTTTTGTATTTATTTATTTAAATTAGTAACATTATACAAATCGGTTCGATTTCATATGTATTTACTACTAGTGAGGGGAAAAAAGATTCATCGATGCGTCGCGATTCTTTCTCTAATGATTCTGAATTGATTCCTAAATGTTCAGAATTGATTCTGAATTTAAATTAGATTGCGACAGTGCGGGTCTGCCCGCGCGCGAACAAGAAACGGAAAAATAATTAGCACCGATAGACGCCAGTAAGCAAAGGTGTCGTTAATATCCGCCAAACTGCGTGCAAAGTTTGTGGCACCAAATTCGAATATTTCGGGAACACGACTAACATTGAGAAACGGATCATACGATTCCACTCAGAGCTGGAGAAACAAGCTTCTCTTCCAGGTCGTGTCCACTACGTTTCATTCAAACGACCCTCGAGCAAGTTGCAAAGCTTCCACGGGAATTTGGAAAAGGCAAAGCGAATTACACGGTCAGTGGCGGGTTTTATTGCCAAGGATTTGTGCCCGTACTGCGTCACGGATAACACAGGGTTTGGCATACTGTTGTAGGTGCTTGAGCCGAGGTACAGTGTTCCCTTACAGCGTGTTCTTCATAAGTGTTATAATATTCTCATGTTTCGATGTTTCATTTAGAGCTTCTTCATCCTAAACACATTTGTTAATGAAAGAAAATTTATTAAACCAATTTTTTTTTTAAGATGGATGATATTGTCCTCTAGAAATTCCAACTATAAACAAAAAGCATAGAAACTCCAATTTGCTTAAAAGATGTAAACCTGTATTTACACAGCAGAAAAAATGTAGATTGGAATCGGATCATGGCTCCAAGAATCAGAATCGTACCTAAAGATTCCCACCCCTAGTATTCGCTGTCCTTTTTTCACCACTTGAGAGGCCACACAAAAAATCCTGTCATAAATGCACAAAAGACGATTCACATGAAGGACAAAAAGCACTGTTTTTTGTTTTGTTTTGTTTTGTTTTTTGTGGACAAAAGTCCAGCTTTGAGATTTGCGTTGTCACACTTGTGTTCCAGCAGCCGTCATGTCACAGGGGCATGTGCGAAATCTTACCTCCACCTCTCTGAAACCAGACACTGAGGCTCTGCCATGATGAGCATGTTTGCCATATGGCTGCTTAATCACAGATTTGTTGTGTTGTTCGGTCGTGAGCAGCGCCGTGTCCTGATTTACACACAGTCAGGATATTTATCCTTTTAGAAATGCCTGGACTTGGATTAAGACCATCAACTTTCAACAGTAATGGATATAGATGTGTAGTTCCTCAAATTAAGGATATAGAGTCTTTTTTTATGTTAAAACGGATCACGTCTGGGCTTTAAGAGTCCATTAGATTACATGATCATAACCTGGGTAGCTAATTGTTTAAGACTAGACTAAAATCTGGGTAATTTGTTTACCTATAGGGCGGGTAAATCAGCCTCAGGAAGAGTTCTTTAGTGTGATACAGCCTTTACAAGAGAAAAAACACAAATCTATTTAGCACTTGACACTTTTTTTTTATATATAGGATATGAGTAAACGAGTGCTCAATTCTTACCTCTTTTCTGTACTTGTTTGTCCAAAACCTTCCCTAGAAGCATCTTAATAGAATATATTTAAATGTTTATTACATGTAAATATATTTTAGCACAATGCTTTTGTTATGCATCGATTAAATACAGTGTATGATCAAAATAAGTGGGCACATTGTTTACCCCATGTGGGTTTCTTCCCCAAAATATTGGCATACACAGAGCTACTGTATATTGTGTTTATGCTGGGGGAACTGCTGGTGTGTTTCGAGGACTTTTCTGACTGCCTATAACTCATGGAATGTTTACGTGTCTTTCTTTCTCAGCATTAGAGTTAATTATGCTATGTTCCAGTGACTTGTATGTGTGAGTCATGGAGTTCGGTGTTGAATGTGTGTTGTGTTGTGTGGAGTGATGTCCTCTGGCTCCAGCCTCATGCAGCTGGTTTCAGTTAGTCAGTGCTGACTATAGACCCACAGGTAATTGGAACCATGTTGGACTGCAGAGCAGTGTGGGGTTTGGAGAACTCTGAAGGGGTCTGAGAACGTCAGCAATTTAAGCAAGGCGTGGTGTTTCGAGTAATATTTGTTTGGATCACCACCATGGAGACAGTATGACGCATACCTGTTTTCTTATTGCTGTATAGGTGACGAGTTCCTTTCGGGATCAGCCTGTAATGGATTAATGCTGTCGGTACAGGCCAATTTTTTTGAAGAAGTGGGATGAGAGGAACTGTCCGTTGATTTAAAAAATACTTTTCCGGTGTAGTCAATGCTTGTTATATCCAAACTTTTGTTTGCAGATAGGTTCCAATTAGGTCCTTTCTAAGAGGAGATCCTTAATAAGTCTCAGCTTGTGTACTTTATACTATATTATTCCCTCTTCTAGGAGTTTTGATCTTTTGTGGTTGTACTGGAGAATATCATGTAATGGGTAATAGGCAGGACTGAGTGGGGCATCATTTAAAACACAAGGTTTGACTGAAGCCAATAGGAATTCATTGCCTTAAACCACATCGAGGAAAAAAATGTCACTTGAAGTTATTGTCAGTGAGCCACAAAGTGTTTTGACCTCTGGTAAACCTTACATAACAAATTTCATGTTTATGTACATCAATGTTTATTATTGTTCATAGCGAGTAATGTAAAACCTAGACTGTGTTATAGTTGGAGTGGACCATTATGCACTTATTACTCTTCTGTTAGGGTTTTTTGTGTGGTAGTCATGCAACAAATATTTTTTAAACTAGTCTGGTAATAATTTTAATAAGCCTCCTCTTATTGCCAGACAGCATTCGAGTTTTTATTTCATTGTAGAAAACGAACTACATTCAAGTAAACAAGTGAAACAACAATAAGCTGTCTTTTTGAAGACATCAGAAACCGTAGCATTTTTGCGTAGACTCTTCAAACATTTGCCTGGCACAACAATAAAACCTGTCACCTCTTGCATCCGAAATCTCGGACTTGCGCACAATTTAGTTTGCGAGAAGTATGTCCGAATTCATACTATTAAAAACTTATGGCTATAAGTATTTTAGTGTGCAAGTACTTTATAATAAATTTCTGTTGACTTGTACTTGTTTAACATTATCATGAAGTTTTAAAATCTCGAAATGTTTGCGCAGTTGTGATGACCTGTTGCGTGACACTGTCAAATTGGCAGATGTAATATGTCCAACTATTATTTATAATAATAATAAATATCATTATAATATTTATAGAACATTTCTTTTATAATAATCAGGAAGTAGGTTTTAATTAAAATGTGGCATTTACTCTATTATCCAATTTCAGACAGGGCATCAGAGAGAAAAATAGAAGCGTCACTGTGAGCAAATGAGGGCGCTGTAGTTGGTTAGTTGGCTAACCTTAACCTAATGCTAAAAAACAAAGAAAAAGTTTAGCCCTTTTATGAGACGTTAAAAATTTAGGTAGACGTCCACTTGAAGCGTTGTATGTAATAAGACAGCTCATAAATGAAATCAGTCATTTGGTCCAGAAGTGTGAAACTTGGTTGGGTTTGTGAGAAATATATAATTTGATCTACACTTTAGCTGTGGTTTTTGTTACTATGGTAACAAGGGTTTGTTGTGTATAATTTGTCACTGATATGTTCACATCCGAAATTAAACTTTGCTTTTATTGTCCTTATATTGTCCAAATATTAGAACATTTATTTTAAAATGTGGCTAGGAAATATATTAATGTGATATGATTAATTAATGTGATTTTAAGACTACTTTCTGAGATACATTGACATCTTTTATATTTTTAAAATATATATATGAGAGAGATAGATAGATAGATAGATAGATAGATAGATTATATATATCTCTATCTATAGATATCTCTATCTGTAGATATATAGATATTATTTATTTATTTATTTTTAATTAATTTTTTTTTAGGTAGTTTAAAAGCTTTAAACAGACAACAGCAGTTATAGGATGTTGCTTAATAACCAGTAGTTTTATCAGTTCGCGGCCGTGATTTAGTTGGACAGGGTGTAGCTAAATGTAAGCCAATAAACTAATGTAAGCTAAAATGTCCATTTAGAATGCAGTGTGTAATAGAGTGCAGGCGTTCTGACGGTTTAGCACCTAATTGCCTGTCCTCTGACTTACAGTCGGTATGCAGTCCTGATGGCAGAACTTATTAAATAGCAGCACCGTGCATTAAAGCTGCAACTGCTAAAATGTTTCATTTATCAAAATTTCACATCCGCATGATTTTTTTTAAGTCATGGCAGAAAAATTAGGTTCAACTGAGCTTTGAGATGCAAACTCAATTCATTTTTTACAAATATCTAGGGGAATGACACATGCAAATAATGGTATTTTAAAAATTTAATCAAAAATGATCTTTAATTTAACAAAATGCTGTTATTATTTGGTAGGTTTAAACTGTATTTCAAATCAAATCAATTCTTATTACAGATCTGTAATTCTGTAAATAGGTAAATAGGAGGCCTGGAAAATGACAACACATGATGAAAATGGTAAACAATGCTTTGAAATCTAGTCGCTGGCCCTGTATATTTTACAAAATTAATAATCTTGAAAATAAACCAACTAAAGTATACGCTTATACGTGAAAAAGTTTGTCCTAAACAATGTTTGTCGCTGATTTTCCAGTAAAGTTATTTTTGATAGTGATATGTTGGCTTCAGCATGAATGGAAACTTGAGTTGGTAATTATGTAAGAAGAAACTAAATAAATAAATCGGTCCATTTAAGGCCAATGACTAGGGTATCTATTTGCTGACTTAAGGGCACTTTAAGAAACCATCCTGGTGAGTTTTAAAAAGCTTTCTGATTTATTTGGTTATTAAAAATCTTTTTTCCTCTGTACCCATGCAGGCCTTTGTACAGACCTAGATAATGTCTTTTGTATATTAAAACCTCCTCCGATGATCTCGTGCTGAATGCAGAAGTTATTTTTGGAATCCAGTTCAGAATTGGACAGCCATTGGATGGAAAGGACCATAATGGTTCCATAATTTTAGAAAACTCTTTCCAAGAAGCGGAAAGCGAATGATTAAGGGTGGTGGTTATTAAACAAATACTCTTGTTAAGGATGGAGCATGTCAGTGATTTCACGGTGTTTATCCCAGCGGCTTAACTGCCTGCTTCAGCGAAAAGCTGGAACGTGGGATTTATTAACCCTTTCCAAATCGAAGCGAAATCGACTTTACAGGGTGTGCAGAGCTGTTAGTGACGACACTCAACCTTAAAAAGCAGACAGAACGTGGGATATTTTTTCAAATATCCTGTGTTATTTCAGAATAAAATATTCTAGCATCTCCTTTGGCCAAGTTGTTATACAGACCAGTGTGTGGGTGAGTGTGTTGTGTGTGTGTGTGGGTGCAGCATTATTAACTGGCCATGCGTTGCTGCTAGCTGAATGTGCTGTGCTGCTATGCTCAGATGCTCAGGTCAAGCTAGACTGTTTTTTTTTTTTGGTTTTTTTTTTTTGAGATTTGATTGGATTTGCTTTTACAGACTCGGTAAAAAGTCTGTAAACGATTTAGGAATAGGAAAACTTTTTTTTTTTTTTTTCAAGATTTTCACATGGTGTCGCTAAAAAAAATAATTGTAAGCTGTACCACACACACAGAATTGCTGGATGACTGTGAGTCGAGACCACCATCAATGTTTTTTCTTTTTCTTTAATTTCTTTGTTTTAACACTCTGTGCCCAGACTTCCACTGCTTAAGAGTGTTAAATCTAATGTTTGTCAGATGTTCTCTGTGGCTAAACAGTGAGGTAGACCAAAAAGTGCACTTTGTATTGTGAGCAGTAATTAACTCTTTAATGTACTGTTATTAATTCATGACTTAATCATATATAAGAAGGGCAGAAGAGTACATTATCCATGCACTGGTTATTGTAGCACTGCACCATTATTGCTCTCTCTGCAAATATTATAGGGGTTTTGTAGTTATCCCACACCTGTAGCCAGTCTTTGTCCTGATCCAGCAGGGGGCTTTAAGTTGACTTGACTCATCTCCAATTTAAAGGCACTGTCTTTAGCATGCAAGTATGCTATGCTATCTAAATGGTAATTGTCCCATGCTTCTTTGAATAAACGTTTAAACCTAGATCATCACTGTGTGCACATTTTCATGACAAAACCCAGGGTCAATCATGATAGTGTCCTTGGAGCTCAATGACCTAACAATTGCAGCTTTTGGTTACACATTAGAGGGTTCAAGCTGCAACTGTTAGGGCCTTAAGCTCCAGGGGAGCTGTATTATAAATAACACTGCTGTTAAAAGGCATTCTCTGTGTACATGTGGGTTTATATCCTTTTCTTTTCACATATAGGCAAAATGCTGTGAATATTAGTGTCAGCATGTCCGTATTGGGGCTGTAAGATATTAAAGAAAAATGCAATATTTAATAGTATGTTATATAATGAGAGATTCAATATAGGATATGATATTTTAAAAAATATATAACCGAAATGTTCCCTCAAACACACCTTTGTTTGAATATTTTTTCTACTGAGCATAGCTAATAATACGAATTTTGTGCTTGGTTTTGAGTAGATGGTAAAGATTTGTAGTGTTTTGTTCCCCTTTGCGTTGCAACTTGAGATTTACTCTTTTTATATATATATATATATATATATATATATATATATATATATATTATAGATATATACTATATATATGCATACCATATATATATATATATATATATAGATATAGAACTGACCCAATATACTGCCATATATATATATATATATATATATGTATGTGTGTATATGTATATATATATATATATATATATATATATATATATATATTATATATATATATATCTATATATATATATATATATATATATATGGCAGTATTTGGGTCAAAGTTGTGTGTATATATATATATATATAGATATATATATATATATATATATATATATATATTATAGTATATAGTATGTATGTATGTATGTATGTATGTATGTATGTATGTATGTATGTATGTATGTATGTATGTATGTATGTATGTATGTATGTATGTATGTATGTGTGTATATATATATATATATATATATATATATATATATATATATATATATATATATATATATATATATATATATATATATATATTATATATATATATATATATATTATATATATATATATATGTATATATAATCCGATATGCTTTTTTATTTTGTCACTATACTTTGTCACTAATAAAGATGAGCTCGCTATAAAAGCTTCGTGGCTTGTTGATTGTCTTGCATCAATGGACGCTTTGCATATGCCAGCTAACATCCTCGTGCCAGATATTTCAATATCTGCCTCAACCAAAAACCTTGACCATACATTATTATTATTATTATTATTTGAAGTATTAAATCGCAAAACTTTGCGACATGCATAGCACAATGTGCACATTTAATGCAATATTTTGTTAATTTCGATATGCAGCCCTAGTTAATATGTGGCCTGGGGAAAGAACCAAACGCTGACCTACTGTGCACTACAGATATTACGACAACCTCGTGCTGTAGGAGTGTCAGATATAATAAATCCTTCAATGTATTGTAATTAATGTTTTTTATCAGTGCAAAAAAATCTGTACTTTTTACAAGGTTTTATATAGTTTGATATCAGCTCAATTTTGTAATAATAAAAATTTAGAGAAGTTCTCGATACCATGCAGGTCATTTTAACAGGTGTGTTCTGTGAGTTAGGCCATGCGCCATAAGTCCATATTTAATTAGTTTTATTTTTTAATTAAAGAAAATACAGTAATAGCCATTCTATACATCTAGAATTGTTCATGATCTCATATTTTATATCGTGGAAAAAAAAAGTCCGTATGAATATCCACATAAGTGCTTTCTTTCAATAATAAAAATATGGATCACCACATCTGACTGATCTTCGCATATCCTTCGCACTTGGATAAGCGTACTCTTCTTTATTTAGGACGTTGTAATAGAAAGGTTATTTGAGAGTGATTTCAGTGTACAGAGCCTCAAGTAAAATGAGTGTGAAATGTCGGCTCCTGTCACAACCCTGCCACAAAGATGGGGATTGTGTTACACACACAAACACACACACACACACACCCCAAGTTACTTTGGGAGTTCAGTTCAGGTCTCACAGCACCCAGTCATGTGACTTGCTGAAAAAGCGATCAAATTCTGGCTAATGAATAATGATTAATGAATATGGACTGCAGTTGCTGTGCTGTAGTTTTGTGCAATGCTACTAGTTAGTTTTGTTGTATTAATTCCTAGCCAAAATCTTGTATTAATGATTTTAATTAGACTGAGACATAAAGTCCTCTCAAGCACTTTGCTAAGATTAGATTTTTTTCTAAATAAATGCACTATAAATAATTTTATTCTGCCTTTATTTCAGTCTCCAGATAAGCACAGAGCACTAGAAGAAACAAAAAACTACACTACTCAGTCTCTGGCCAGTGTTGCCTATCTGATCAACACACTCGCTAATAATGTACTGCAGATGCTGGATATCCAGGCGTCACAACTTCGCCGAATGGAGTCCTCCATCAACCACATCTCGCAGGTAAGAAAGAACATACCGTCCATGCATACAGGCTGATCTAACTGGATAACCTATTATACTATCATTATGAGATGATGGTGGTATAAAAAATGGCCATAGTTTGGCAGCCCTTAACCAGCTAGGCAACTCCTTTGCCACAGAGTCCTTTGTGTTTTGTTTTGGTTTTTTTTACAAATCATTTGCATTTATTTAAATTAATATATCAGAAGGCCGATGATCTCACCAAAGACTAAAAGCATTATGTCATATGGGGGTAGTTCTCTCTTGCATGTTGAGCAAAATTGTGATTACTGATTTTTCCTATCTCAGTTAATTAAATGTTGCCCATGAAACCTTTCAATTCAGTTAAATAATTATTGATTATCTGCATCTTTTGTAAGGAATTGTGGGTAACTGGATGTACTTAACTAGGCTTCCCCCAGGCCATGATTTCATTGACAAATAAGCACTCGTTTAGGTGCACTTTTTGGCTGCACCATCCTAGTCCTTGAGACTTATGACTTAAAGCTGATAAAACAAAAACAGTGGCAAATTTCCTGAGCTGAGTTTCTAACAGGACCGCTTTGCTGCTTCTCAAAGATATCAGTCAGCTTTTTCTTGTTGTTAAACCCTTTTAAATGTAAGTTTCTGAATCTTATTTGCATTTGACATTTATCCAATTTATTCAACTAAGCAGTTGTCTTAAGGGGCAGCTTGGTGGTGCAGGAAATTTAACCCATGACCTTTCAGTAGTCTAATGCCACCAACCTACCATGCATTACATGTTAAGAAGAAGAAAGAAAGACTTTTTTTGAGCAAATTCACTGTCTGTCAGTCTGTTGGTCAGTTTCTTTATTGTTTCTGACTTGTGCTTTATTGCTATGAAAGATGTGCATTCATAAAAAATGTGTCTAATCTGAAGTGACACACCTGCTGTCTGTTTTTGTGTGTGTTGTGTGTGGCTATCCCACAGACTGTGGATATACACAAGGAAAAGGTAGCAAGAAGGGAGATAGGCATTCTGACAACCAATAAAAACACCTCCCGAACACACAAAATTATTGCTCCGGCCAATCCTGAGCGCCCTGTGCGTTATATACGGAAACCTATCGACTACAACCTGCTGGACGATATCGGTCATGGAGTGAAGGTACGATCACATGATGAAAAAACTCTCCCTTCTCGATAAATAATGGTGGAACATTAATTAAAGAAAGATGGTGCTAATGACTGTTACTGTTTGGTGTTTTGCTTATACTAACCAATGTTGTTGCATAACCAAGCGTCTAAACCGTGTCTGAATTTAAGACTAACCTCTGCTTCTGTGCTTCTTCCTGGCTTTTTTTCTCTGCTTCATTCTTATTTTTAAGTGGTTGCTTAAGTTCAAGGTAAGGCCTTTATGTGATGTGTTATGAGCAGGTCTGCTGATTTGCAGGAAAGATGATTAAAAAAAACCTTATAGATGAACTATGTTAACAGTCAGGCTTTTTGTTCTTCATCGACCTTCATGTGCAACATTCCATGTATCTTAAACCTTTTTTTTGTCTTTTTTTTTGGTCACCAATTTTTCCCCCACTTTTGCTTGTGTGTGCATGCATGTTCTATATTTCATGATTCATACACTGTGGTCCTTGTGTGCCTGTTACCCATATGTTAAGCTCCCGAAGTGGCCTAAGCTGCTTCCTGTCTCGGTGTGCCTAGGTAATTATTTCCATGCCAGCACTGTGCCAATCGGAACGTTCACACTGATTTTGGATCAGTCTCAGGAAAATAGAGTGGCAAGAATGTGTGTATGTACGTAGAAAATTCAGGGGTGGTTCTAGGATTGTGTTGTTTTTTTTTTAACTGTGGGTGGGGGTAAAAGGATGCAAGGAGGGATTTTTGAGGTATTATCATAGTGGTCAATGTTAGGATTGACATGCGCTTCATCAAAAAATCCAAAAAAGGGAAGGATTTACCTTTTATGATTTTTGTTGTGAGGCCTTTTTTTAATAAAATATTGAGCTATGTGTAAAGATATATTATAGAAAACGAATTATATTCTGAGACCCATTAACTTTGCATTAAACTTGAAATTGTTATTCTGACTTGCATTTAGTTTCTCTATTTCACTTCTTCTTATCCTGTTATAAATCTCAAGTTGTGTGACTTTATTACCATTAAATCATTACCTTGATCATTTTAGACATACTCCGTTTTACTTTATCCCCCACATGGTGTTCTCAAAGCACCTCCTCTAGAACCGCCATGAATTTGCATGTATTGAATATCTGCAGTGGTAAATGTTCTTTTTCTGTAATTTTGTCTGTGTTCTCTTTTTTTTTTTAAATAGGTTGGGAATCAGAACATGAAAATGGGAGGGCTTCCTCGGACCACCCCTCCAACACAAAAACCTCCAAGCCCTCCGATGCCCGGCAAGGGAACCATAGGGTATGTGCTGTGCTTCAAAGCATTAGAAAGCAAATGTCTTCAGGTTTGTAGCTATTGCCATTTTTGTCCCTCGAATAGGTTAGTCATAATTTATCGCAGCTTTTTAGACACTTCACATGACATGGAAGGTAGAGGAGAGAACTGCAACTTTCATACTTAAGTTACAGTTAAGTATCATTAGTTTAATGCTTAGTCTCTTCCAACAATAAGTTTATTGAATATTTACACGTGTATAACATTAATTGTTTCATCGAAAGAAAAAATCTACATGGATGCATTGGCGTATAGATTGATGGATAGATAGATACATATATTGTTTATCCCAGATGGGAAATTCACAGATTCCAGCAGTATTCACAAACATAAGCAATAAAGACATGCACTTAACACTAAAATAAAATTCTGTGCAAAATCAGTTTGCAAATCTGTATTACATTTTCTTTATTGTTGCATTTAAAAGCAACCTAAAAACAGAAAAGGAGCGGAGCATCTTAACAATTTTATTTTTCGTATCAATTTTTTCTGAATCGTCATTTCACTCTGCTCCTAACAGGAGACACTCCCCATATAGGACACTGGAACCAGTGCGGCCTCCTGTGGTTCCTAATGACTACGTCCCCAGCCCGACACGTAACATGGCACAGGGGCAGCAGCAAAGTCCTGTACGCACTGCAACACTGAACCAGAGGAACCGCTCATATAGGTACCTGTGTCGTCCACCTCATGCGTGTGTACTAATCCACCCAAACACAGTGGGTGTAGAACACACTTAAAGTATTATGTGTTTGCAAACACATCTATTTGTAACGTTCAAGTAAGTAAATTTGAAATGTTCCCAGAGCTGTAGCAGCAGTTATAGTAAGTCACAGACCAGAATATAAACAGACTATCAGTGGTAAGGAGAAGTTTCTAATCGCTGCCAGAGGAACTGATTTAAAGGTGCTATGATTCAGCAAAGTGACTCATCTGTATCTGTCTTTATTCCCTAAGAGCGAACTGAGAAATGAAAGACTCCTGCCTACTCCAACAGTTTACGTCCTTCTTTTTAAAGCACAAGACATTTTCAACATGTCTGAGTTTATATAACTGTGCTCTGCCAGCTGGGTCTGCTAATATACCATCTGCCATGTCCATCCTCCAAGCACTCCTGAAAGATACAGCAGAGACTGCAAATAAAAGAACCTTTGCATGCTTAATCACATTCACAGTCAGGAAATATCTTGCACAGACATTCTGAAGAACACCTGTGGCAGCGAAACATCACTTACACCACTAAGATTATAGGGAAAAAATTATTTGTATGCATAACAATTTAAAAAGCTTTCGAAATTGGCCAGGATAAAGCACAGTACAATATTACCTGGACAGAACCTCAGCCAGAAAAGGGGACTTCGAGCTGTAAATATCTTTATACAAAGTTGGTGACTAAACAGCTAAACACATGGTTGTAAAATCCCTGATATACTACAAGCTGACCCTTATGCAGGTTCTCTGTCTCTTAAGAATATCCTCATATTATGCTTCTTACTAACAGATAGTTAGTTAGTAGTGGTTTGTGGAATTCTTTCTGCTTCCTACTTTATCTAGGCATGTTTTGCTGTTTTTCCTTGTCTGGTTTGACTGCTGTCTGTCGTAAAACTTGACAGGATGTTTAAGCTCTTGTGTTGTCTGCAGTGGAAGCAGCGGAGGAAGCCATCCGAGCAGTCGCAGCAGCAGTCGAGAAAATAGTGGGAGTGGCAGTGTGGGTGTACCAATCGCTGTGCCCACTCCCTCTCCCCCCAATGCATTTCCAGGTGGATTTTTCTTTGTTTATCTGCAAAACACCTAGATTTAAAATGGTCCTTAGAACCTAGTCTTTACAAAAACAGACTCTAAACATGCTATATTTGACATGTGTGTCTTCTGTTTATTTAATAACATTTTAAGAGCAAGGATAAACCTATTATGTGACAATCTAACATCCTTAAAATATCCATATTGCCAAATCACAGGCAGACTTTCCTTTGTCCTCTTTTATACTTAAATTTCCTCTCAATCTTTATCTGTTCTCAACTTCAAAACCTCTGTGGCAGGGGCCACCAGCTCTTCTTCTACTTCACTTAACTCCACACAACCTTCAGCTGCCTGTTCTAAATCTGCCCCAACCCAGTCCCTAACCAACCTCACTGCTCCTTCTGAGCTTTCACCCATGTTTCCTCCTCCTGCTGAGGCTATAGCTGAACCCTCTTCCCCTCAATCCATTACTCCTACTTCAACTCCTCCTACTGCCACCTCCTCTGCCACTTCCTCTGCCTCTTCCTCCTCTTCTTCCTCCGCCTCAACTACTCCTGCCCCAGGTGAGTATGTCCCACCAACCCCCCACCGTGTATCATTCTCCATTTCTCCATTCCTGCCTGCTTGTGGCATCAGTACCACCAAGACTGTGTTCTGAGTCTATGTTCTTTTACATCTCAACATTAAATAGCTTTGCACCTTTCTTTTAAACTCTTCTTTGTCCATCTTGTTCTTTTCGTGGCCCATTTTTTTTTTTGTTCAATTGGCATAAACAGTGTGTTACACCAAAAGCAGTCTTCTATATGCACTAATAATTACATTCTTTAATAAGTCTGAATACCCCACTGAGAATTTATCCACCAACTTAAATGGAGTAGGTGGTAGCTTAGTGGTTAAGGTGTTTGCCTGCTAACCAGAAGATTGTGGGCTTAATTCCCAGCCCCACCAATTTACCACTGCTGGGGCTCTAAGCAACCACCAATCGCTCAAATAAAATGCACTCTGGACAAGGGTGTCTGCCAAATGCATTAAATTTCAGCCCACTGATCCAAAGTGCGAAAGATGGCAATTATAGTGGTATTTTCTCATTTAAAAATAAAAAAATCTTTGCCTTTCTAGTGTGTTTGTGTTTTACTTTTTGCTGTCTGTTAACACAGGCACTACCCCCCAGTTCTACAGTATGAACAGACCTGTTCCCAGACAGATCACACCCCCTGTTGGTGGCTCTCTGCCTTACCGCCGCCCACCCTCTGTCGGCAGTCAGTCCAGTATGCCTGCCAGCCAGCAGAACGGAGGACCACACTACAACCAGGGCCAAGGTAGGAAATAGCCAGTCTATAGCAAACTATCCACTATAGTTCACTCGAGTTGGCATTTAATCATGAAAAGCTATTCTAAAAGATTTACTTATTCTCAGCCAGGATTCATATACATGATGCCTCCTGTAATTCTTTGATTAGTGTGGACTGCATTTTTCTGTATGGTTGAGTTCTAATGACATCATACATGTTTGTCTGCACACTAAAATAACTACTTGTTATTTCTCCTGTCTTTCTAAATCTTCACCTCTTCCTCACCCTTCGCTTTTGTTTTACCCACCAAACTCTTTGCTCTGTTTCACACACTTGCTCTGCTTTTTGTCTCTGTCTCATCACATCCCTGTGTGGTGTGTGCTGAAGCCTCAGTAGCACCCCCTCCCCCTTCCATCCTGCAGATTACTCCTCAGCTCCCTCTCACGGGCTTCGTGGCTCGCGTTCAGGAGAACAGTAAGTGGCTTTGAGCTTCACTGTTGTGCAGATCCTTTAAACCTTTCCAACAGTACGCCATCTTTTGTCTGCTTCCAAGAGATTTAAGTTGTTCCTTTGTATGTAAAAAAGGAAGAAAATGTCTTTTCTTTATGTTTGGCTGTTGACAACCGAAGCAACTGTGTTGGTGCATCGATTTGTTGTTGATGCTATCTGCATGTGTATCTGTGCGCTTTATTAAAGAGTGTTAATAAAACCAAAACAAATAGTTTTGTTGGCCCTTCCTTAGATTTACTCGTTCACCTCCTGCATGGATAAGCTTGCATGATATTTCTATTTATAAAAGGCTCTCGGGGTAAACTTCGGGTCTCAAGTTTACAATTCTTTTCCTGTTCAGTTTCAGATGCCCCGCCTCCCCCTCCTCCTTCAGAGGAAAGAAAGTTTCAAGAAGCGCAGGTGCCTCCTCCACCTCCGGAGGATTTAGATGATGAGTCCTCAGTGGTGGAATACAGTGACCCGTATGCTGAGGAGGACCCGCCGTGGGCTCCCTGCTCTTACTTAGAGAAAGGTATGTACCGTATAAACTTTCAAGTACACTATAATTACATTTTTACGTCAGCATCTCTAACACGCTTTAAATTTAATTCAAAAACAAGGCTAATTTTAAATATCGGAAAGAAAATCCAATTAAAGAAAAGGAGCATCTTAATCAATTAATACAATACATCGCTTTCCTATTTAAATAATTGTAGAGCTTTTTTTTTACAAAACCTTTAACTGTAATTTGGGCAACAAAATACGCTCACTCCATCTTTTTACTCTTTCGAAAACGTTGTTTACTAAATAATACGTTAATATTTGTTTTAATAGTGAAGTATTTAAGGCTACCTTACTGGATCCACCTATACCAACGCAGCACCCACTAGCATATAACCGACATGCCAGGGATTTAACTGGATATTAGTGATATTTTAGTTTACAGCTAATTATCTACAGCCCTTTCTAGTGTATCATCCAAGTGCTCAGATTCCTTTACATTTAAAAAGTGAGAGTTTCTGAATAAAAAAGTTATGCTTATATTTTTCTCCATTTATTACAGTGGTGGCAATCTATGACTACGCACAAGACAAAGAGGACGAACTGTCGTTCCAGGAAGGCGCAATCATCTATGTAATTAAAAAGAATGATGATGGTTGGTATGAAGGTGTGATGAATGGCACTACTGGACTCTTCCCTGGTAACTATGTGGAGTCCATCATGCACTACCCGGAGTGACGATTGAGCCAGTGCAGTCAGCACTAAAAGCTGACACATGTAAGTGTTCGCACAGGCAGGAGTGATAGTCATTTGTAAGAAGAACAAACTTCAAATTAACGTGAAACCTGTTTGCTTTTCATCACAGACAGAGGAAAGACATGCAATATTCGTGTGTGATAGAATGTGTAAATCGAGTTACTCTTCTGTTTGATGAAGGATTTAAAGCATAACCACTATTTTTCGTGTGTGTGAATTAACATTTTGAAATGGTTTGTGATTGAAGATATGATTCATATTCTAAACTGACAGTGCTTAAAACTATAGAAATATCTCTCTATTTTTACATAACTTGTATATTTTACGCTCTTTTTCTGAAAGTGTTACAAAGACTCTAGGTTTACAGATGTTTAAGAAAAAGCAGCTAAATAACAAAAAAAAACACTACATTTACACACTGCAGAAGAACAGTCGACGTTCAATAGAATGTTCTAGCATAATTAACGAAGGGGAAAGATGGAATATATCTAGTTCATGCATATGGATCATTTATGAAATGTGTGTACTGAAGGGGTTAATCTTTAAGCAGGGTCTAGTTATATGATTTGGATGATTTGGAGGGACTTATATTTTTGTGTAACTCCCTGAACTACATTTTGATATAATAAGATTTTAGGTACTTTTCCAACCCAGTATACCGAGGACCAAAACTTTAATAGATCTACTTTAAACAGATTTTTATTTATTTTTTTGTTTAATAAAAAATCTGCTTTATGTTCTCGAGAAAACTAAAAGAACTGATTCTTAATTGCGGTTTCCTAGAAGTAACCAAAAGTCTTATTTTAATTCCCATAGCAGTGTTAAATTAGGTAATATTAGTCATACATCTCAGCAGAAAGTCACCAAAGCATTTAGTATGTTAGATTGACCCTTATTTTTTTCATTTTCTTTCTTTCTTTTTTTTTTTTTTTTTTTTTTTTTTCGTATATACATGCTAACACTAGCCAATTTGAGTTTTGGTTTGATGTTTAATGCTACAAGAATTGCATGCTTAATAAAACATTCGTTTTTAATTTAACATTCATTTATTTCTATTACTTCTCCATTTATTTATATAATTAATTTCACACACTCGTTTATGTGCTTGCTTAAAAATGATCACAGCCTAAAATTGTGGTCAGGTGCCAATGAAGTGCATTTATAGTTTTTTTTTCTTTGATGTAATGTTAAAATTCTTACATAAAACCTGGAACTTCCTCTTGCCCTTGTGTACCAGAATAACTTTAGCTAATGTTCAGCTCGGGATTACGTCAGAGATGAATAATGTTCTCCAAGTTATGCTTGTGTATAATAAGGGAAGGTTGGTTAAAAGAGCAATAAAATAAAGGTTTGGTTTTATTTCTTATCAGGATTTGCAATAATAGCAGTGAAATGTGATGTTTGAACATGTTATCATTAGATTTGCATAGAACCGAAAGCACACAGATTTGCAGGTAGAGATTTTATATTCACAATGAAACTATTTCTTAAAACTGAACAGAACAAACGGATGAACTAAAGAGTAAAGTTTTGCGATTTCTAGAGATTTCCAGAGCTTATACTGAAGGTTTATAAATAACAGAATCTATATATTTCTATTTCCAAGTGTGTGAGTGCGTCTGTGTCGGTGTGCTGTGGCAGCTTTGTGCTTCTAAAGTGAACTAATTTGGTGTTTGCATGCTGCTGTTTTGTGCATTTGTTTACACGTATGAGTAATCATGCTGTTTTAGGACCTTTGTCACTTCTAGCCGAAGTTACAACACTAATGCACAAGTTCGACTGTCACACTTAATGCAAGTCTGTAAAACGGGACCACGTTTATAGCTCACTATTTAAAGAGCATCATTCAGAGCAAACACAAAGTGGAATAACTGTGTAATAAACTTTTGGATCTCATTATTTGTGAATATTTTTTTTATTGTCAAAAGAGGGAGAATAATGTTCATATTGTGACAGCAGAAACAGAAACATTGTTTAAAATCTAAAAATGACCTTTATTACTAGTAGTTTGAGACTGATAGTTTACACGGTATAAAGATTTTCTTTCCCTGTTTTAATTTGAATCTATATGCTTTAGATTTTTAAAGCAGATTTTCCCTTTTTTAAAAGCTGTTCCCTTTCAGGGGTCACCACAGCGAATCCTCTGTCTCCGCCTAACCCTATTCTCTACATCCTCTTCACTCACACACATTAACTTCATGTCCTTGTTTATCGCATCCATATACCTCCTCTTTGGTCTTCCTCTTTACCTTCTGCCTGGTAGCTTCATTTCTAACATCCTCCTACCAAAATATTCACTATCCCTCCTCTGTACATGTCCAAACCACCTCAATCTGGCTTCCCTGACTTTCTCTCCAAATCATCTAACGAGTCGTCCCCTTGATGAACTTGTTCGTAATACTGTCCAATCTTGTCCCTCCTAAAGAAAACCTCAACACCTTCAGCTCTGCCACTTCCAGCTCTGCCACCTTTCTCTAAACCATACATCATAGCTGCTCTCGCCACTGTCTCTAAACCATACATCATAGCTGGTCTCACCACTGTCTCTAAACCATACATCATAGCTGGTCTCACCACTGTCTCTAAACCATACATCATAGCTGCTCTCAGCCACTGTCTCTAAACCATACATCATAGCTGCTCTCGCCACTGTCTCTAAACCATACATCATAGCTGGTCTCACCACTGTCTCTAAACCATACATCATAGCTGGTCTCACCACTGTCTCTAAACCATACATCATAGCTGGTCTCACCACTGTCTCTAAACCGTACATCATAGCTGGTCTCACCACTGTCTCTAACCATACATCATAGCTGGTCTCTCACCTCGCCACTGTCTCTAAACCATACATCATAGCTGGTCTCACCACTGTCTCTAAACCATACATCATAGCTGGTCTCACCACTGTCTCTAAACCATACATCATAGCTGGGTCTCACCACTGTCTCTAAATCATAAATCATAGCTGTCTCACCACCTTTCTCTAAACCATACATCATAGCTGGTCTCACCACTGTCTCTAAACCATACATCATAGCTGGTCTCACCACTGTCTCTAAACCATACATCATAGCTGGTCTCACCACTGTCTCTAAACCATACATCATAGCTGGTCTCACCACTGTCTCTAAACCATACATCATAGCTGGTCTCACCACCGTCTCTAAACCGTACATCATAGCTGCTCTCACCACTGTCTTGTACACCTTCTCCTTAATTCTAGCTGATATTCTCCTGCCACACGTGACTCCTGACAGTATGTGGTGCTGATGTTGGCTAATATTCTATACTAGACCAATACGGACCTCATCATGGAAACTTTACACAGTTCACAACCTTCAAAAAATATTAATCATTATAATGTTTCTGCTCTTAAATCATGAACAGAAGAACTGCTTATTCTCTTATGGGGACAACGGATCGTTTACATTTATGGCATTTGGCAAACATCCTTATCCAGAGTGACTTACTTTTATCCTATTTGTATAATTGAGCAACTGGGGGCCTTGCTCAGGGGCCCAGCAGTGGTACTTTGGTGTTGCAGGGAATCGAACCCTAGTCTTCCTGTTAATAGAGCAACACTTCAACCACTGCCAAATCCCAGGTTTCTGAAAGGTTCACGGTTGTAATTCAAATGTTATTCACTGCAATCTTATAGTCACAAACCAGCAATTAATAATCACTGCACTGTTTAAACACAACACATCTTTTTATAAATACCACAAGCGAAGGACAATAGTTTATGGCAAAAGACGTTTCTTTGTCTCATTATATAACTTTGTAAAATACATTGTTGGATCATACATATTGTACCATGTTTTCATTTTAATTACAAACTGGAAAAGGAACAGATGGTGTTAATATTTAATAAAAGAATACCAGACGGACAAATGCCTTTAGAACAACATTGAGTACATAAAAGATCACAGTGAAGTGCAAGATGGAGGAGTGAGCAAACAGCCCTAAATGCACCTTTATTTTGTTGGAGGCTTTTCTTTTGGTTGGAGTTTTGGCTGTGGGAGGCTTTATTTTTTGTTGGAGGCCGTTGTTTTTTTGGAGGCTGTTTATATTTGGGACTTTTGTTGGAGGCTTGTTGTTGGAGGCTGTGGGACTTTATTTTGTTGGAGGCTGTGGGACTTTATTTTGTTGGAGGCTGTAGGACTTTATTTTGTTGGAGGCTGTGGGACTTTATTTTGTTGGAGGCTGTGGGACTTTATTTTGTTGGAGGCTGTAGGACTTTATTTTGTTGGAGGCTTTATTTTATTTGTTGGAGGCAGTTGTTGGAGGCTGTGGGACTTTATTTTGTTGGAGGCCGTGGGACTTTATTTTGTTGGAGGCTGTGGGACTTTATTTTGTTGGAGGCTGTAGGACTTTATTTTGTTGGAGGCTGTGGGACTTTATTTTGTTGGAGGCCGTGGGACTTTATTTTGTTGGAGGCTGTGGGACTTTATTTTGTTGGAGGCCGTGGGACTTTATTTTGTTGGAGGCTGTTGGAGGCCGTATTTTGGGACTTTATTTGTTGGATTTGTTGGAGGCTGTGGGACTTTATTTTGGGAGGCTTGGGGACTTTATTTTGTTGGAGGCTTGTGGGGACTTTATTTTGTTGGAGGCTGTAGGACTTTATTTTGTTGGAGGCTGTAGGACTTTATTTTGTTGGAGGCTGTAGGACTTTATTTTGTTGGAGGCTGTAGGACTTTATTTTGTTGGAGGCTGTGGGACTTAGAAAACTAAACTCAAACTTTTAAAGTAACAAGCTGCACTGACACATTTATAGAATAGGGTAACGGTGGTAGCGCAGCGGTTCGGGTGTTTGCCTGCTGACCAGAAGGTTGAGGTTTTGGCTCTCCACACCACCACCAATTCACCACAGATGGGCCCCTGAGCAAGACCCTTACTCAGTTGCATGGATGTAAGTTGCAATGGATGAGGGTGTCTGACAAATGCTTTCAGGATATTACAGCCTAAACCTTTTCAACAAGACGGACATACTTGTAAATCACACACTGCATTACAGTGACTGACCGTGGACTGTACTGAGAAACTGAAGAGGAATTTCTCACACACACACACACACACACACACACACACACACACACACATACAACTCTAATAGAAAAGAATACTGTATATAAAACTACTTAAAATGGACCACGGAGACATATAAACAGGAATCTTTCTACACATGGCTCTAAACTTCCTCTACACAACAGACCCACAACATCCTCAGGTACTGTAGGCTTAAATTACCACTTCAAGGTGTTCATTGTGTGGTAAATTACAGCTTGGGCAGCTCTTTGATAGTCTAAAGGCTGCAGTTCGGTCTCATCTGCCCATGTGGAACTAAATAAAGAGTGAAGAGGAGACGTTTAAACCAGAACGCAAAATGAGATTTAACGCTTTGATTAGTCTGGTTTTCCTGCAATGTCTTTCCATCTCCGGTAAGTGAGAACACTGATACCTTTATACTTTCATAACGTACATATAATATCAAAACTTTAGGCTTTATAACACATTTAAGTAAATTAAAAGTACTAAAAAAAATACTGTAGACATGATGGGCTTTTTCTCTGTTTGGTACTCTGAACCAGCAGCTATGTTAAAAACAGGTGGGTAATATAAGCGGATGATCATAAAGACAGTCAGACATGTTCAAGATACAGTTGTTTACCGTGTTCCAAAGATTTGTTTTAATTATTAATAAAAAAAAAGAAACTATTAGATGGAGTGCATTAATAATAATCTATAATTTGTTACAGTTAAAGTAGCTGTACTGTTAAACTACTGGCCAATCCGACGGATTTATTTGTCATCATATAATCAAGATCTATTTATATCTTATCAATCGATTAAACTGAGAAATTGTGAAATATGTCTATAAAGAACTTGGAAACAGATTCTATGGCTCGCACTGCATATGTTTGTCTATAAACAGAACACTGCTTCTCTCCACAGGATGGCCTGTGTTAAACATCAGTCTGGCTGCAGACTCGGCACTGGCAGCATCTATTGCTGAAATGAATGAAAGATCTCATAGCTACAGTCTGTACAGGGCAACCTATAAGACTGTTAGTCAGGTAAATCTCATGTCTAATGGGTTTAATTATAAACATATCAATACAGCAGCGTCATTTAGCGGGATTTAAATTATATCAGGGACTCCAACCAGATAAAACACAAAGCTAAGACAGGACATAAGTTTATAATTCTTATAGAATCCATACCAACTTTATGAACTCTGTATCAGTGCAGCATCAACAGGATTATCCACACGCCCACAGGACTGAAGGATTTGGGAAAGAAAACCTAGATTAAAAAACCTTAATTAAAAAAAACCTAGAATTAATATCTCTGCATGCTCTCTCATACCTTACTATAGTGTGAACATGTGAAAATTAATTGCTATAACAGATGAAGATGTAAAGAACTGGCGCAAATTTGGCATAAGAGAGGATTCATTCATTCGTTCATTTTCTATACCCGCTTATTCCCTAATTCGGGGTCACAGGGATCTGCTGGAGTCTATCCCAGCCGTCTCTAAAAGGGCGAAAGGCAGGAGGGGGACACCCTGTACAGGTCGCCAGTCCATCACAGGGCCACACACACTCACACTCAATCTTATGGGCAATTTAGAATTACCAATCAAACTAACATACATGTTTTTGGGCTGTTGGAGGACACCGGAGTACCCGGGGAGAACATGCAAACTCCACACAGAAAGGAATCGAACCCGGGCCTTCTAGCTGTGAGACAACAGTGCTAAGCACTAAACCACCGTGCTGCCCTAGGAGAGAATACAGTTTTAATAATTTATTAAATGTGTGTGTATATGTGTGTTTAATCTGGTCACCCACTGTTTGCAGTTCTCATATTCCCCGCTAGATGGGGCAGTTTGTTAAGAACTAAAAAGGAGTAAAAATTGAAGAGGATTTTATAACATTTCTAACAGTTAAAAATATAATAAAAATAATCCAGTGTCCAAAATCTCTATAGTCCAATTTATATCAAAACAACATCATCACCCATTAATAATGACATGAAATTGCCAAACTATCAGTATCGATTAGCAATAACTTTGAGCTGATCATAACTTTGACTAAACGTATGATTGTTGTAGCAGGAACTCACTGTTGTGTGTTTCTACAGTCAATTCAGTGGAGAAAAAAAACCAAATGAACATTTAAGTGCCATTGCGAGATTTAGAAATAAAGCTAAATTGTTATTATTTATAAGAAAGGACAGTAAGACTCTTTCTGTTGAGGAGACTAAGGTCTTTTGGAGTGCAGGAAGCACTTTTCTTTTCGACTCTATCATGGCCTTAGCCATCTTCTCTAAAGTGGTCTGTTGGCGCAGACAGGAAGAGACTGAACAAGTTGTGAAATAAGGCCAGTTCAGTTCTGGGGACTGCGCTGGACACTGTACAGGAGGTGGGAGAGGAGAATGGTGGCTAAGCTAAGCTCATTTCATCTCTGAGCAGCTCCTTCACTGACAGACTGTTACATCCTTAAGTGTCCAAACGAACAATATGGAAGGTCCTTCATTCCTGCTGCTATTAGACTATACAGTCAGAGCTGCCTCCAGTGAACCCGTCTCCATATTAAACACTTACAATATCACATAACTGCATGCAAAAGCAACAGGGTAATAACACAAGCCATTCGTTGCAATAGAAATATTACCCTAGTGCAATGTTACCCTAGTGCTTAAAACAATTTGTTGGAAGTGCAACTATTGTATTGTTTTTCTTTTTTTTGTATTATTACACTGTTCTGTCCGACTTACTATTTGCACATATTTTCTATGCTGCTGTAACAAAGAGATAAATAAAGGTATATATCTTTATTATATCTTTATCTTTTCTTTTATCTTCATTGTTTTTTCATCTTTTCTCATTTTTATCTTTTTTTTATCCTTATTTTTTACTTTATCTTAATTTTTTTATCCTTATCTTTTATCTTTATCTTTATCTTCATCTTTTCTTATCTTTATCTTTTCTGATCATCTTTTTTTATTCTTCATCTTGTTCTGATTGTAAATACTATGAAGTAGTGCTGCTCTCTTGTGGTGTATTGGAGTATTGCAGCTGGCCACAAGTTTCCATTTTGGTCGTACCCAATTTTTCTGGATATTTTACGCACATAGCCTTCCTGAGGTTTACACACGTCATTAACTAATAATGAACATTCATTCGTGATTTAAAACTGATGATAAATCATGTGCTGTGCTTGTGTGTGTGTGTGTGTGTGTGTGTGTGTGTAATCTCAATCATATTAATGTAATAACCTGCTGTTTTATCCTAGTGACTAAACTTAAATGTTTTTATTACCCCCCCCCCCCCCCCCCCCCCCCCCCACAAGATTAAGCAAGTGGACTTCAATACTTACGACCTCACTATTCATTTTGGCATAAGGGAGACGACTTGTCTTACCCCTCTAAGAGTTACCCTAGACAGATGTCAGGTCAAGTGGAGCCTGTATAAGGTAATAATTAACATACGACCTCATTTATATCAACTTATTTGCAGTGAGACATTTTTTATCTCTCTCTCTTCTTCTGTCTGTCTCTCTTTTCCTCTAGTCTGACAGGTGTAGCAGTTATGTCCGTGTCTCAGGTGGGATTATGTCTCTGAGGTGGTTGAGCTGTGGTGTCCGTGTAATAAGCTCCAGCAGTGAGGAGATATAATAGCAGTAAGAGATGCAACCTGAAAAAGGAGCAAGTTTCATCCTGAAGTTTGCATCTGCCCAGATTACTGCTGCCCTGAGACTGAAGTGAGAAATACATCGAGCAGCTGAAAAATGTAACACTCTCCTGTGAATGATTTTGCTCATGTTTCCAGCAGGAATCGTGGGATGTTGTGTTAGGTGTTAGAAAGCATTTCTTTTAAACTAAAATTGTGAATTTGAGAATTGTATGCAAATGTTTGCTAACCCTTATAAAATAAAATAACAAAAATAATATATGTATTCATGAATATCAACATTTTTTAAGATTATATATATATATTTATAAAGAAAGAATTTATAATTAAAATTATAATTTTATAATAATAAAAAAAAAAATATATATATATATTTAAAATATATGATTGGCCAGAAACACATGTACTTTATCCTGGAGTTTGGGGCAGTGGTGGCTCAAATGGTTAAGACGCTGCGTTTCTAATCTGGAGACCAAGAAGACCTGGGTTTAAGCCCCACCATCAGCACGCCAACCACTGTTGGTTCCTTGAGCTCTTAACCCCTCCTGCTCCAGGGGTGCTGTATCATAGCTGACCCTGCGCTCTCACCCCAACTTACTAAGATGGGATATGCAAAAAAAGAATTTCCCTGTGCTGTAAAATAGTATATGTGACAAAATAAAGACATTCCCATTTTATATAAATATATAGTAGTAATATATGTAAGTGGTAGTCTGGTGTTTAAGATGTTGGACTGCTAATTGAAAAATCGAGGTTTGTTTTCCAGCATCACTAATTTACCACTGTGTGGCCCCTAAGCAAGGCCCTTAACCCCTAACTGCTCAGTTGTATAAGAGAGAAATGTAAGTCGCTCTGGATAAGGGCGTCTGTCGTAAATGTTAAATATATTTCTGCATATAGATAAAAAATTAATAATAGTTAAAAAAATGTTGTTTAAAATACTAAAAGTAAAAATGAAAATAATGCCATTTTATAACATAGCATCTCAGTGTAATAGAAATAACTTGCACACGCTTTGCTTTCATAGGTGCCGTCAAACACTTTTGTGTCTTTGGTTTTTTTTTTCTTTACCTAAAGTGATGTTTGTGTTTGTGTGGTTTTTTTTTATGCTTATCTTTTAAGGACGTCTGACACATACCATTAATGAAATCCAGTAAAAGAAGCGACGCGTTAAAGGAAAACAGCACAACAGCACAGATTACCGCATGATGTACATATTTATATTGTTCGGTTTAAATGTAACATTAACTTCCCCATGTATCTTATATTCAACACTTCTGACTTTAACAAGCGTTATTAGCAATGTGCATTCATGGCTTCGATAATTTAGCGTTAATAAAACTCGCCTCATTTAGGCAGCCAAACACAAATAACATTAATTATGTCAATTAAAGTAAAAAATAGGTGAAATTAGTGTTTGTTATTTACCTTCACTTAAAGTAAAATGTTAGTAGGTTCCAGATTACTGCTTTAACTGTGGAAAAATAGTAGCATTGTGAAATAATACTTGGCCGTTCCTGAAAAATTCATTTCGTTTTTTGTACTTTCTGGGAAAGAGAAACTTTCTGGTACCCAAAGATGAAAAAAAACCCCTTTGGTTCAGTACTAAAGGTAAACGTACTGAGAAAGACTGAGGAAAATTTCTTCCTTATAGCCACAAAGCTAACAGAAGATGTTAAAGTCAGGAAGTGCTACAGTATGTACAGATAGGCATCAATGTAACCAACATAAACAGAGACAGAACACATCCAATTCCAAACACGGTCAGCCTAAAAAAGCACTTCACAAAAGTAGCGGGTTCATTTTTCATCGAAATGGTCCGAAAGTCTCTGTAAAATAAAGGTCCTATTTTAACCAGAACGGGTTTCTTTAGAAAGGATGTATATTCAGTTGAACAGTCGCGGGATTGCAACTTTCTCTGAGTTTAAGGAAATGTTTCAGACGTCAGATTTGCACATGTAACAGAGGAGAACAGGCAACAAGCCTTTCGGGGTTTTTTTTTTTTTTTTTTTCTGAGAGCGGATCAACCAAACCACTCAGACAAAACACAGACGTATCTCTTCATTAATCCTGATTTCTATTCACGTTAAACGCATACAGTTAAGGGTTTAAAAACTAAACTTTAAAATAAGAATATATTTCAGGTATTAAATAATTTCATATAAAAAGGTAAAAGCTCCCCTCCCACCCCACAATCTTTTACTATACACATATTACTCCCCCTTCCCTCACACAGGAGTCCATGCAGTACCTATTTATCATAGTTTTTTTGCTCACTTTTTTCACTATTTTATATAACACATCATTGCAAAGCGGCACAAACACGCAGAGAAGCTTATACTGTAGGTCATTTGGCTTGCTTTTTTTTTTTATAGTGTGGTAATAACTTTTAAAATGTTAAAATGAAGGATAGTATTTTTAATATAGTCATTTGCATGTTATGGCCTGTGAGACTCTATAGTTCTCATTGTTGAAAAACATACGATCAGCACGCCGCTTCTAGGGTATCTCCCTTCTACCACTCTCCCGTCAGTTTGGTGTTTTGGTCCCGTTTGGGTGGTGCTGGCGGTGGACCCCGCCGTAGCGTTGCATAGCCTGAGATATTGGCGCCCGTGTAACCCCCCTTTTTCTGCTGGCCCAGCAGCAGCTCCGGGGGAGGTGGTGGGAGTGCCATGTCATCCATAGTGGCCACAGGGTCCATCTTGGCTGAGATGCGGGATGACGTCAAAGAGCTGTGTCTAGACATGGACTTTCTCTTTAAAGTCCTGTTAAGGTCCTCAAGAAAGTTGGGTTGGATAGAAAGATTGCCTTTGGGTGACGTGGGGGGCATCTGAGAGGTAAATGGGGTAAGAGGGATCTGTTGCGGCGGGGGTGAAAGAACCAAGGGCTCGGGGGTCCCGCTGCTGCGGCGTTGCATAGTCAGAGGAGGTGTTTTTCTCAAAGAACTCTGCTTTCTTGCTGAAGTGTTGGAGAAATGCTGTGGTTGTGGATTTACTACAGCCACTTTGGGAGCTCCAGTATGCAACTCCACGGGTGGTGGAGGGGGCAGAAGCTCAGAGTCTGGAGGTGGAGGGGGGAAATCACAATCTGGAGGAGGAGAGGGAAAGTCTGAGTTGGGCTGATGGGACTGACTGGGTTTCCCGTGTAAAGCCAGTGGTAGGTTTGCCAAGTTGATTTTGCCTGGTTTCATTGATGCTCGGAAACTAATGGGGGAGTCCTTGGAGGGTGAGCCAGATGTAGAAGATGGAGTGGAGAATGAGCTGGGGGAAGACTGGCTGGGCTGAGCAAACATGCTCACTAAGTCTTCCACCTTCTTCGACTCCTGGTACTCAACAGAAGAGTTAGACTTTATGCTGGAGTTTCGCTGTGGGGTTGGAGGAGGCCTTTTAACTGATGAACTGCTTGAAAGGTTAGAGGAGGTGGATGGAGATTTTTTCATAGGCGATCCTATCTTAGAGGAAGGGGGGCTTGGATCAGTAGGTAATGGTGGGGGTGGAGGAAAGTCTAAGCTACTTTCGGGTGGGGGTGGAGGAAACTCAGGAGACTGGGGCTGCACCTGCCCTCCCAGCTGCCATTTGGGCTTTGTTTTTACCACAGGAGGAGACAAGGGGCTTTTAGAACCATCTAGATTTCCAGGAAACTGGTTTGCAATCTGTTTAACCAGAGATGAAGTTGGAGAGATGGCAGTAGATAATGGTGGTGCCTTTGAAGGAAAACTGTGCTGTTTGGGCAAGGTAGGCGGAGGCTGGTTGGGGCTCTGGCTACCAGAGAAGCTCTGCTGCTTTTTCATGGAGTTGGGTGGGGTTGGTGACAAAGGTGGACCTACGGGAGAAACAGGAGACATGCCATGGCCAGATGGTTTGGGAGCTGTCATTGGAGGAAATCCCCCAGTAAAAGTTTTGGGTGGGGCAAGAGGAGGCAGTGGCACTTGTTGAGGAGGTGGGGGGGAGAAACACACTGGAGGTGGAGGAGGCTCCTCATCTTGGCTCAGAGAGGAAAATTCATAGTTCATATGGGGAAATTTTTGAGCAAGGAACTCCTGAAGGCCATTAGTGCTGAGGGGTAGAGGGCATTGAAATTGCTCCAGGGGTGGTGGGGGAGGCAAGATGCCATTACTTTGCATGTGATCCAGTGGAGGAGGAGGTAAGTGCTCTTCCTCAGGAGGCGGAGGAGGAATAAACTCTGGTTGAGGGCTTGGGGGGCCTAACTTAAGCACAGCCATTGCTGACCCTGGCATGGGCATCGACAGAGGAGGTGGAGGTGGAGCTGGAGGTGGAATGCTGGAACTAGCTGCTATGGTGTTTAGTACTGGTTTTACAGATTGAGGGGGAGGGAGTGGAGGCCCTGACTGTTGCTGCTGCTGCTGTTGTTGTTGCATTGCTGCCACTAGAGGAGTCTGTCTGAAGTGATTAGGAGCCTGGGAGATGTTGTGAAGCCTTGCAATGGTGCTGTATTTGGTGAACTTGGTGTGTGTGGGGTGACAGGTAGGATTAGGCAAGGGAGGAGGAGGTGGAGGTGGAGGAGGTGATGGTGGAGAAGAAGAATGAGAATACTGGGGTGACATACTTGGAAGGCTTCCATGCGGCAGGACAGATTGAGGTAACTGGGGCAGATGAGGAAGCTGGAGAGGGTAAGAAGCTCTATTAGGCTGTGCTGGTGGCGGTAGATCCATTCTCATCTACAAAAGAAAAGAAAGTGTCAGTTGTTCAATCAATTTTAATCAATTTAATACAATTTTCATGTCCGACTGTGCTTAGTATGCATGTGCTTAGTATGAAATGAATTAACAGATGTAAAAGTAAGTCAAAGACAACAACTATTGATATGGAGAAGAAGTGACTGCCATCCTATAAATCACATGAATGTTATTAACTACCTGAGGGTATACCTTTCTGTAACACAATCCATTCTTTCAAACACAGGTAATTCTTTGTTAATAGACCACAGTGCACTCAAGCTACACTTCTTTAACCATATTACAGTAGTGCTTTGTAAGAATCCATTAAAAGTTAATGCAAGCCACTAACACCAATCTCTCACACCACATCCCAATTAGGCTGCATTCATCAAAACGCACAAGGAGTAAACGATGTACAGAATGGTTAGAGGTCTCTATAAACACTAGTGTTATAAGGGTTTTCACACCCTAACCTCAGTCCCCATCAGTGCATAACGGCATGGCCTTGAGATACTTGAATTTTGCACCCTAAGAAAAGAGTGAAGGGGAGAAGAGCATAGAAAAACAGAAATCACCCACAGTGTATTGGCCTACCTGCTTTAGCGATGCTGCTATATCAATGCAGCTTATAAAACTAATAGACATACAAATCTCTTAACTTCTAATGGCTGATTTACTCAAACATACAATAAGGGGAATATAAATTGTGTATATATATATATATATATATATATATATATATATATATATATATATATATATATAATCTATAATTTTAACAGTAGGTTTATTCTACAGTGAGAGACAGAATAACAAAAACTTCCAGAAAACACATATAAAAAAGTGAAATAAATGTTTGATCCACTATAAATCAGCAAGATTTCTGGCTCCAGGGTGTCTTTAAACAGGTAACACTCTCTTAAAAGGAATCTCTTAATAAAAGTGCTCCTAATCTTAGCTTGTTATCTGTGTAAAAGACAACTGTCCACAGTAGCAATCAATCAATCAGATTTTAAACTCTCCACAATGGCCAAGACCAAAGAGCTTTCCAAGGGTGTCAAGGACAAGATTGTAAACATACACACGGCTGGAATGGGCTACAAGACCATCGCCAAGCAGTTGAATGAGAAGGTGACACAGAGTTGGTGTGATTATTTGCAAATAGAAGAAACACAAAGTTCCTGTCAATCTCCAGTGAGAATGGTGAGGAATTAGCCTAGAAGTACAAAGGAGGATCTTGTCAGATATAGTCACTAAAAAAACTATTGGTAACACACTACGCCGTGAAGGACCGAATTCTTGCAGCACCCGCAAAGTCTCTCTGCTTAAAAAAGCACGTGTACAGGCCCGTCTAAAGTTTGCCAATGAACATCTGAATAATTCAGAGGACAACTTTGTGAAAGTGTTGTGGTCAGAAGAGACCAAAATCAAGTCAAAATGCTTTATTGGCAACAACTCAACAAGGAGAAATGCTGCCTATGACCTTAATCACACCATCTCCACCATCAAAATTGGAGGTGGAAACATTTTGCTTTGGGGGTGTTTTGGTGCTAAGGGGACAGGACAACTTCACAGCATAAAAGGGACAGGGCCATGTACCGTCGAATCTTGGGTAAGACTCTTCTTTGCTCAATCAGGGCATTAACAATGGGTCGTTGAAGGATATTCCAGCATAATAATGACCCAAAACACTGCCAAAGCAACAAAGGAGTGGCTCAAGAAGAAGCACATTACGGTCCCAGGGTGGTCTAGCCAGTCTCCAGACCTGGTCTAGCCAGTCTCCAGACCTCAATCCCATAGAACATTTGTGGAGGGAGCTGAAGGTTTAAGTTGCCAAACGTCAGCCTAGAAACCTTAATGAATTAAAGACGCTCTGCAAGAGGAGTGGGACAAAATCCCTTCTGGGGTGTGAGCAAACCTCTGACTTTTGTGATTGCCTGGATGTTTTTGTTATTCTTCCTCACACTGTTGGAATAAACCTACCATTAAAATTATAGCGTGATTATTTCTGGTCAGTGAGCAAACATACGAAACAAGATAATTTCAAAAAATCTTTTTCCTCAGTGTATAGCAAATCAAATGTGATCTACGATTATAATCATTTTTACAGGACAAATGCAGAATGAGACAAAGTAAATGGAAGACAAAGGAAGATGAAAGGGTAAACAGTTAATGTTGGCTCGTTTGAGGGCACCTTGGATTCCTCTGCCTGGTTGCCTCTTTTCCAGGCCTCAGAAAAGATGGAGCTGACCACACTCTGAGAGCGAACGTGTCCGGAGGATGCAGTCTCTGACACGCCACTGTCCGAATAGTTGGACTGGGATTCTGCAGGAAGAAGGTAAGTTAATGTTAATTAGTAGTGAGCATCAGGACTAGAATCATATGTGACCAAAAAAAAAACCCTGCTAGAGGGCGCCAGTGTTACAATATAACGATTGCTTATTAATAATAAATTATTTATTTTCATATACTTTAAAAACAATATTATGTTTTTTGGGCACACATTAAATGTGAATTGTCTCTTGGACATAGAGAAACTTACATAGACTTAAACACTATGATTACTGAGCTCACCTGGCAGACTGGATGAGCTGGAACCAGACTTCATGCTGGAGCTGGAGAGAGAGGACCAGTCATGGGCTGCTTCAGTACGCTTCATAGCCTCCTGGTAGTTTAAATACAGCTGCTTTCCATACTACATAAAACAACACAGATTATATAAGACACCTGTACTGAAAAGTAAACCGCTTTATGTCGCCGTGTATAACAATCTAATACCTTGGCAATACGTATTCCATTGACCCACTGATGTAGATTTCTGACATCTTCACAACACAGGTACTTGATGTACTGAGACTTTTTCTGAATCTGAGGGTGCTGGAAAAAAATAAAACAAAAAAAAATGGTTGAAGAAGTGAATACAAAAAAATCTACCAGCTATTAATTCTTCCATATCATTCTAGGGGGCAGTAAAAACCCATAAAATCAAACAGTAGTATTTACACATCTATAATAACCTTATCCACGAGGACAAAGAAACCTGAGACAAAGTATTTTAAATGTTAGTGGATCACCTTTTACCTTTAGTAAACATTTTTCAAGGAGAGCTTAACAATAAAAAGATCTACTATAACTTTTTTTTTATAAAATAAAGTATAAAACTGTATACTATAAATCTGTCAGTATATATATAAGTTTATGCAAGTATTTCTGATTTAGCCTAAGTTCGTGCTGAAGCTGAGTCTATTTAATATTAAGCCTCTGCTTAGAGTATTTATTTTGTGGTGCATTAAAGAGATGTCATAAGATTTACCCCTGAGGGTTGATAATACATATGACAAAATATGAGGTCATTGGTTTATTGTTTTTGATGACAGTTTTGGATTTTTGCTGCTTTATCTTCTCATGTAGCTACTACACGAGACCACACACACACAAATGTTAAATTATTTATTTAATAAGTATTAATATAAAACAATAATTATATATATATATATATATATATATATAATATAATAATAATTGTTTATTATTATTTAATTTAATCAATTCATATACCAAGCAAGAATTTTTATGCATTTTAAGTCTATTATAGAAATTTTGAATAAAGATTTTTAAGCTCAGATAGTTTAGGAACATTAGAAATACCACTGCAAAATGACGTAATGTTGTAATTTTATAACATTAATGACTTAATTATAACGTACAAGAACATCTTTCAATCTACAGGTGTCCAAACTGTGAAGTATAGCTTTGCATGAGTATCTACAGGTATATATATATATATATGCAAGTCTATTAAAACAGCTATAGTATTAACAGTCCAAACATAGTCACCATTGCATGCAGCTCTCACACTTGTATTGCAACCTTGAGTTTGTACCTTGAGAACCATGCAGTAGTCAGTGGGAGCTTTGTACTTGCTACGATAATCATGCCCCAGATACACGTTCACATGATCCAGCTGTAGAAAGCATGCCAGGTCTCTCGAAGTCTGTAGTCGGGGACACGGAGGGAAAAATACAAAGTACTTAAACAATTTGCAAACCTTTTTGAAATCAAAAACAATTTCCCATTTTACTTCCCCAAGTTTACTGTATAACTATTTATAGATTAAAAAACTAGTATATAAAAAAAGGAATAACATTAAACATTTAATGCAGAGCTTTTTTAAAATTTAGTTATTTTTTTGCTGCAATATATGAAGAAACAGAGAATTAGGAAATATTTATTTACAGATCTTAATACTGTAAGTCTAGCGCAACAACATCAATATCACTAACAAGCTCATTTTCTTTTCTTTTTTTTATTCTGACATGATGAACTCATAAATGTGGTACGGCAATGACTCTCTTATTAATGAACTAATTTGGTGTATTTGTCCTTAATTGAATAGGAAATACTGGTGTTGGACACACACACACACTTTTACAAGATGCCTCAGGTAAATAAAATAATATAAAAGCTTAACTCTTATCCCTATAATGTTATTTTTTGTAGATTTTCTTTGAAGGTCTGAAACTAAATAACGTGACAAGCAATAACAGCAAAATTAAATAAGCGGCTAACACTTTTTCGCTGCATGGTAGTGTAAAGGAGACGATGTACATTTTGAAGATGTTCAAGATGTGAAGATGTTCAAAAACTCCAGCTTGGAAATGTAGATAGCAAAACAGGGATTTTGTCTTGTCCATGCCATCATTTCTTTTTTTTTTTTATTTAAGTCAGATTGTGTTTTTATATGACATGACACGCTTATGTGCAATGGCGGACGTTGCCAAAACACTTTAATTCCATTTTATTATGGAACAGAGGCGTCAGAATGCAGTACTACACAGATCACTGCTTATGACAACAATCCCGCAAACCATTTTTTGAGGCTTTTGATTGGCCAACATGACTTTAAAATTAGGATTATATCGCCACCTGTTGGCTTGCATTGCTACTGACAGAACAAAACTACCCATGTATGTGTGGACATGGCCTAAATTACAGGAAAAGTATATTCTTATTTATTGTATCACAGAAATAAATCTTTTAATGTTTGGGAAAATATTATTTTTAAAAAAACACCAACAGAATAAAAATATATTATAACGTTATATTCCGCTCCATATGCCAGAGATGGTGATTATTTCTTGATTGTTAATGAAGATGAAAAGAATGTTGTAAATGTGCATAATGCAACAATATGACCATTTTGCCCCACCCTATTAATTAATATTAAATATTAGGGGTTTTTTTTAGTACTAATGCTTCAGCGTAATGCTAAAGCATATAAAAGCACTCTAAAGACAGTGTAACCCTTTTAACATTGGAATCGATCTGAATAACTGTACTGACTGGTTGTAGAGTGGGTGCTAGATAGAGGGAACGACAGATGGAGAAATAAAAAGTGAAGAAATAGAGCTGAGCAATAACTGACCTTGGCTTTGCCCTTTGGCACATAGTATAGTCCAGAGGCTCGTAAAAGGAAATAGCGCTTCTTCCAGGACTTCTTACCGTCCTCTTTGAGCCAGAGCACTCCCTCCATCTCAGGTACGCTGATTGAGCTTCCACAAAAACACTCCTACAGACCCACAGAAAAAACATTATCTACAATACCGACCTACAGCTTTTTGCCAGACAGAAAAGATGGGTTTGGTTGCTAGAACTTTACAGCATCCCTCACCTCTAGCAGGGCTTCTTTGTTCCTGTCAGTCATCTCGCATGTCTCCTTTCGGCCCAGCAAATAGTTCTGACAAAAGGTCAATGTGGTTAGTATATTAATAAATACATACATCTTTATTGTCTGTGCAAGATACAAGTACATAGCAACGAAATGCTGTTTAAAATTAGCAAAGCAACACTTTCATAAAATTACTAATCTAATAAAAAAAAAAAAGGAACACAGATTTTCATCGAAATGCTGAAAATATATATAACAAAAGAAAGACTGACCCTGTACAGCCTATAAAGACAGATGGATCCAATAACTCTCAGCCAAACCCAAACTCGCCAAGACCCAGACCCGAATTCACCCAGACCCAGACCCAGACCCAGAGACCCAGGCTCACCTAAACCCAGACCCCGACTTCACCTAGACCCAGACCCAAACTCACCCAAACCCAGACCTGAACTCACCCAGACCCAAAACCACACCCGAACTCACCTAGACCCAGACCCAAGCTCACCCAGACCCAAACTCACCCAGACCCAGACCCAGACTCAGCCAAACCCAGACTTAGACCCAAACTCACGCAAACCCAAGACCCGAACTCACCCAGACCTGAACTCACCCAGACCCAAAACCACACCCGAACTCACCTAGACCCAGACCCAAGCTCACCCAGACCCAGACCCAAACTCACCCAGACCCAAAGTCACCCAGGCCATGCATTTACACCAGGCTGAACCTGACTGACTTTTATCCGACCCAAAAAAAGAGTTTAGATTAGACAGTAGTGCAAAAAGAGTGTTAAAGTTCATTCTACATTGGGACCCATATGATAACCTGCATATTTTACAAAGCAACAGACCTTCAGTTTAACTGAATAACAGCATTAACTTAAAAAAAATTGTAAGATAATCTATTGTATATTAACTTTTTTTTATGTTGCTTCAATCTCTACTCGCTTGTTAACATTCTATTAAAACTATATTTAACTGTCCAATTGCTTTTGCCGAAACATGCACATAAAACATTCTCTTTTATATTTTTTGGCAGACAACCTTAACGATAAAAAATATCAAACATAGTAGCTAACCCTTTTTGTTCCCCCCACCTCCACCTTCTAACCTTACCCATAATCCCATGTGTTTCCTTTGCCATTTTCGTCCTTATTTTTTGGATCAGTATTTATCTCTATTTTTGTTTTTTGTTTTTTTTGTGAGTAATGCACAAATATAGCTTGTTGCAATGGATACACTCCAAATGCTTATATATTACTATCAGGGGTAAAGATTATAAATCACAGCTGCCAATAGAAACAAATGCTCAAATGCCAGTTAATAATAAAGAATAATTTTCTGGATATGGGATTATAAAATGCAAAATATTTTTGGTCAAATTAATTCACTTATTTTGATATCACTGAATGTAGAGTGTGGATACACACTGTAGTGTACAGACTCAGCTCTTCCTGAAAAAGTAATCAGCGCATTAAATCCCCTCTTACCTGCGGGTTCTTAAAGAGAGCGTACTTTTCAATGCGCTCGATGAACATGAGTCTGTTTGTACTGTCGCGAGTCCAGTTTAGAAGGTTCTCCACCAAGTTCTCATGGTCCTCAAAGATCCGCTCTGAATAATAGTGGAAATATATAACGAGGAGAAGAGAAATAAGATCATCAAAATCAGCAGTTTGATCCATTTGAAAAAGCTGGAATAAAGCGCTGGTCACATAACAGCTTTCTCCTAAAGAGAATTTGGTGCTAACTGTGCTTTATGTAGCAGTCTGTGGTCACGGATAAAGACTGCTAATGAGACGTCAGACATTTATCTGAACTGCAAGAGACTTAAGACTAAAGCTCTGTCCACTGACTCAGTACAGTAATACTGTACACACTGATATCACTCCAAAGACACTTACACATTCCATATCACTGACCTGCCTTATACACACCCAAAATCTCTTCTCAATCACACACTTCTTAGCCATAGATCTAAAGTTGAGCTTAGTTGGGGTTAAAAACGTAGCATTAAGCTAAAATCAACGAGAAAAAAACCCAAAACATATTTAATTGTAATGTAAAAGCCTAAAAATACCCCTGATTAAAGCTGCCGCTGTGGTAAAGCTGCAAATCAACTAAAAATAGAGCATTAAAATAGGAAGATTTCAACTCTGTAGGATTACTGCAGAACCATTAAAGCATTATTCACTGTTTACACTTCAGATCCTTACACTAATAATACTGTGGGTCACGTGCAAGTGACTAAAGTTCCACCTGAATACACAACCTGCTAAACAAACAAGCTATAACCCGCAATACCAGCTGGTGAAACTAGACTATCAGGCTTGCTAATGGTTCATAAATTATAAAACGATGATATAAGAAGAGTGCAAGACCCACAGTCAAATAGTCTTTATATTAAATAACAAGAAAACATTTACTTCTATAAATAACAGATAAAGCTTATGGCAGGGGGTTTCTTCTAATTCTAGATTTACACCTTTACACAGCAATTTCTAATCTCGATCTTTTAGCAGGCTCACAGGCTGTACTCTGGGAAAAGGCATCTTCTGTCACCACTCAGCTAATAACACACCAGTCAACAGACAAACACTAAAAATGCTAAATAAAGAATTTCTAGATACAGAAATTCTAAAACATTTTAACTTTATATTAAGTGTAGATACTTGACAATGTTTGGAAATAAAAAAGACACAAAAAACAAATTAATACATAATTAAATAAATATTTACATGTAATTATAACATTTCTAACCCTGTATATTTCAGTAATAATAGTAAGGATTGAGGTTTGGTCTATTTTTTCCCTTTGAAACTCTATATGTAACTCCATGTTTTCAAGTACCTCTGTATTGTTTTATATTTTTTGTTCTCAGACAATCGTAATCATTAATTATGGTGGAATGATAACAGGTTTATTTCTGAGCCATGCATCACATGATTAGACGTCTACTTCCTATCTCTGGACAGCGTTTTTACCACTGACAAATACAGAAATTAGACCAACTGGTTAAATAAAAATGTCACTTCATAAGGCAGGGTCAATATTAACGAAGAGATGTTCATCAAAAGCTTCTTCATGATAGAGAATTAATTTGTGTAAATGGATAAAAGTGTTGTCTTACAGTGATTTTAGTGCTTCCTGTTGTACTGGGGCTGCACATTGACAGTCGTTTATTATCAGATTGAACAAAAATAAGATAGGAAAAATGGTTAAGTGTTGATGGTCTGTCGTGTTCCTCCGCCTCACCCATTTGCAGTTCACTGATAACCTCCACCAGAGACCAGTCGAGACTGTAACCACAGTGCGATTTGTCCAGCAGGCTGTCCAGCACCTGACGCACCGTCTGCCTCTCATCCACCATCATGGTTTTGGAGCTCTCATCAGAAAGGTGCACCCGGATGACCAGCTAAGAGAAACAGGAGATTAGCGCTTAGTGTTTAGTCCATGTTTTTTAGTTAAAATGCAAATTATTACCAAAATTATTGCATTCTTACAGATGAAGGGAAACATCGACAGAAATAGATCAGTGGCCTCAAATGCTGGGGACTGGATCAAATTTCTAATCCTAATTTGTTTAATAAAATAAAGGAAAATATTAACTATCTGTCTCAATTTTTTGTGTGTTTGCTGTTCGTCTGGAAGGTAAATCATTATTTTAATGTGTGGAACTAAAAACACAGCTTATGCTTAAGAAGAACTCCTAAAACCTTTGACGTACTATATACACACGCTGAGTCATGAATACATTCACAGCCTATTCACAGGGGGCAGGGTGGCTCAAATGGTTAAGGTGCTGAGTTGTTAATCTGAAGACCAGAAACACCTGGGTTCAAGCCCCACCTCCGGCAAGTCAACCACTGTTTGGTCCTTGAGCAAGACCATCATAGCTCATAGTATCATAGCTGACCCTGCGCTCTGACCCCAACTTACTAAGATGGGATATGTGAAAAATGCATTTCATTGGCTCTGTACACGTACCTTACACAATGAATTGGGGGGAAGTGGTGGCTCATGGTTAAGGTGTTGGACTTCCAACCTGAAGATTGAACCCCTAATTGCTCAGTTGTGTAAATGAGATAAATGTAAGTCCATCTGGACAAGGGTGTCTGCAAAATGCTGTATTCATCAAAAATTATTAATTGTGTCATCGTCATCTCTACTGAGTCAGAAAAATATTTTAAATATTAATTATAAGCAAATATTATGTTTTTATCATTTTAGCAGCTATACTGAAAGCTCCATAAGCAAAAATAACTTTCTCAATGAAAACCCAATATTCCATATAATCCACTTTATTAGAATCCATTTTATTTAAAAAATAAATGTAACCAGCTCTTTATATCGAGCATCGGTCAGATGTCTATGACTTGTAAATCACCTGACTTTCCCCTCCATCATTCTCAGCATATTCACACTGACCCATTTCTGTCAGCTTAAAAGCTTTCCAAACCAATCCAACTGAAACACCACTATTTCAATCATACATCGCAGACTGGTAAATCTATCATCCTAACCACATACACTCATGCATGAGCTGGTTCGATTATCAGTGATGGATCACAAATAAAATCATTCTTAACGTACAGCGACACAGAGAATTACACGAGTAAATACCTATTATATAGGAAAGCAGTTTTACACAACTTATTTTGCTAGACAACAAATCCCAAACATCGGTGTACATCATTCAACCTGTATGACTGCCCGTGTGTTTGTAATTTGTGGAATTTTTTATTCGTATTATTGTTTTCCTGTTTCTTAATGGACCTGAAAAATTTGCTAGTAGATGCAGTGGTGCTGTGGATTCTTCGTTTTGGTTATTTAAATAAAAATGAAGATTGTATAATTATCGTTTCTGACTAAAATATCATTATATTATTAATATTATAGATACCCATCCTGCGCTTGCTTGATTTTCTTCAAGTTGAAAATAAAAAAAAAAGAAAAGTTAAAAGGTTAAAAGCAGAAGTAACTGGTTTTTTGGCCAGCCTGTCAGCTGTAGCCGTCATTCAATGCATTCAATTCAATACAATTCATTTTTATTTGTAAAGCACTTTTAACAATGGAATGAACAAGCCGGTGGAGACTGTTGCAAGGAAAAACTCCCTGAGATGAAGTAGGAATAAACCTTAAGAGGGAACCCATCCTTATCTTGGTTACACCGGATGTCTGTTTATTACAGCCTATGGTAATGGTTAGGGTTGCAATGCAATGTGAACTCTAGCTTCAGGTCAGTTTCATGCATGTCTATCTTAACTAGTTAATAAAAAGCTGATCATGTTTCAGGGCTCATGTACGGGTGTTCAAAAAGCTGCAAACTGAGCGTGTGTAGTTCATTGACTTGACCCAATAACCAACAGTGCATCTGGTCAGCGGACCCACACGACACCAAGCACATAAATGTGACACATAAAGAATTTAAGTCTGTAAACACTTGTTTACACACAGGAATGCATTTTATCCCCACCACCAGCTGCGGGTGTCAGTGATGGTGACCTTAAACAGTTTCACAAGCCACCAAACCAAAGACAGTAAAAGTTTGTCTCGCACATACTTGAACATTACAGTCCGGTTTCATCATAGTGCTGTGTGAAAACGCGCTGAAAAATCATTTGCAATTCTGTAGTGCACTGATCCACGATGTTAATGTGCTGCATACTGCAATGACCTACTTCTGTTCCACACAAGCTACATCTGGGCTGGAGCAAACCATCCTGCTAGTACGTGATCTACTGTAAAATATTCACTTCATGATGGAGTTCTAAAACGTATCATGCAACAATTCTAAAAGAATAAAAATATTACTCCATGTATATCATATAAACAACCAGCCAAACACTATAATCAAATTTTTGTAGCGGTTCTCTTGATTATAAATGATTTTTTTTTTATTCTTTGTGTCTTTATCTTTGTCCTTATGTCTTCATCTTTATGTAAGCAAACCTCAGAAAAGGTACGGACTACAGATTGCCCCTGTGGCATTTTATTATAATGTATAAGCACAAAACAACTGCTTAAAAAAGTTTGCTCTACTTTTTTTCGATTTACTTAACATTCGATTTTAAACTTTATTAGAATTCAAGTTTAAGGTGTTCACCAGGAAAACTGTAAACCAATATAAAAGGTGTGTCCGGTGTATCCAAACTCGGTCCTGGAGGGTCGGGGTGTCCTGCAGAGTTTAACTCGAACCCTAATCAAACAGCCCTGAACCAACTAATCAAGGTGTTACTAGGCAGACTTAAAACTCACAGGTAGGTGTGTTGAGGCAAGTTGGAGCTAAATTTTGCGAGACAACCGGCCCCTCGGGACCGAGTTTGGACACCGCTGTTTTAGGTGAAATTATAAACCCTCAATTCCTGCCTAGTGTATGTTAACACTTTTTATGTTGTGTGTATAATGGGATGTAAAATGCATTTAAATACGATTCTATAGCATAAAAAACAGATAAAATGTAAGATTATGTCAGTTTGAATACTTTAACCGTACTTAATATAGTTAACACTAGATTACTCGACATACTTGTATTCAAATCATAAGTGCATCATTTTTTGTCTCACCTTTTTGACCTGTGCCTCTTTAATCTTCTCCAGGGCGACTCGGATCTTCTCTGCTTTGAGTTTGGCAGCCTGTTCCTCCTACACAAACACACACGTTATTTTATAACATAACTAAATAATTTATACATTAACCAAATTATCCGATATCCTATTATTAGTCCTAGTATTATTTGTTAATCAGTTTTTCTACTCTACCTGATTTCTCCAACAAGAAGACATTTTGATTACAGGTTCCGAGCAGGCAGTGTCTCTGCTGTTTAGAGCTAAAGAGTTACTAAATTAAATATTTTCCGATGTATAGAGAATATGTTAAAATTGCATTATAGAGAAGACTGTTTTATAATCCAACAATCCACGTTTCTTTAGTTGGAAAAACAAGATAATCCCACGGAAAAACAGATGCACACCTGAACAGAAATCATCCGTACAGCCCTCTATTATCCTAATGTAACCACACAAAAGGCGAAACTGAGCAAAGCTACACTCAATATTGATAAATGCTAATCTTAAATTTCTGGATTCCTGATTGATAAATATAAAGACGGAAAAATCCAAAGCAAAGAGAGCAGAGAAACTCAACCCGTCCATGACAGATGTGATAAAGAAGGACAAGGGACGGGGAGAGTTCCACGGTCATTCTCACACAGACAAACCCTCCCCCCCTTCCATTACATTTTCTCTGGAAAAAAAAAACAGTCCAAAGCCTTTTCCTTTTTTTTCTAAGAGTGAACGAGTTTGTTAGTGGACATGCTTTTCTGTGACAGCTGTGCTGGATTTGGATCAAGTGTTTTATCCTCTTTTTATAGTATTTCATCTCACTAGGACACACAATCAGATTCAAGAACACAACAGCTTTGAAATGAGTTTTAATTTGTGTGAGCTGATTGAATATGATAGGTCAGTGGGTATTTATTCATTTTTTCAGTGTTGGCAGTGCGGGTCAGTAAGTCCTTCTCCGCTGCCTAAACACCATCAGAAGCTGACCTACATTTACAACCTAAATTCTAATATTTGTTACATTAAATTGTATTAATTTATTCACAACAGTTCATTCAAAGCTTTTTTCTTGCTGCACTGCTTCTAGTACGTGTATGTAGATGTCCAATCAGATTTCAGCTCTTATGTGCTGCCATCTAATCTTCCAAGGGCCTTTAGAATTAGTAGTGATGGCCCATGTTCCATAAAAGCTAGACATCGTGAGGAGAGATCGACTAACCCCGAAGACAACTAGCTCGTATCAGCGCAGGAAAGAGTTTGTTTGCCACTTCGAGACCTACCATTGGCGTACAGCCTTTTAATGTATGATGTATTTTATTCAAATGTCAGATGATGTACATGGCACAATTGCAGTTGTAGTTTAAAGGTTTGGAGTTCTCTTAACTGTTTTTTTTTTTGCTTTAATAAAAATAAAATTCACCCTTAATACGTGAAATGCCTCTTTCTCTCTTTGTGTAATTCCACACCTTGTTATATTGCGTTTTTGTATAGTATTAATGGTATCAGTCGGGTAAGTCCCCACTGAAGTCTCAGGTTCCAAATGCACCGCCCGCCAATGAATCTTCTGTAAGAGCAGCTCTGACCAGAGTAATACTGGATAATATAACAAGCTGCATCTGTTTCATCTTCACAGCTGCTGTATTTTATGTAAACCAAATTGAACCAATCGCACAGATGTTCCATTACATTTTAAAGTAATAATGGGTCATGACATTATTAGTTTATCGAATAACAAAAAAATACTAACTGCAAAATTGCTGTGGTATAAGCGGAATACAAAAATACTAGTATTAGTATATAATTAACTTTGAGTGGCAGACAGTTATAATATTGTTAAACATAACAACAAGTAAGAGAAAGTGGTAGTTTAGTGGTTAAAGCATTAGACTGCTGACCGGATAATTATGGATTCGATCCCTAGCATCACAAAACTGTCACTACTGGACCCCTGGTTAAGGTCTCAAACCCTCAAATGTTTAATTGTATAAAAAGCAAGATAAATGTGCGTCACTCTGTTGTAAGTTTAAACAACATGATGAGATATTATAATGAAAGAATCCCTTACAATTTTAAGCAATAATAAACAATAATCTTTGTAGCAGATTTTAATATTCTGATATAACAAACATGGCTAACTCTGCATCCTGTTGACTAGCTCTGTCCCAATCCCAATGTCACAGCAAACAGAACCAGGCTAATCACTAACTGAAAGCTGTAAACACCCACCAGATGTTCTCCTGCCCATCATAAACCACTAGAACAGCACAGTTCCGAAAGCTCTGACCAATAAGCTGATTAAAAAAATGATCAAACGCATTAATTTTCCCTCGTGCTGGGACAGCCATGTATTCTCACTGGTGTGTTAGTGTAAGCGAGCAGAATTCTTAAGCAGGTGTTGTGCCTGCAGGTATTCTCAGGAAGGGCCAGAGCTATTACACACACTACTAAAGAGGACAACAGGAGACGAGGGACAAGTTACATGACACTTAAGTACAAGGCACAAAGTGTCCAAATACCCCACCAACTAACTGCTATAAGCTAGCAAACCTAGAGAACAAATTTAAGAAATTTTTTAGTATAGTTAAACAGCTTACAAAGAAAATCAGGTTTATTTAAGCCTGCCTAATACAACAGGCAAAAAGTAGAAAGTGGTAGTGCAGTGGTTAAGGTCTGCTAACTGGAAGATCAGCGTTTGATTTCCAGCACAACCAAGTTGCCACTGCTGGACCCCTAAGCAAAGCCCTTAACCCCCAATTGCTTAGTTGTATAAAAGAGATGAATGTAGGTCGCTCTGGATAAGAGCATCTGCCCAACTGCTGTAAATGTAAACGCATGTTTCAAGACTGCGGTCAGACAGGAAGCGTCCACATAGCGTTTGACACAGCTCCTCAGTCCTTTGGGGAACTGAATTTACATGTCTGATTGGGAAGCTAAGGTCAGAGTGCAGGATCAGCCATTATACAGACAGGCCAGTAAACTGCTGACAATAAAGCAATCCCAACCAAGAGAACCAATCTACTCTGGAGTAACATACCTATTTCAAGACAGTGCAGTGCAGTGCATCTATGCGAAGTAGGATATAAACAGTAAAAGCAGTCCTGAATCAGCACTGAAGTCTGATTTAACAATCTCTGGTGTGTGGAGTCAGCGACCCGCAACCATTTGATGGTTGAGCATGAGCTGGCTTGCTCTCAGACTCGCTTAAGTAATTAGACAGAGTGCTGCTAAGTCATGGCTGCTCCGTCACTGCTTTAACTCTTTCCTGTAAGGAAACACGATGAAGAGCTACAGTCTGTCAAGACAAGCTACACAATCAACACCAGACATCTCCAAAGTTATTCCATCAAGTGTATGCAGAGGGGATAGAGTAGCATGAAGGAGGCATTAATTGACTATTTTAACCAATAAAAATGAACTTGTATTACTTAAAGTACAATCCTGTCGATCTGTCGATCATTTATGCTACATCGGATTTGCTGTTAGTCGCATTATATAACTTTTTTTTTGATGCGCCATTTACTGATATATACAAAAAACATGGAAATGTTCACCAGCCTGCTTCTCAGAGTACAATTAATGAACAAGAAAATATGGAGGGCCGACTACTATGCAAGAGATTTTAGGAGGTGTTAATTGTCCAGAGATGTTATTTCTCAGCGGTCTTACTTTCGAGTGATAAATAGCAGACTTTGCTCTTTTATCCACGTAAATAAAGTCTTAAGCCATCTAAATGAAGCCTAAAGCCCCAATAGGCAGGATTCTTTACTCTGCACACCCAAAATAATTAACACATTCAACACATACCGGATATTTACATGCACTTTAACGTCAATTACATGTCCGATTCCTATTTTATTTTAATTAAACATAAAAATAGACGATTCCTGGCACCCACCCCTTTCTTTCTATCCTCCGTTTCATTCCTATGTACTATCAATAAAGGCAAAAAAGCCCCCCAAAAATCTCTAAACCGAAATTATTAGCATAATTATTCAAGAACTAAACAATCTGTACAAATTCTAATTCCTTGTTGACACACACACACACACACACACACAGCTGCATTAAAAACATGAACCTTTTCTCTGATGGAGAAGTTAATTGTTTTCCGCTTATGGTACTCCGACACTGCCTGCCGGCCCTAAACATCACACTAAGGGTGTTGTAGTCACGGTTGGTCTCTATCTAAACAATATCTGCGTATACAGAACTTATACTTTAAGCTAATAGCCAGAAATAAGACAAAACAATGTCCAAACCTACCAATCATAAAAAGTAACAGTTAATCATTTAATTGTCAGGTAAAATTAGATGATTTATGGGTTTTACTGTGAAATAACAGTATTGTTGAAATGATAACACACCGCGTTGCGTTGCGGTACAAAATCTGGCGGGTTGTAAAACTCAAAATTTTGACATCGGTTCATTAAAAGACAGTTCGTTTTAAAGACAAAAAGATTTTACAATAAGCAAAAAACAACCCAACAACAACAACAAAGCATCTATATTACAAATCAAATATATAAAGATTCATATATAATCCAATATATAATATTTGGTAACAAGATTCTTATATATTTCTAAAAGTATTTCTTACATGATTTTTGGATAGATGTTTAATTTATAATCCTATATTTAACATGTGGCAAAAAAAAACCAAATATCATATTATAGAATAACACGTAATAAAGTGTTTTCCTGGTTGAAAACCTTTTTGTCTTTTATTTGTTTACAAAACACAAACACACACATAAACACACATATTACCATTAAGACATGATGAGCTGCGTATTTGCAGCAGGGAGGCTGAATCATCCCTCGGAGTGCTGACACATGCAAACACATGCTTTTCACATCAACACTAAGCAAACTGTCGTAGTGCTAGACACACTCCTCCTCGTCACTCCTTCTAGCTGCCGGTATGATTTTTTTTTTTTAAGCCTGAATATTAGGATGCCATACATTTTTTTAGATAATAAATGCTTGCTGCGATGAATGCATAAATTATAATAATAATCCTAAATGTGTGTAGCACTACGACGATGGACACAACACGGACAAGCAGTGCAGAGTTTAAACCAATACCAGTCACAACATTCCCGACATACAGTAGGCTTTTATAGAAAAACCAAACACTGAGTATGATGTACAATAAAAAAATAAAATAAAAACATTTTTATTTGGCAAATGATTACTGTTTAAACAGATGGACCAAAGTTCAGGATGGTATGAAGGAAAGTAGAAGAAAAGTAAAGCCAACATGCAAGAGAAGAAAAGCAAAGGAAAATCTTTCAGTCTCTAAGATCTTCATTATTGACCACTCAGGAGTCCTGATGAGGACCACAGGATAGGCAGGGATGCACACGCATGAAGCAGAGTGATGTTAACCAGACACCAAGAGAGCGTGATCACATGCAGACAGACAGAAATCAGGGTGTCACCTTTGTCAGCAAGTGAGAGGGCTTTCCTGCAATGTTTTTCAGAATCAGAGAGGTCTCCCTGTCCAGATACGAGTGCTTTGAGCGAGAGAGAGAGAGAGAGAGAGAGAGAGAGAGCAGTGCTGTGATTATCAGTGAACTGCAAATCTGTGAAAGCACAGCAGATGAAAGCCGGTGCTGGTCACTGGACCTGTGAATGTAATAAATGTAAGAGATTTTTTTTTTTTAAATAAAATATTTTGCAGTCTTTACATTTAAAACTAAACAAGTTTCTTACATAGATTTTGCTTGCTACGGTACAGCTGCATATGACTGATGCAATGGTTCAGCAAAAAACTCGTCTCCTGAAAATTATAATGAGCGCTCTTACTTACTGAATACACATGTTTATACAGTAATAGTGAACATCGTTTGTGTCAGGGACAGGCATTCTGAAGCGACATATCGATCACAGTGATAATATTTATTAATTATAATGTTTCTGTATCACTTTTCTTTCTTTGCCGAACGTCACACATGGAGAACTTTTGCCTGGTTTGAATTTACAGGGGAAAAAATGAGGCTAAAATGAGGAGCGAAATGATTTCTGCTTTGAGTTGCAGCTTGATATGTGTCTATATAATCATGGCTGCAGAGAGATAAATTGGATTTTGCTGTAGGTCACTTGGCTTAAAATAAATAAATACACACGTGGAAACCTAAAGCTAACGTTTAACCCTATCATCATCTGAGTCAACTTTTTCATTTCTGTAGGACTTTTTCTACATCGAAGAAGGCAGAAGTTGATTCATCTTTGCTAGATCTCTATAAAGGGAGAGGGCTGGACTGCTATGCAGTGCTGTGCAGTTATATTGCTGTCCACGTGTCTCCAGACTGCATGTCTGTTATTTTAGACTGATGCGGTTTAAAAAAGTGCAAGATGTTTAAGATTGTAATATATTAGATAGTGCAGTGAGAGTGGGAGGCTGGGAATTTGGAGCGAAGATGCTGTAGAGATAAGAAATCAAAGGCTGGCTGTAAAAAAAAAAAAAATGTTGGTCTATTTACTATAAAACCCATCCAAACATAATATACGTCATAATATACGTCATAATATAATTAATTTTATATTACATCTTACGTTTAACCTTATTCGTATCTGTTATTCAACAGTTCACTAATGATGTAAGTGCCTCTATAAATGAGACCGTTACCTCTGAGGTTTGCTGGCTATCCTGTTGACTGTCCTGATCCGTCTGCCTCAATTTTTCCATATCCAGTGAATCCACACTGGATGCAGAGGCGGAGTTGATGCTGGAGCGAGAGGAGTGCACGATGGATCTCACGTCATGCTCAATGACGGTCCCTACTGAACCCGTACGCCGGTGATGCTGATGAGCAGGCCTCCTCATGGTAGAGGATGAATACGGCGCTGAGGCAGTAGAGGCGAGGGATGTTGTGCTCAGGCGTGCCGCCTCGTCCATGCTTTGCGAGGCACGCTCTAGCTGGGCAGTGATGTCATCAAGGGAAAAGTTGGAAGCGAGGGCAGGCCTGATGGTGGAAGCAGGGGATACACGAGTGCTGCTGCTACTGCTGCTGCCTCCACTACCCCCACTGCTGCCTCCACTTCCTGAGTGCTTCACACTGTGACTACGACCAGCTGGGGGTTTTTGACGCAATTTGGCTTCTCCAGTCAGGCCGAGACGAGTGTTGCCACTGCTTGGTTTGCCAATGGTGCTCAACTCCTGCTCAATAGAGCACAGGTCAGCCATTAGAGCATCCAGATCTACAGAGTCCCCCTGGTTAAGAGCCTCTGTGAGACAAAAAAAAAGAAAGAAGTGCACACACATCTGATTACTGGTGGTATATATATATATATTTTTATTTATTTATTTATTTTTATTTTATTTTTTTTGCTATACCAGATGCAGTGTGTGTTTAATAAAGCTTAGGGATGAACGATTTGTTTTCAAAATATTTTAGCATAAATTAGCAGTTTGTCATTTATTTTAAGCCATTTCAGTTTTTATAAAAAGTGTGACTAAATGTTACACGTCTTATAAACTATAAGTGCCTAATAATAAATAAAAAAAACCTTCATCTCTATCTTTAGTGCTAACTGCCTCTTTGATTACTGTATACTGACCAGAATTTCTTCCTCTCTGCTGTTATGCAGCTAATTTGGCTACACACACACACAAAGTCTTACACACACATACAGTCTTATTCTAACTATATTTCTGAGGTTGGTTTGTGCTTAGGGTAGAATATGTGGAACATCTGACCATTGATGTTGTATATGGAGAAGCGGTACGAGAAGTTTGCCATGTTAGTCTCCTGTCTGAGAGGAGCTTTCTGCACCCCTTTTTCTGGCTTTCCATCATCCAGACTCTACAAAATACACAAACACACAACATCAGCAAATGCTTTATATTTCATTTGAGTACTTCAGTTTCACAATCAGGAATTTAATTAAAAACACACTATTAATAATACAAAATGTTCCTAATTCATGTCTAAGGTAATTCAACATATTCACCTTGTCCCACTAACACACATCCACACTCATACACACCTTGGTTAGCTTGTCCAGCTCCCCGAGCCATGCACCGAACATTTGATCCAGGTCCTGGTCTTCCTTATCACTGTCTTCCTCAGCAGCATGGTCCAGCTCGTCATCTGAGAACTGCTCCATCTGACAGACAGACACATACGATTATGTTACACGCTTTAATATCTCTACATCATCCTTTAAATCATCAAGTTCATTTTTTTTTTTTTAATTTAGCTAAAAACTGTAAATAAAAATAATTATATTATACTGCCCTCTAGTGTTCAGGCATAAACGGATGCGGGTTTTCATTCTAATCAAGCAACTAATTCTGCCGCTTTAAATGGCTTTGTATTGTACAGATGTGGCTTCCACTTGGTTAAAGTAAAAACTGGCTCCTTTCCAGGTAAGTTTCACAGTTGACATCATCAGTACAAAGTAAAATTCAATACAAACAACTTAAACTTGTTTAAAGTGCCATCAAGTGTGTGAGTCATTAAATAATGATGTGGAGAACAATGTCTGCAGTATGTATAAACAAATGGGATAAACAGATGTAGACCATGTGTACAGTATGTGTGGACGTGTGGGTGTGTGAGAAACAGACAGAAAAAGCAGACGAGAAAGACAAAAACAGTCGGACAGACAAACTGACTCTAGATAGTGTGAAAAGACAGACAGCTGTACATTTGGACATTGGTATCCTACAACAGAAAGGTGGAGATCTTGTCCATAAACAGGGCAAGCAACTTCTGTCCAAACAATTAGCATCTTAACCATTTTATTTTATATTTCTTGTACTGCTTTAACAAATAATCTGTTCCTGATAGTAATAGTAAGAAATGAACTGACACCGCTTGTATGTACACCACATCAGTGAACGTTAAGGGTGCACTTGGAGATTTTTGACATTTCAAAGCACCAAAACGGACACACCCATACTCCAGATCAGTGTTGCCAGATTGGGTTAAAGATCTCCAGCCCAACTACAGTGTAAAACCCTCCCATTAAAATAAAGAACTCAAAATGCAAAGTGTTTATATATAAACTCCCGCCTGTTCTTTAAAAAGCAGGCCAAATTTTTCTGACCTACAGCCAGTAAGCAAGGAGTGTGTCTACCAGTGATTGGGAGTGCTTGCCAGATTGGGCAAAAACTTCAATTAGACTTCTTTTGATCACGTCAGATCGGAAAAAATGCATCGGATTGGTTGATTTATATATTTACCCCAGTTCAAGCACTATGTCTTTTGGACTGGTATTTTTTTAATGGGCCGGTTTTACACTGGAGATCTTCAATCCAATCTGGCAACACTGCTTAGGACAAAATTACTTTGTAAGGCAGTGGTGGCTCAATTGGTTAAGGCACTGAGTTGCTGATCTGGAGACCAGGAAGAGCTGGGTTCAAGCCCCACCACCAGCAAGCCAACCACTGTTGGGTCCTCCAGCAAGATCCTTCCTGCTCCAGGGGCGCTGTATCATAGCTGACCCTGTGCTCTGACCCCCAACTTACTAAGATGGGATATGCAAAGAAAAGAATTTCACTGTGCTGTAAAAAAGTATATGTGACTAAAAATAAATGCATTTACATTAGTGAATCAAGTTTTTGACCCTTACATATGTACCAAGCTCTTTTACTTATAATACTCTTTTTTCTCTATACTGCTACTATTAAAACCAAAATCTTGACCACACAAACACAATTATACATTTGGTCTTAGATTATGTGAAGCATCTGCCGTTCTGCGATAAGTTGTTACTAAAGGAACGAGAACTGTATACAACTATAGTGTTTTATAAATATAGTGTGTCGCTAACCGAGTTGGTGTTATATTTGTCATGTTTCCACCGTTTCTATGTATACATAACTGACCACACAGCATGGTGGAAAGAAAGATGCATGTTTTCAGGTGTTATTGCTGATACAGGTCCCCGATGAGAGAGAAGGTGCTGAAAACAACGGGCCGAAACACAAAACTGGCCTTCAGGCAGCAGAATTGGGTCTTGTTTAGATGATTTAGAAGTGTTTCTACTTGATCCATTTTTGCGTTGGCAGATTGCGAAGGCTTGAGACCGCTACATACCACAGCTGCACGATCAATCAAGAGTCAAGTGGTTTTTTTGATACTGGTTTATTGGAGGACTCCTAGTTCAACAGTAAAAATTGCACAACAGTACTTTAGCTTGTACGGCAAAGTACTGTCCAAAACTGGACATGTTTGACTAATTTAGGTCACTAATAACAGTATAATTTAATGGCACAATTATTTTTAACTATTATTAATTTATTAATTTGATTATTAATTATTTTAATTAATGTCAAAATTTTTTTACAGCATGTCAAAAATCATGTTAGAATTAAGCATAAGCATCAGAGATACTGTGTTAAGACTGAGTTTCAAAATAAAAGTACCAATGCATGAAATGGACTGCAGTTACACTAGGCTCCCCAGTCTTCCCAGGCTATTTCATCCAGCCTCTTTCTCTCCAAAAATAGATGGAGAAAAGTGAACACAAGAATGGAGGGAATTAAAGAGGAGCTTTTAAAGCAACGGTGCTACAATTAGCTCCCTGTGGTTATCTGCCCTGTGATTTGGGCTGGGATTGGCAAGCATAGGGCGTAGGCCGTTCCCTATCTGAGACATACGCGCACACACCCTGCTGACACAGCCTAGACCAACAGAACTGGGTGTGAGTAAGCGTGTGAGACAGCGTCACAGATCTAAAATCAGCCGGAGTGCTAATCTTGGATCAAAGTTTGCCTAATTCGTCAGGCACCCATTAAAGTATTTATTTAAAAGTGATCGCTGTCTGCCGCTGTCTGTAGTGAAGCTACAATGGTGGCTAGGATGATCTAGAAAACTTATCAACCCAATGACGACGAATCATCGGTCAAATTGTGCAGTAATAGGCCAACATGCACAAGATATAATATAGTAAGTATATGTCTCAAACTTCCTCCTGTCACCTGGTGGCGCTATGACTATAACTGAAAATTGGACATAGCAAATGAGGTTCGATTGCGTGGCTTTGAGATTAGAACCTTCTTTTGCCTTACATATCCAGGCTTGGTGGCTGAATTTCCACCCCTGCTCTTTATGTGATGTTCATCTGGCGTTTTTCTCTGGTTTCCTCCTGAAGTCCTACGTCAAGCTTATCTGCAGCTATAAATTGTCCTTAGTGTGTTGTTCATTAGCCTGTGTCTCTTTGCAATACATCAAACTCCTGCAGATCTTCCAGCTCTGCTCGACTGGTCCCTCTGTCTTCCAGGGTATAAGGTAGGTATGCAGGACTCTCAGGATCTCAGTTTTAGCACCTAGCCGATAGAATAAACAATCCAGCAAAGTCAGTACAGCTTAGACACGGACATGATCTGAACTACTAACATTAAGACTTTAGCTTTTATCCTGCTTTTATTGCTGTTCTTCTGGCGAACCAACACTCCACAGCCACACACAGCTGTACCGCTGCTTCCTATCGCGTTACACACACGTCCATAGTGCCTTATTCTGAGGGAGTAAAGCATGGCCTTGGAGTACAGGAGTCCCTCATCTGTATGTGGAGGAGGACAGTCTAATGTGAACAGGAAATGGGCAGGATGTAATGGATTCCTCATTCTCCCTCTTGGGCTGCTGTGTTGCAAGAGAAAAGGCCAAAGCTCCATGACACATACTCTATAACAGGACATGAGCAAAAATACAGGACATAGTCAGTCTTTAAAGTCAGTCTTTTTTACTCAGATGGAAACCATCTGTGAAATTATATAACATGCCCCTGTCTGTATTATGAGCTTAATTTTTATCCAAATGTACCTTATTGATTTGGAGCAGTTGATCCTACCAGGGTTATTTAGGGCAATTATTATTATTTGAGGTGATCAGGATTACTTTTGGGGATGGAAATACTTCAGAAGGCCAGAATTGTGGTGGCTCAGTGGTTAAGATGTTGGACTGAAACCTGAAAGGTCGGTGTACGATTCCTGGTACCACCAAAATACCACTGTTGGGCCCCTTAGCAAGGCCCTTAACGCCCCCCCCCCAATTGCTCAGTTGTTTAACAGAGATAAATGGCGTCTACCAAAAAGCTCTGGATTAGGGTGTCTACCAGTTGCTGTAAATAAAAACATAATTAAATTAGGAGATAATTTGAGGTAATCTGGAAAGTTTTATACGATAGATAACATTAGATGTGATAGTTAGTTCTAATTAGTTTGTTCTAATTAGTGTATCTTTTATTGATTTTCTGAAATTATTGACTTTCTACCACTGCAATTACGTAGCGAATCATCAAGATTTATTTAATGGGACTAATCACATATTCTAAGTAGCAGAGCTGAAGATGTTGAGGTTTTCTTTAGGAGTGACGAGGTTGGACAAGATTAGGAACGAGGGACAGCTCATGTTAGATGTTTTGGGGAGAACGTCAGGGAAGCCAGACTGATGTGGTTTGGACATGTACAGAGGACGGATAGTGAATATTTTGGTAGGAGGATGTTAGAAATGAAGCTACCAGGCAGAAAGCAAAGAGGAAGACCAAAGAGGAGGTATATGGATGCGATAAACGAGGACATGAAGTTAGTGTGTGTGAGTGAAGAGGATGTAGAGAATAGGGTTAGGTGGAGACAGATGATTCGCTGTAGCCACCCCCAAAAGTGAACAGACGAAAGGAGAAGAAGAAGAAGGACTAATCACATTTTCTCATGCAAATACAACCAGATTCAATGCAAGATTTTTTTATGCTTAATAAATGTCCTATATTTACAGTATTTGGTAGACGTCCTTATCCAGAACGACTTATATTTATCTCATTCATACAACTAAGCAATTGGGGTTAAGGGCCTTACTCAGGGGCCCAGCAGTAGTGGCATGGTAAAGCTGGGAATCGAACCCCCAATCTTCGGGTTGGCAGTCCAACAACTTAACCATGAGCCACCACTTCTTAACGCTTTTTTTTTTCCCAGTGACTTTGCAACACTATAAAATTTAGCTTTAGTTTTGGTGGTGTTTTTAACTTGCATGTGTATCAAAACCATATTTTATATACAGTGTTTGTTATTCTAAAAAAATGGACTGTTATTTCGTGTCTTCCATTTTATCGTTCAATATCCTAGTGACACACACATACGAGTGTCAGCTAACATCCGTCCATATGGAATGTGCGTTTTTTTTTTTTCATGTCCTCAGCAGTGTGTGAATAGCTGCCATTCCTATCATGTGAGCTCAAATCTCAGAGAGTGTTTCCCACAGTCAGCTCCATGCGGACTGAAAATAAAGAACACAAGTGACGATGTGACATGTGACCCTCGGTGTCAGGGGTCATTGTGTTTAGCGAAGATGATTTTGTCCCATTTACACTGATGTATCATGTGTCCTAATGCCAGTCTCATTTGTGGGATACTTCTAAGCCAAAAATCCATCAGGGGCATCCAGATGATAACAAGAACTATTCCCCCAAACCACCACATCCTTTTACAGTTTACGGACATGTTATAAAGCTACATATAACATGCTACTAAATGTAGTCAGACTTAATTTTTTTACTGGGTATCTTAGCATATTTAGTTATTTTACTGATGCTTTAATGTGATATTATTATCCGATCTGACCAAGATCAAGGCGATCACAGATAAATAAGGCTAAAGGTTCTGTTTATAATGCGGAGTTATTAATAAAACAGGTGAAAGACGTTTCCCTCTTCATGTAGTTAAAAATGGAAACGTGGCAGCTTTGAACTGAGGTTATGACCCAGGGACATTCCTCAGGCAGCACATGTGACAGCACATTTCTCATACTAAAAAAGTAGGGATGTGTAAAAAGAAAGCAGCTGGGATGTGAGCTCTGATTTGTAACACACACACACACACACACACACACATGCAGCACAGAGCTTAGAAAACTCTCGAGTTGAACCTGTCCAGGTTTCTGCAAAAAGTCTGCACATTTAACCTCAGAAAAACAGAGCAGCTCAGCCAAATGCATGGCCTCAATTGACTTTCCAGCCATGCTACAGAAAGCTATTTTTTTTTCCAGTTCCCCTTTAAACTATTTTCCACATGAGTGTATGTTTGGATTTGACGCCTCACCCGTGGGTTTCTACAGTCGGACACTTGAACTATAGGCTTTGGGAAGAAACACAGCGACGGCTCAGCCGTATATGACGTCTATTCCTTGTACAAAAATATGTATACATAAGAAGGCAGCTGGTAGTAAGACAGTCATTTGTACCATATATATATACACAATTCTTTAATATAAACACAAAAACGTATTACAATATACATCTGAAAAAACTGGCGCTGTCTTTATCTAACACTTTTATCAAAGGTCCAGGAAACTAAAGTAAAAATACTACATACAATACTGCATGAGGGTGTATTGCGTTTTTACATACCACATAATTTACATATAACATCCTGGTGCTATTGTGTCTTCCATACGGTCTACCATAATATATCTTTAACCTACTTGTCAGACTATTGCACCGAAAGGAAAAAAATTATTCAAAATCTTTAGCATTTTCTCTAAATATAGTTAGATAATTATGTTGTATGTAAATTTCGGGCATCGGGAAGCTGTTATAAGTACATTTCTTAATTCTCTCACATATGCTTTTTGCTTTTTACAGAAATTGTTTCTTCGCATATCCCATCCTATAAAAGTTGAGGTCAGGGTGCCGAGTCAGCTATGATACAGCGCCCCTGGAGCAGGAAGGGTTAAGGGTCTTGTTCAAGGACCCAACAGTGGCTGGCTGCCAGTGCTGGGGGCCGAACTCAGGTCTTCCTGGTCTTCAGATCAACAACACATCACCTAAACCATTTGAGACATCAATAATAAAATCACGCGGAATGTGGGGAAGTGGTAGCGAAGTGGTTGAGTTGTTGGACTACCAACTTGAGGACCCAGGTTTGGTTCCCAGCCCCACCAAGCCACCACTGCTGGGCCTCTAAGCAAGGCCCTTAATCCCCAATTGTTCAGTTATATAAAAGAGATAAATGTAAGTCGCTCTGGATAAGGGCGTCTGCCAAATGCTGCAAATGTAAATGTAATGCAAACTGTGTATAGCGAGTTGCTGTGGAAAGTATGTACGAGCGCAGTTGCGATAGCGTTCGCGTGCGCAATAGAGAGAATTGAGAAAATCTCTCACATCTGGAATAGGATGTTCACTTAAAACCAAATATTTGGGAAATTGGTGGCTTAGTGGGTAAGGTGTTGGACTGCTACCAGAAAGACCAGGGTTCGATCACCGAGCCACCACCACCGAGCCCCCTCAACCCCAACTGTATAAAAGAGATACTGTAAGTCGCTCTGGATAAGGACATCTGCCATATGTAGTTAATCATGATTGTTATTGGTCCTTAAAAATGTTTTTGATTGATGTTTTGTCTCCTTTACGATAATGTCTTTTTTTTTTTCAATTCTGACTTCCTAAATTTCTTTCAGACTGAGGACCACCTGGTCTGCAAAGCTACCAGAAATTTGAACATTCAGCAAGCCCTGCAAAATTAAGTATTAATTTACATACTGCATATCATCTCTTCACCCAGCAACTTTACCCCATAAAAAAAAAGTGTACAATCCGGTAATTTATACATACACAAGCAAGAAGATTGTGACCTTTTCCGTCAGTCATGTGTGTAAGCAGTAACACATCCCTGCATGACGGTGCACTACACCAAAAATAAAATGAGGAAAAAACAGTCGCGCTGTTGCAACACATCCCAGAAAGAGGATCTCAGAACACATTTTTCTCCTAGTCTATGGAAAGAGTTAGTGATGTAAAAATATTATTAACCTGTTATGGAGAGTGTTACTATACACAGAGGCTTTTTGTTTGTTGGAGTGATTAATGTTATATCGTATTTCACCACAGTTACGCTAAAAACCAGGCTGCTTCCTCTAACAAGCGGAAAGCTACCACGGCACTAGCAGGACTTTCATAGACTGTCTGTAAAAATGATGGGGTTTTTTTTTTTTTTAGGTTTTATTGTACAGTTTAATGTTTTCTATCCAGGAAAAACAACAATCATTCAAACCTGGTCAAAAAAAGACAGCAGTGTTTAAGACTAAGCCCACCAGTCCAGCAGCACTGTGGCCATGTTAGCAGCACTGTGGCCATGTTAGTGGATGACCCTAACTATAGTATTCCATATTCGGCTTTAATAAACTGTATTTGTGTTTAACCACAATAAAAACACGCCTAGTACTGAACTGAGCGAGAGAGAGAGAACAGTGAGAGAGAGAGAGAGAGAGACAGAGACAGACAGAGAGACATAAAGAAAAAAAACAGAGAGAAAGGGATAGACAGAGAGCGAGAGACAGCGACAGAGAGAGAAAGACAGAGACAGAATGAGAGACAGAGAGAGAGAGAGACAGATAGAGAGACACAGAGAGAGCAACAGAATGAGAGACAGAGAGAGACAGATAGAGAGAGCGACAGAAAGAAAAATACAGAGAGAGAGAGAGAGAGAAATAGACAGAGAGAAAGATGGACAGAGAAAGAGATAGACAGAGAGGCCGACAGAGAGAGACAGATAGACAGACACAGAGAGAGAGATACAAAGAGGAAGAGAGATACAACTAGGAAGAGAAAAAGAGAGAGACAGATATAAAGAGAGAAAGATATAAAGAGAGAGACAGAGAGAGAGACAGAGGGAGAAACCGATATAAAGAGAGACACAGAGAAAGAGAAAGACAGAGACAAATAAAAAGAAAGAGACCGATAAAAAGAGAGACAGAGAGAAAATGACAGAAAGAGAGAGAGAGAGAGAGAGAGAGAGAGAGAGATTCAAATTAGACCCAGATCTTTTTTTTATTCTCAGTCTTTTCCTCTTGCCATAATTTCAAAAAGAAAAACAAATGCAGAGATGCTCACAGAGGAATATTTGGCCTCAGCTGCTGTAGGAAAAATGAAAATGAATCAGCAAGAGACTCTCGCTCCAGTATTCCAGATGTGAAGCCAGAGCAACACACATGCACATGCAAACTTTACGACTATTATAGCCAGGCAGCACAAACAGAAGAAAAAGCGTTTGTTTGGAAAATATGTGCATTAAAACTGGATGTCCTGCTAAACATGCAACTTCAACACTTTAGCCAGACACCAGCTTTTATTACCGAACACGAATAAAACCACAAAGCCTAATGTACGACCACAAATATTTATAAACAAAGACAACTAGTCTGGGACACGCCGGCAGACAAATTAAAAATAAATAAGAACCCAATTTACTCCACCCTGCTGAAGAAGAAGCAGAGAAAACAGACAAACACAAACCATGAACAGTTCCTGAATCGGTGCCAAAGCTCAGCCAATGCCACTGGAACTGGCATTTATCTCACACAGACATATCGGAGTAATTATACGCTCTGTTCTCACTGCTACCCACTCACACGTATAGAGCACAACTCTCTATAAAAATATACATTTATCTCAATTTCAGCATAATTCTGCATAATAAGCAGGAGAAAAAAGGTAAAGTAGTTGGTAATGCATCAGGACAGATAGTAAAGACAACAGTCGATCCTGTGCTTGGCTTGGACGTCTGATCTTACTCAAATGCAAATGTCCAAGCCGGGGGGTAGAGAAGAATAGTCAGTGTTGAGTAGAATATCAGGCAGTGTGGTTTAGTTGCCAAAAACCAGCTAAGCCAAGCAGATACCTCAACTGACTTCACGTCCATGCTTCAGTTAATCATTATCTTCTTCCTTCGATCCATTTTCAGCATCAACGTATGTCCACACTTGACGTCCTGTTCTGAAGCGCTTTGTAACCCAACAGATTCAGGAAAAGCCACAGCAATGAGTCACTTCATGCAAATTTTTTCATTAGCATCGACTCATTACCATTCTACTTTCTGAACACATGCCTAGTGTGGAAAATGGGACACATGCCTCTAGCTCATTTCATGCTAAGATAATTCTATTGTAGGCTAAGACAAACTGAAATGTTCAGTGGTAAGTGTACACTTTATTGACAAAGGTATTGGGACGCCTGACGATCATGTCTATATGTGCATGACTGTTATACTGTAATACATACTAATGTTTACGAAATTTGGCTTTTATCCAAAGCTACTAATACTTTATCTTGTTTTTTTTTTAATTCCAACAAAGCATTTGGGGGTTCGGGGCCTTGCTGCAGGTCCCATCGGTGACAGCTTGGTCACTAATCACTAATTTTATTTCATTTTATTGTATTTTTATCATTATTTATCTTTATTACTATACAGCTAAACAATTTGTAGCTGATCAAATTTGGCATTTAGGATCCTAAAAAGATGACAATATAGGGCTGTGAACTTTAAAAGCAGGTAAAACAAATAGCTAAAAATACAACGAAGACAAAGCCGGAGGCCATGTTAGATTGTGGGACAATGGTCGTATGTGTCGGTTACAACTATAGGAGCGGAAAAGGAAGTCGGCTGACGCATACTAAGGATTTTAATTAAACATTAACATAAATCAGTTTAAAACAGGTTAGAATATCAACGCATCTTAGAATATGCATCATTTACATAATATAACAGCTATTGCATTTATCAAGTCTTTATTCGTTTGCTTCATTAAAAACATCACCTTGTGCTAGAACATACAAGACGATCCAAAAACCATTAAAGAGGAGTTAGAAAACCCACAGCTTTTCCAGGAACATGTGGAAAAGGTAGAAACGTCTATGCCACCAATAATTTCCACACAGTACTGCTGTTGATTGCTGTCTATTTTTGATTACAGGTGTAACTTATATAAAACCACACAAGAACCGAATAATATTCTAACATTTTAACTTACAAACCTGGCTATTTTAGGTAAACAGGCAAACACTGCAGGTAAATTAAATGGAAAGCTATTTTAAGGTTTTCCAAAATGTTCACATTTCCATCCCTCCGGTGATGTAGTGATGTGAGGGCGTGATGTAATTGCAGTTCGTTAAAATAAGCCACCCATTGCTCATATGTGATCCAAACCCAGACCAAAAACAGCACCTCCCCTGTATGAAGTCACAGTGGACTGGGAACAAAATGTCCAAACAGCAGCAGAATGACCTACACCCATCATATAACCGGGATGGGATCAGTCCCAAGACACCACAGGGAGGTTTCCAAAAATTACCCACAAATAAGCATTAGATACCAGACATAGATTTCTGTCTCCTTAAAAAATATATATATAAATATATTTTATACATATACAGAGTACAAATGCAGTGTTTTTTGCATATCCCATCTTAGTAAGTTGGGGTCAGAGTGCAGGGTCAGCTATGATGCAGTGCCCCAGGAGCAGGAAGGGTTAAAGGTATTGCTCAAGGACCCAACAGTGGTTGGCTTGTCGGTGGTGGGGCTTGAACCCAGGTATTTCTGGTCTTCAGATCAGCACCTTAACCATTTGAGCCACCACTGCCCCCTAACAGGTATAGGTCATCCTAGCATTTACACCCTTTCCACCCTTTTCTCCCAACAAATTAGCCCAGAATAATTAAGAATTAATCCAGCAAATTTTGAACAGACATGCTGAAAAACGTTCATGTTCAAGTTACATCCTACAAAAAAATAAATAAATAAATCACACACACAAACACGTACATACTGTATGTTCAGAAAAACAAGCCGACTTTGCTAATTAAGATGACCGTTTCTTCTTGTGGATCTAATAGTTGCCATCTTTGACTCAGGTTTTACATGTAGAAATAAAACCCATGAGCTTCAATCGGTACATCACCGCACAGAGACAACAGTAAACTGAATATAACATTAAACTAAACGTGGAGAATATAAACCCTAACCAACACGTGAGAAATCAGCGAATAGTTCTTATAGCGTCAGTCTCCTGTATTGTGTAGGAAATGATGTGAAACTTCACTTCTGCTGAAATATTAGTCCGATTTTTGTTTATGGTTGCTAGAGCTAACAACAGTATTGTTGACACTGTTGGTTGCCAAAAATAGCAATTTTGCACAATAGGGGAGAAATAAGGGAATGTCACCCACAACTTTTGTATGGTCAGGGTTAGAAAAACAATTTTGTTTAAAAGTATTAGGGCTTCTACAAAAAAACTTCTGAAGAATGAAAGAATGTTAATTGCTTTTTTAAGGCGTAGGACAGCTTTGTAGAGCTACAAAAAGATGCTAAAGTTTATAAAGCATTGCCTAGAACTATATTTCAACCATGTCAGGGTGAAAGAATGTCCCCGGACTTTATTACCTCCAGAGAGCCAGAAAAATAGAAGAATGGAACACACATGTGATCTTAAACAAGCCCCATTCAGTCCGACTTTGATAAGAAAGAATAAAACAACATTTAAAGTGCAAAACACTATGGGCTAATCGGTCATCTAAAGGAGCTCAAGGCACGGCATTTGCTGACATTTACACTTTTGCGGCATGCACAGCACTCCCTGTAACGCAGCTAAATTCCTTCGGGCATTCAAGCTTTTTTGAATAAAGAAAGCCATCTGCAAATGAAAGGAAATTTTAACAAGCTACAGATTTTTTAGTTCTTGAGCTTAAATCCCCTTTCGACAGTGTGGCTGGTGTCCCTGGGACAAGACTCGACCAGGATTCTCTGTGGATTCGTGTTTGTAGTTCATGTTTTTTTAGCAAATGTTGGTTCTATGTTTTAATTATTGTTTGGAAGTTCTCTCCACATACCTTGGGTTTGTCCTCTATTCCAAAGATTTGCATTGTAGTCTGACTGCGTCGGTTGGCACCCTGTTTATGGTGTACCATGTCTTGTATCTTTTGCGACCATACCAGTACCCGGCAAAGATATTGGGGATTCTCATGTATTAAGGCTTAGTACCACCTATCTATCGGTACCACCAAATAGATAAAACGGTGCTTGAACACATCACAAAACTAGTCAGCGGTCGGTATTTAGCACCGCAGTACCATTAAATATTAACATTTTTTACCTTATGAACATGGGCTATTCTGCATTAGCTATGGCTAACTAACTTTTATATCTATTTAAGTAATAATAGGCAAAATATTGATTAAAATAAAAGTCTCATCGTTAATGCTTTACTTGCAAGCTAATTATTTAAATGTTTTTTTAACGTCTTTAGAGAAAAGGAGTCTGCAACGTAAACGAGTTTGTTATGTCAAAGTTGTTTTTATATCTAGGTGTTCTTCTATTTCTGAAGAGTTTAATTTAAAAATCTTTCTGTTAAGTAAAGTTATGTCTAATACCTGTTTCATGCAGGTAAAAACCCCTTGAAAAGCCCTGAAGCAGTTAACACCCCCCATGAGTATAAAACAAGATGAAAAAAGTAAAGGCAACTGGCTAATTAACCTGAACTGAAAAGTGTCCCTCATGTTAGGTCGGGGATGCCTGTCTCTTGGTAGGATGTGTCCAAATCCCCAGATCTGTGTTAAAATTCACTGCTTAAGACCAGCATCATTCAACACAGTCTTCATTCTGTCCACAGCTGATGCTGTCAGAGTTTTCCAGACACGTCTTGGTGTCACAACACTACAGTCTTCAGTCTGTGACTAAAATAAATCCTGGCTGTTAACAGTTAAGTGTGTATTTATACAGGAGGATTTGCTATTTTGCCTTTGCCCTCTATTTTCATGTCACCTCCCTGGGTAAACAAAGATCCGTCCAGACAAATCTCTGGACCAAATCCATCTTGATGATGGACTGGCCACACACTCTAGGGTAACTTAAACTACATATGTCTCTGCATCTCAATACCCGGGCTGTCCCATAGCAGGCATGAAAGTCCTCTTTCAGCTAATAAGCCAGCAGAAATTTGACGTCCATAGACCAAAGCCTCTCAGTGACATCTGATGTAGGCTGGTGAAGCACTGATTTCCAGACAACTTTGACACCCATCGTTACCTAACTGATAAAAGCCTTAAACTTCTTTTAAAGGAGGAAGAGAGAGTATAAGAGAGTATTATTTAAGCATCTCACTTCACCATACAGACTAAACTGATCAATTCATTGACTCCTGCTGAAAAACTCAGCTAGTGGATGTTACACTGATGTTAAAATGTGTAAAAACTTTTTATCTGTCCATTGTCAAATTATCTTGAATAAGAATATAGGACGGTATAAATGCAAAGTGGTGGCTCATAAGTTGGATAAGCTGTTGGAATAATACCTGGAAGATCGGGGTTCGGTTTCCAGCACCACCAAGTCACCACTGCTGGGCCCCTAAACATTTCTCAGAAGAAAAACAAGTAGTGTTTCCTCCAAATACGCAAGGGGAACGTATTTATGATTAGGCAAACATGACTGCCGAAAATATAACCTGCTTATTATTTCTGGAATTGACTGTATAAAATCAGTACATTGGATATGTGCAAATGTCAAAACTAATCCAGGGAAACATTCTAGCCAGAATCAGCAGCACTGAATATTAATTCAAAACAACAGGCTGCTTTCCACAAAGTCCTCCCCCTTCTGAGATATGAACCAATCACGAAAGGCTAATCATGTTTGTGCCGAATATTTTCCTGAAGTCGTGGTTTCAAGGATGGTTGATGTGCTTTGGCTCAATCACTGCTGCTTCCCAGGAACCAACTTTAACACTGGAACAGAAGCTCAGCCAAGATTTTAAACCACTTGCCTTCTGTCAATCACGCGGTCGGCTCAAGGAAGCAACGGAGCTCAAGGAGTTTAGGAGGAGGACAGCGTCCTTGAATGAAAAAAATTAGACGCCTAACTTTAGCCGTCCCTGACAAGTTTCAGTCATCAAATAAAAGAACTACAAGTTCAAAATTAAAAAAATAAGTTAATAAAACATATAGATAGCAACAGGAGAGAAGATTTTAAGGGGCGTCAGTTAGAAAATGACATAACTAATGTCACTGTTCATATACAACTAAACTTTGGAAACAGCAGCATGCATAGCGGTTTTCACTCTAAGACTTGGCAGAACACACACAATAGGAGACAGATTTTACACACGAATTTGCCAGTAAACGCGTGAGGGAGGACTGGAGGGAATCGTAGCCTTAAAAGCACAGCCAGGCGACCCATGATGGCGATGAATAAATGAGCCATAGGATTTCGGTTTAACTTGATTTAGCAGCTTATATTTTGGGACCGGGTTCCGTTTCATGAACCTGAGACACCCAGGAAAGTGTTCACTCTTAAGTATGACCTCAACTGCCGGTAAATTCTGGTAACTGTGTTATAGACACAGACACACACAACCACCTTACTATATTTCAACAGGAAAGATGCCCTGGTTTCACTCTTACTGCTACACAGCTGCGGGATCACCCCTAACAAAGAACAACACAGAGCAGAACAGGTTTTCCAACATACCCAAAAACAGTGGTTTCATCCAGCTTAAACACAGATCAGAAACAGTGTCTAAAAAGGACAAACAGTATATTTCTGCTACGCTGTGTGTTTTTAAAGGTACTTTTGGTGGTATTCAAATCCAAACATCTCACACATGCATTGGGAGATTTATTAAAACAAACAATATTCCTAAAATAGTTCTAAGATCTTAAATAGAATTAGAAAGTGTAACATTAAAGAATTCGGGGTGCCCCATATTCTGATTTTCCCCAACATGCAATTATCAAAACAGCTGAGTCAAGTGGTGCACATGCTAACATTACATATAATTACTCAGTCCCACCAGCAACAGGAGTGCCCACACTGTGCCGCACCCCTCATTACAGTTTGATGATTTGGAATGGACCAGTTCAGCTGATGCACTTTATTCTCACACAGCGGGGCATTAAAACATAGCATGCGGCACTATAAATCAATAGCAGAAGCCATTTCCTTTTATATTGCCTTTCGACAAAACCCAGAAGCTCTGAATAACAACCAGGAGTGCACCAATAATACAATATAAGACAAGAGAATACATTGAAATTGAAAAAAGGAACCAGGTTTTATAAATGTTTAATGATGTTTTTATTAAAACGGGAAAATGTACATGATTTACATAATGTACGTAAAAAGTATTGTTTAGTGGTCATCATTAGAAAATTGCAAACTGAAACAATTCAGGACTTGCTGATATTATTATTACAGAATAATCAACACCTGGGGTACCATTAGGACCAGGCGATACAGCAAAACTGAAATCTCGATAATTTTTTTCCTTGTTAAGGAACGATATATATTTGGATATATAAACTGTTAATGCTGCCAGCTATAAAAGAATAACCGAACGATGAATAAAGCCACAAAATTAAAAACATAATTAATAAATGTGTATAGTTTATTAACAAAATATTAAACATTTGGCCTTAAAAAGCGTCTAAACAGTCTGATCTCAGCTTCTGCAACATTCGTGGATGTTTATCAACATATAAATGAGTCTGGACTGCATATTGTTTAGATCCTTTAACGAGTAACCACATCCTTTTTTTGGCATGTTATGGATCAATGGCTTTATAGGTGAGGTTTTTCCTACAGTTTCGTGAATGTATGTTTGGCTGTTTGATATGTTTGTATCTTAAAATGGTTTGTATCATTCAGTCACAAAAATCTCATCTTTTTTTTATTTGACTCAGGGAACACAGTGTCCCACTGGTAGGACACTGGAGCTTCAACGGGTTTCAATCCATATACATCAGAGTAAAAGTGTCCATCATCGTTATCTACATAAAGTTTTTTTATGATATTGTTTATTTCCCCAATCTAAGGTACCATAGTTTGGTTATACTTTTTATATACTTACCTATTTAATCCTTATGAAATAATCCGGGGCAGAAAAAACACAGTCATTTTTATAGGGGAACTAAATGAGCACATCGCATACGCCTGCTTCTTAAGAAAAATATCCATGCAGTCATGAGGTAGCCCAAAGGTCTCACCACATAAAAAAACAATTGGAGCTGAACAGAGACTTAATATAAGAATATAAACAAAAGCAATGCAGACACAACACTCTCTGGATTAAGCCATACTGTCGCCATGCTAACTGACCCTCTTAAGATGCGCCAGAGGTAGCCAACTGTGTAGGCATCCACAAACACAGTGATGTTCGGCTGCGTTAAAACTACTCAGTGCTTCGAACCCCAGACCTGACCACCACACAGGCCCTAGTGACTGAGTTTATGTCAAGAGCCAGACAGCAGCTGAAATCATCTGAGCCATGTGAGAAGTCAGGAGTTGCCTCGGGAGCCAAGAACAGCACACAGACACAAAATAACAACCCCCACTGCCCGGGAGCTGTGCATTTTACAGCTTCTGTTTCTATCAAAATGGGTGCAATTAGAAATCTAATGCCTTTCCAGAGACACTGGAGATAGATTAAGTCTTTCGTTCAGGTGCCAGAAAAACAAATGCTCTTGTATTGCTTTGAGGCAACCAGCATTCGCATTCTCCACTCAAAGGTGTGATTTTCAAAAGCCATGACTGAGTTAGTCATGAAATTACAGCTGGTAAAGCCTATCCCTTTTTTTTTTTTTTTTTTTACAATAAACTAGCAATTTGAATATGATATGGCTGATATAAGTATTGTCAAGAACAGACTAGAATAGTAAAGAATTAATCACATCAACAAAGCTTTCCAGTCTCAACCATCTGCAGACAAGTCAGTGATCTGAAAACACCATCCTACTAGCCAAAGGGAAAAACCGCTCCTAATTTATTGTTCCAGGAATGCTGTGCCGTAGGGTGCTCAGCTCAGCTCGTGCCGGTGAAGCACCCAAACGTCCCCTCTCATTAGCGGAGAGATAAAACAGGAAGCTTCAGTAAAAAAAAAAAAAGGCCATGCAAGGCCCATGGCTGCAGAAAGGCACTTAGGTTTTTCCTCTTTACCAGGCCAGGAGGGGGTTAATAAGGTGTGTTGGAGTCTGTGGGGAGTTGCAGTCGCAGCACAGTGATAACAGGCCAGCAGACACACAGGGCTATAATTCAGCAACATCAGAGACTCCCAGAGGAAAACGCTTGCAAAGCTCTGTACGACCTCCACATGGTTTCACTTTTACATGGAGTCATCCACCTACTGTAGGTGGGACTCAGTGACATGCATGTTGCCAAATTTTCCTGACTTTAGCCAAGGTTTTATGATATTTTGTTCGGCTTTCCGACTTGCGGTTGATTCTAAATGGTCCACTTTACCCACATATCATGTTCCCTTCGAAACTGTCATTATTTGGTATGAAATATTCACTACTCATCTAACAAAATAACAGGTTGCTTATGTCCCAGAATAACCACTGGCATGTGACAAGGGTATAAATGTCTATGGGATACCAGACATGCCGACTATCTTTCCTTTATCACATTTAAAAGACAAAAGAACAGAAATAAAATTGACCAATTTCGAGAAAAGTTAGTAAAGCCTTTATCTGTAGTAAGACGCTTACCTTTGGTTAAGTTGTGCTCGATCCAAGTTCACAGAGACTCCGGAAAGAAAAAAAAGCCTTCAATCACCCTGCCAAAAGAAAAAAAAAGCACTGTTAGATCAAGACCTGCAAAATAATTTATTAATGTGATTAGAAATAAATGAATATACAGACATTCAGCAGCTGTAAACCCTTTATTCTACAGTACACTAGCTGAACGGCTTGTAAAACTACGTAAAAAAGGTGCTTAACCCTTTCATGCCTAGTGGTCACTACAGTGGACAGCTGTTCCAAAGCTGTTCCCTAGCATATGCAATGGTTTTGTTGTTATAGTTGCATATAAGCCAACACCAGTAGATGCTTGTGCGTCGTCCCATAAACCGCCATCTACATCTCAGTCATTGTAACTGCATTTTTTCTTTACTTAAATCCAAGATGGCTAACAGAAAGTCAGAAATGCTGAACATCCCAGGATAATTGATGCAAAAAAAACAAAACAAATAGTTTGATCCTAGAAACTCCGCCATTTGTGCATTGCTTTTAAAAGCATTAGAATGTGTTAACAAACATAAAAACATAAGATCAGCAGCATTAAAAATATTTCATAGTTTTCAGAAAGTATATAAGTTTCTGCTATTGATTTGTTGAATACCTATTTTCTCGGTTAAAACGTCAAACGCATGGTGTCCACTTGAGTGGACAGGCTTGTAACTGCATGAAAAAAAAAAAAGGGTTATAAAAACAAATTTTAGTTGCATTGTTTTATCACTCAAACACAAGTTTTGACTGAGGTTCTCATAATTCATGCATGAAGGGGTTAATAAGGTAAAAATAAAAGCTTAATATGAAGCAAATGTCAAATTGGAAGAATTCAACCTGTTGGTTAGGCAAATAACATAAAAGAAACTAATCTACTCTTTCAAGACTGGAAGCTGGTTATCCCTTCATTTAATAGTAGGAGCTGTGGAATCCATGCTATATTCCGTACATCATATTTATATCACATGAACTTCCGCCAAGAAGTTGTCTGTGCAGGTCATTTAGACAAATTAGCCATTAGCCATATGTCAATATATTAGACATATATTCTAAGCTAATTTCTCTCATAAGAATGAACAAATGCCTGCATCATAGGATTCACTAATACTGCTAGTTTAATTGCCTCATACTTGCCAAAACTAATTAACTGACTTATTAAGTGACTAGTGTTATTTATGGTCTCATCTATGTTAACTATAGGAAACGGGGGAAAAGCATGCAAGTATATTTGCATTGCGCTTCTCGGTGATATGATTGCATGCTGTAAACACCTGGTGTAAAGTTTTCCTTCCTCATGCTGGTCTACGCAGATATTAGGAGCTTATTTTAAATCCCTGATTGTGACGTCGCTACCGTGGGAACATCTGATTGAGCCAAGTTTCAGGAATGGCCTGACATACAAGAATGCATTAGTTTAGTTTATCTGAAGTGGTTAACCAATCAGATTCCATAGCTAATTAACTTGTTTAATTAGAGAAGGCAAAAAGGATAAAATGGTTATAAAGATTTGAAATACTTTTTTCATTTTTTTTCTGCATATAAATATAAATATATATAAATCAATACGCAGATTTTTCAGTGAAAAAAATTAAATATAAATATTGCACATCATATGGGTCTAGAACTTTTATGTCTAAGTGTACTATCGTTATTTAATGCTGTGGATTGTCCGTAACACTAAGTTCCTGTTTATAACAGCTAGTCCATCTCTACTTGGTAAATCTATATGTCCACCATACAATAGGGGTCGACCGATATGTGTTTTTCAGCCGATGCTTAATACCGATTATTAAAGATTAGGGGTGCGCAGTATACCGGTACCAGTAGATTTAATATTTAAAACGGTACAATACTGTTGTTCCGGAATTCACCTGTAGGTGACAGTAGTGGCGGTCGGCAGCAGTTTGGGAAGCACTATGGCGCAGCCAATAGAACGAGAGATTTTTCATGTTTTTACTTCGTCTAAAATCTGAAAATCTGAACGAGAGAGAAACAGTAATGTGATTTTGAATATTGATTCGACTGTTAAAATGAAACGTAACAATAAAGCACTATTTGTTAAAATTTATTAACAGTGTTAAAGTAATTAGAGTGTTTATACGTTACTTCATCCACCCGGAAGTCGGCCATATTGGCAGCACTGAATGTAAACTATGGCATTGAACTGAACATGACGGTTTGGCTGATTGTTGCTGCTGAAAAATGCTCAATTGTTGTCGTGTTTTGGGGTGTGTGTGTTAATATATAAGAATATATATTAAAAATAAAACTATATAAAAGATAATAAACAGAAGGACGAAATGTTCATAACATCATCACCTAATAACTTTTATCTGTCAAAAATATGGCACTCTTTCCTGCTTTCTAATTTCTTTTCTGGATGATTTATAGAGAAGCGTCCAGTCGTCTTTCCGTGATTTAAACATCATAAATTCTGTCTCTACGTCGTCGCACCTTTACAACCCTCTGCTCTCCGTATCTCCACCCAGATGTGCGCATACACACACAACTGCACCTTCACACAGATGAGCACATGTACAGTTTGAAATAATTGTTCAGTTATTAAACTGATTGCAGTCATTAAAAGAAACGAACGAACACCGTGATTGTGTGAAGTGTTTGTGTCGGTGTCTGTCATGTCCTAATACATCTTTAGCATGTTAATATTAATTTATGCATAAAACACACACCTAACGCTTACCAACATTAATAAATACTATACGTGATGATCGTTTACGCTGCGGATTTCAATTCAATTACAATTTCTTTATTATCTTTATGATTATTAGAAAGCAAAAGAACATCTACAGGTAGCCAGCCAAAGGAAAATACGACTATTATAAAACTAATAATAAAGATAATAAAAAAAAAATAGTTTTCATTTTATTTTTTTAATCGATACTGGTTATTAGTATTAATTTAGTATGGATACCAAGGAATTACACTCTGGCATCGTATCAAGGCCAGAATTATAATATCAAGCCATCTCTATGCTAATACCAATTTTTTATCGATATATACACGTCTGGTGTAAAAAAAATACAATTAATGTCTTTTACAAAGACTTTTAAACATATCTTTAATGCAAAGAACATTAAATAAACATGAACATAAATAATAATAATTAAAAAAAAGTGCGGGAAGCACCAAGCAGCAAAAAATCAGTAAACGATCAGCAACAAACAAACAAATAACGTAAAATGAACGCTCCCAGAAATGTTATAAGCTAATCAAATAAGTGACAATTTATTGTTATTGTTGTTATAAATTGCAGATTATGTTTTTAGCCAATCGGTCTAGAAAAAAAACGATACCGATAATCATAAAAATACGTACTATCTGTGACGATAAATGGCCAGGGCGATAATCGGTCAACCCCTATCATACAAGTCTCTATATGAGATACTATAGAAGTTAAAATCTGTTACAAAAAAGTACGGTACACCAAGAATTACCGTATAACAAGTTCTATCAGATGTCTTAGTGCGTTGCGTGCCTGCCTGTAACTGAAAATCATCCACCATCACTGTAATAGTTCCAGCTTAATCTCAGCTCTCAACCCAATACACCTTTAAGATAACTGTACGACTAAATCACCAGCACTGCTTGGCTGCATCAGGAAACCAAATGAGGGACAAGGTTCCAGATCTCATCATGTTCTTTACGCAGCAGTGACATGGGAGAAAACTGTAATTAATGCTGGAATGGAACCTGCTTTCCAACAGGCCCCAGTCCTCCTAACCACACAGGAAATCTGATACACACATCCTGATTCCAGATGTAAATGAATTAGAAGAAAAAAGACAAGGAAGAAACAGGAAGGGAAAGCCTGGGCCTGCAAGAAAAAAATAAAACCAAATAAACAATAAGAAAGAGAGAGAAAGATTTCCGAAACAGCTGTCTATCTGTAATGACGTGATACTTTCACACTTCATTAAGATTCCTGTATGGAGATTGTGATCCCATTTAAAAAATTCAACAATATATAAACAAGCTATCAAACATTACAAAACATAATTATATGATAATAAAATTTGTAAATATATTATACGTTTAAAAATGTAATGAAGGTGATTTTGCCAAGTAGGATGTGATTCTGAATCCTTGATGTTGATCCTAAATCAACATTTCAAATCAACCAATCATATCCATCTGATGTCATCAGTATGTGTCAACCAAACCCGCCTCAATCCATTTTTTCCCTTTATTTGTCCATAAACAAACTGAAAAACAGCTCATCAGACTGATTTATTTTAAAACATTAGAAAATATACAAAAAAAAAAAGAGAGAGAAATCGTGTCCTAGTTGGTTAATAATGTAGTTAGTTAATATATATGTATATAATACTTACAATATTGTATAATATTTATGTATTAGTTCTTGCACGGCATAGCGTTGTTTTAGGACAGTACCGTAGCTTCAGGACAATGCTGTGCAGCGCAGCATAGCATGTCGTACCTAATCACACAAAGCAACACTGATCAGAAATGACTACTGACCCAAATCTAGCACCCCAACTCATTTAATAGAGTCCAGGTTTACGTACCGTCCCCTGCTGCACCGGCTGGATTAACTGATAAAACAGTCACACATTCATTCACACAATACACACTGTGTGGGACTGATGAAAGGAAAAAGATCTGCACCCAAACACACACACACACACACATGTTCATTCAGCATCTTTGCTTTCACAGACAGCTGTGTGTGAAAGTGTATTTATGCCAATGAAAGACGGTGAAGCTCTAATTTCAAAGCCTGAGCTCCTTTGTGGCAAAACCGCTGTGCCCTCCCCGAGGACATTGAGTGTCGTGGGGGTGGGGGGGTGAAATGTGGCATCTGCTGCCTCACTGCACCACCTCAAACCTAATCATGTCACCACCCCGGGGGCACTATCAAATTAACTGTGCATACAGAGACAATTTATGTGTTGTCCCTTTTTGTTAGAATTGTGCTCTGGAGTGTCTCACCTGTCCATTGTTAACATTTATTTGGGCCACTTTAAATGTCCCTGCTTTACCTGTATGCTGAAACCATATTGGGTTAGCAGAACTACACACTTGGATACAGAATTAGACCAGAGCTCCTCTAGAAAAGGATCTCCTGAGGGTTTTTACTGCTGTAAAAAAAAAACACTTTTAGATATATGTAGGATACCATAAGCTCAAAGGAGAGGAGAGCAAATGGAAGGAAAAGAAATAATGTGTACAGGCTAAACAGGGACATGCAAATGAAGGTGTGCATCAACCTCCGGAAACAGCTTCCTAAACCAGTTATGATAGTGACATTACCTGCCATTACAGTCTAAAAGTCGATGGGATTCCTGGCAGCGAACGTCTCTTATGGGAAATTAGTTTAATTTAGTCTGATAAACTGGACCGATTCCCATGTTCTTCAAATCCCAACACGGTGCCTGAACAGCACAACCCAACATCTGTTTGAGACATGTACTCATGTGAGCATTTACTAGCCAATAATGTAGTCATGTCAGAGCTGGAGATCTTAGAGCTCCAGAGAGTTGCACGGATGTGTAGATGCGTTGTCAGGGACCAGATGTGAGCTGTAAACAAGGGGATGAGGTAAAGAAATGGATCATGTAGACTCAGGAATGGTTCTGGTCAATAAGAAAAGCAGACTGAAAGATTTACTTCCAGCACAAAGCTTCTCTGTGCTGGTTTCTTTATTTTAATGGGTCAGTTATGTGATATGTGGTCCAAGTCTTGTAATCACACCTAGTCGGTTACTCCGGGTTTTATTATTCCAAACTAAACCTAGCCAACCGGAGCAAACGAGCAGGGCTTTATTGTGTTACATTTACATCATTCGGCAGACGCCCCTATCCAGAGCGACTTACATACATCTCTTTTATACAACTGAGCAATTGGGGTTAAGGGCCTTGCTCAGGGACCCACAGTGGTGGCTTGGTTGTTCTGGGACTCCAGAAACCCCAGTCTTTCTTTCATCAGTCCAACACCTTAACCACTGCGCTACCACTGTCCTTTTGTTTTGAAGACTCCGAGCTTAAAAATAATCAAGTAAAAATTGGGATCATTTGCTTAAAAATTCTATTCAGTGCGCCGAGTGAGTGTGGTTTTTTTTTGTTCGTTTTTTTAATTATAAACTTAGCGAACAAACTTAAAGAACCCAAGTAATGAAATCTGCAAAGCCCCGATAAACAACACTCTTAAAACAGACTCACACATACTTTGAAAATTAAACTAAAAGTCTCAACGTTAATAATGTAAATAAGTGACTTACACACACACACACACACACACACACACACACCTAAGCGCAAATTATTAACCAACTAAAATGTTTTTTTGGGGGGGTGGAAACCAGGCATAGCAGAAAGAGACTATTCGGATTTGGGAAAAACTTAAGCACAGAAACTCCGGAGAGGAAGCAACCCAGAGACAATTTACCAGTTCTTAAAGACCAATTTTCTAATAAGACTTATATAAGACAAATATAATAGACAATCTCAGCCGCCATCTGTTCATCACTCTGTTTGTAAAGGCTTGATTGATCTGGGCTGTTTAAAAAAAAACATCGTCCACCAGCAGCAGAAGGTCACAAGACGTCAAAAGTTCCAAGCAGAAATACAGAAAATCAGTAACAGACAGAAATCAATTGAAATTCTTAAATAAAGAAAAACATGACCATTACTTCCATAATAATCTGAGCAGGTAATCTGAGCTTACTTTAAAGTCAGTTTTGATTGATGGACAGGAAAAGTAAGATGAACGTGTAAAAGTTGCACTAACACAACCCAAACATTCCAGTACAGTAAATTTCCACAAACGCCTGAGGGAAGGGAGCCACGTTTCCTCGAGCAGATCGACTTTCACACTACAGTAGCAGTGATTTCACATCGACCAACATTGTGATGTGTATGTGACAGCCTGTTTTAATGTTCTGGGAGTTTGTGGTACTGCGTACCACCGGGTCATAGACATGCGACTGCAGAAATGTATCAACGTCACGGCTGGGCGATATGACACGAACGTAATCTCGATATTTTTTTCCCCATACTGATCGATAACGATATATATATTTTAATTTAAATAAATTGTTAATGCTGAATCCCAACAATGACTAAAGCCACAAAAATAAAGATTTATTAATTACGTTATTAACCAAAACCTTTAATTAGGACAACTTATTAAAATAAACCCAACCTGTGCTAAAAGCTGTCTGTTTGATGTAATGAATCATGTTTAAAAAGGCATGACACACGAGTGTAGCGGCCATTTTGTTTGTTTAGTGTAGCGTTTGCCCTGTGTTAGCACAGGCGCCAAAATTCACACTTTCATTCTGAGCTTAGCATCTGCTGCATTTATGGATGTTTATCAACATATAAATGTGTCTGAACTGCAGATTTCACTGAATTGGTTGTAATTTTCTGGATCAATGGCTTTGCAGGTGAGTTTTGTAAATATATACGTTTGGTTGTTGGTGGTCTGATAAAGACCACCCGGAGGACGATAGAACGTTACCAGTTTTTTATCCATACAGAGAAAAAAATTTTCAGAGCTTATTGTCATTATAAACAAAGTTTATCGTGATTCGATATGATATCATTTATCAGCCCAGCCCTGATCTTCAGTGACACGGGCAGAACTATAGCACATCAAATGTGGCAATAGAGAAGAGGACTGAATGGGGAGACTGGAATGTTTTCAAGGAAGGCAAATATATTTGCACTATTGGAAAGCCAACTTCTGAAATGGCTTTGAATGAATTTTTTGCAAATATTGAGCAATTTTGAGCAAAATAAATAGATAAATACTTTATATCAGTATAGTATACAGCACTAATTTGAGCCTCAGACATCACTCCCACGAATATATGGCATATGTATGAGAAAATAAAATGCTTTTAAGACCTTAAACGTTTATCTAATTGGATGAACTTTATCAGATTGCCAAAAGATATATGTGTTAAGACTTTTTCCCGGTCCACTCAAGGACCTACAGCACCTAGAAAGACCAGCTTAATGCTGGATTTATCCAATTATGCAAAGGTCACTATATTGATTTATTAATTTGCAGGACGTTCCTAAATGAGCGGTCTATGGCTGCACACCGGTGTTTTTGTAGAGAAATCTACATGATGAATAACCGAATTATAACCGGTTGATAATGAAATCTGCTACAGAGTCTAGACTTTCGGCTATAGAATCTAGTACAGCACAAAGAGGATTGGATTACACACACATTTACAGTATAGTTTTCATGGTGTTTGTGTGTTTAAACCAACAACCATGAATTCAAAGTGTGACAACTGATCCTAGACTAGACACCAGGACCTGAGGCAAGACACCGCAGTGGGGATACACCTGGAATCAGTCACACTGAAGAAACCAGATTCTAATTTCCCAAGACACCAACAGCGAATGTAAACGAATATGTCTGCCTAAAAATACTCATATGCATATATTAAGGTGGGTAAGATAAATTGTCTAAAACAAAAACCTCAATGAGGTAGAAGAATCATATGAACAAATAAAATGTCTTCTTCATATTAGTACCAGAAAGTAGAATTAAAATGATCACATTTTTTTAAATTATATATTTTTAATGAATTTGTGAAGGAATCTGTCTTAAAAATCTGAATAAATATTATCACTAAAGCAGATGTATCTTAAAGGTGCAGTTAGCACTTTCAACACTGTCTATTAAAACTCTAAACTTAAACAGGTACTATAATGACTGAATATTGGTGCAGGCGGTGGAGTTTTCTTTATTGACAGTCAACATTAGTGATGGGAAGTCCAGTTCTTTTTGGGAAACTGGTTCTTGCGGACAGTTTGTTAAATGAACCGGTTCGAAACAACAGTTCTATCAGGCTCTAACTTAATGAAAGCAAAATTAGGATATCAAGTCTATCATCAGGGCAGCTCGGTGGCTTAGCACGGTTGCCTCACAGCAAGAAGGCATGGGTTTGATTCTCGTGCAGGGGACTCTCTGTGTGGAGTTTGCATGTTCTTCCTGTGCTTGCGGTTTTCTCGCACCAATCAAAAAACATGTATGTTAGATTGGTTGGTAATTCTAAATTGCCCATAGAAGTGAGTGTGTGTGTTGCTCTGGGATTGACTGGCGACCTGTCCAGGGTGTACCCTTCCTGCCTTTTGCCCTTTCAGAGGCGACTGGGATAGGCTCCAGCAGATCCCCGTAACCCCGAATTAGGAAGATGAATAAATGAATGAAGTCCATCATCCTGGATAAAATATACTTAAGATATTCAAATATATAAAGCAAGTCAGCTAAAATATTATCATGATCTGCTTGATAATGCAACTGAAGCACCCGACTACAGTTACAGGCAGTGATATTCAAGTCTTGAAGACGTTAAGACATCTATCACATCACATCACATCCACTTACTATGAATAATCCATTACCCTTTCATCTGTTATCGAATAAACTTACAGTTCGCCAAGTCAGTCATCCAAAAGAACCAGTTTGGTTCGGATGGTGGTGTGTCAGTCATAGTAAGCGGTCATGTACCGTTTGTCCGTTAGTGTGACGTTAAATCAAGCAAGCGCAGTATTATCATATCAACCGACTGTTAGCTCGAGTAAAAGTATCGCACTCGTAGTGGGTGTTTGTGATTGTTAGTATCCAGCACACTGCACGCAGTCTATCAGCTACAGTGTTTGTTCTAGTGCCTACTCGACATGTAAAAAGCTTCAAGTTATTCAATCCGATTTGGTGTACCGGTTCAACTGGTTGACTAAGGGTGTGGTCACGCTTGTTATGTTTGGTTTTATTAAAACGAACTCTGGTGCAATTACTTGGTTAGTGCAGCTTGTTTGATATACTGTATAAACGTGACAACGGACCAAACATATCCGATCAGACCGGCTTGTGATGTCAGAAGGAGCGACACAAATTTTAATTTTAAAGGACAGAATGCTAAAGCCATTTCAAGGAACCATGTTTCCTATTAGTCAAAAAAGGCGTTGGAACCACGGTCTTCTTGCAGCAGAGAGTTTGTGCTCTTTCTGAGTTCTTAGCTGGTAAAAGTAAATACAATTCAATTTTATTTGTATTTTAACAATAGACACTGTCTCAAAGCAGCTTTACACGGAAAGCAGTAACAGTGAAAAAGTGTAAGTTTGTCCCCTATAAGCAAGCTGGTGGCGACCGTGGCAAGAAAAAGCTTTGTGAGATGAAGAAGGAAGAAACATTGGGAGGAACCAGACTTAGGAGGGAACCCATTCTAATCTAGGCAACACTGCATGTTTTTGTTAATTACAGCATTTTGTAATGGTGATCAAATGAAAAGAGACTGTAGCCTTGGGTTAGTGGAGCAAAAGCATACACACACACACACACACACACACACAAAATACACGTGTTAATCCAGGATACCGCAATATTTTGAATAGTACATATAACCTATAACTACGCCTTTAAGTTCAATATCTTTAGGTTTGCTGTCAAAAATGCCAGTGTGAACACTAAGCAGACCAGAACCAAATGCATCATTTTCCTTTCTGGTCCAGACCAAATGAACCGAACTACAAGTGTGAACACGCCCTAAGGAGGACCGGTTAAATAGAGCGATTCGTTTACGACCTGGACATCACTAGTCAACATTTCTTTCTTCTAATTGGTAAAATAATAGTATTTCCCCCAGTTTTAATACCTGGACCGTGACAGAATTGACTTTTTTAGGCATAAAATAATGCAATAAAGACTATCCTCCAAGTTGGTGGATGGCACATTTAGAGCTTAGCATAGACACCACAGTTTTTATTGACTGAAAACTAGCACTTGACACTAAAAACAGAGGAATGACAGTGGGGTGACTGACTGTTGTGTAGTGACATATAGGTAAAACATACAATAACCTCATGATATCAAGGACATTTTCTTACAAAATACTCCTTTAGGCAGCATTACTCAAAAACAGCCTCAGATGACTCAGCTAAGTTTCTGAAAATTTTGGCACCCTAAAATCAGATGTTCCTAAAAATCTAAGGGGGTAAAAGAGAGCTAAATCATGGTTAATAAAGCACATGAAGACTCAGGTCCCGGTGGTGTTTTTTTTTTTTTTTTTTTTTCCAAATATTGCTGAGAAGGAAACAGCTGGGACAACCAAGCGTAACACCAGAAACTTTAGACATGTCAAAACAGAGAAAAGGTATGAAAGCCTGTAATGCTCAAATGCTTGTATGTGCTCTGTACATGATCTCTCAACCCTTTAAAAGAAATAAAAATAACGCAATAATGCAATCCGACAGGTAGATTAGACTTAAATATACAGCACTACTTATTTATTTGGTCAGTATACCAAATAGCGTAGAATGTAATACTCCAGAATATAACAAACAAACGCAAACCCATTGACTCCTCCGGCGGTTCTCAGTCTCTCTTTAATGGAACAGCAGCGTCAGCAAACAGTAAAGCACACTAAGCCTTTGATATAGTGCTGGAAAACGAGCAGTTGGTTTTAAATAGAGACAGGTGAGATGAGGACGGAAAACTGTGAACCGTAAGCGATCCTGATTCCGAGCCACTTATTTCTTCTTAAAGACTGACGTGCATTTTGTTACACAAGAGAGTAGCATGGAAAACCGAAAAAAGGGCAAACCAACTAGATGAAAAGAGAGAAGAAAAACCAGAGTAATAAGCCTAAATTTTCCAAGAGTCAACATTAAAATAAGTGGATTTGAGAAGCTATCTCTGTTTTTTGGAAAAAAAACTGCACTTTTGCTTGTTTAAACTGTGATGGTTTAAATATTTGGCAAAAATAAATGTTACCACAGTTTATCTTTCAATTACAGAAGCTTAATGATTTTAGGATCTTCAGGAGATCCAGGAAGTTATCCAAGTACAACACAGCTTTTTGTACTTAGATAAATAACTTTGCACTTTCCAGCCTGTTAAATGTACAACCTGAACAAAAATGTATGGTATATTTTGACAAATATATATATATATATATATATATATATATATATATATATATATATATATATATATATATATATATATATATATAAGATGAAAAATGGGGCTGTAATATTAGGTTATCCAGCAGTTTGTGGACACCTTACCAGAACGACCCAAACTAGTGCAGACTGTCCCAGACTGTTGCCACAAATTTGGAGGTACACAATCTTCCAAATCTCCTCTTACAACATCCAGCACACCAGATCTCCAAATCGGTAACTGATACGCAAATACTTTTGTGGCTAAAACAAGCAACACTCCAATACCTAGTGAAAATCTTTACCAAAAAAAGGTAAAAATATGATTAAATATGAAATAGGATGTTCCAAAAAAACACATATGGATGTGATGACGAAGGGTCCAAATAGGTTTGACTATAGAATGTTGTACTTTGATAATTGACTTTGTGCTTTTTAGCCTGCTGAGTAAATTCGGAGTTGTAATTTAACAACGGTTTGTACTGTATTAATACACACTCAAAACCACCAGCTATTTTATTCATCTATACTAATGAACAAAATCTTTTATAAACTGATCTATAAATACAAAAAAAAGATGGCCATATAAATCAAAATTCATCATTTTTTAGCTGTTAATTAAAAAAAAAAATGGTAGCTGTTCAGGCAGACACTCTTCAGTATTTGGTAGCCTGAGATAAATTTAACTAGCCTAAATATAAAAAGACATTGTTTTTGATGTCGAATATCGTAAAGGAGACAAAACGTCAATCAAAAACATTTTCAAAACACAACTAACAATCGCTGGTTATAAAATTACAATAATACAATAAAATAACCATCAATATAAATAACTGGTTCCAACTAAACATCCCATTACAGATGTCAGCGTTTTATGCAGTGTTTACCTTGTCACGTGAGGACAGTAATGACTAAATATAGTATAAAATCACAGTTTGCGGTCCAAACGCGATTAACATACGGTTAGTGGCTCCCTGATGCCAAAAAATTATTCAACTACATTTATATGAGAATGCATAGACATTTAAATATGTTTACCTCCTTGTAAAACTGAGCTTGATGGGCTGGGCAGGGATACACTTTGGTAGACTAACTAAAAGACATTAACAGCCCCGGGATGTCGAGCTGACAATTTTCTTTAAAAAAAGAAAGTGGATTTGCTCAAAACAAACAGGTCAGAACAGACCAAAAAAACCCCATGAGACATACCGATAACCCAGGTGATGCCACAGAACATGGGCAGAGAAATGAGATACCATCTAAGCACATAGAGAACTGTACAAAGTGTCAGAAAGAGTGTTTCTCTTAACATTTTTTGACTCTTTTTTTGTCTCCCTTATTTATGCAGACATTTTTAGGTCTTTTCCAAGTAGCTGATAAAAACTAAAAATTGTGTCACCCTTGCATATTTCTACACGTAGTTACATCTTGTCTAAACTGAAATGAGGGATGAATCATTTTCACTGAAATGTTATCTGCACTAATATTTGGGGTTAGCAAGAAACCAGCCGCTGGAAGGATGCAGGTTTGAATGTTCTACTTGATGATGCTTTGTTGAAAGTTTTATCCATGTTATTAATCTTATCACCAACTTTAGCCTTCTAGATATCCAGCAGAAACACACCATGTTTACAACATGGACGCTGCCTGCCAGGCATTTTTAACAACATGGTAGGGGTGTAAAACCGACTGTCCTTCCCTAGTTTGCTTACATGCTGTGCTAAAGCCGGACAGTCATAACATGTAAAGACTTGGTAGTTGGCACGAGTTTCTCTAATCAGCCTGCATTCCTGTGTGCTTCCTGCAGTACAGCCATTAAGAAGAAGTAGATTACACCACAGCTCTGACTGAACAACAGATAACAATGGGGCAGAATGCATTTTACCCCTTAATGACCCCTTTACTGGCAACCTCTTTATCAATCCAGCAGCTTTTAGGAATCATGAAAAAAAAAATCAGTCTGCAGATGTGGGTAGTAAGTAATGCGTTATATCAACTTCATTACATTTACTTGTATGTATGAACTTTTTAGAGTAGGTTTTGACCTTACTTTTACTTTTAATTATGTTAAAAGTAAGAAGAAGCAAACGTCGATAAGGGACAGTCCACCCACATTGAGTCATTTTTTTCCACTTCAGAAATTTGGGCTTCAAGCTAAGAAAACATGTTGCGGTGAGTTTCATGATAATGATTATTTGACGGTAGTTCTGAAACTACAGGCACTTTAAGCTTACAATAAAATCTCACACATTGCCTTATTTTTCGTTTTTTTTTTATTTTTTTTATTACACATATTTTATGTAGTTGATTGTTGGTATTTCTTCTGGATTTAAGATTTTAATAAGGTAACTAGAAACTCACTACAGATAGACTTATAATTTGATTACTTCATCACTCTTACACAAAAAACTTGAAACAATAATACTGGTACTCGAGTAATTATTTTATATAAGCAGTTGTACTTGTACTTAAGTAAAATTATTGGCTGCTTTAGCCACTTTAGTCAGTCAGCAAGCAGCAAAATAATACCACCTCAGAAGTGAGCATCGATAACAAGGGGCAAACCAAAGCTAATAAAAATAGGCAGGAAGGCAAATTACAAAGGTTTGGAAAATCTAACATAAATTCATTTATTAGTGCAGGTATCAGCTGGGCTTGGGAGAGCAGGTATATTAGTTGAGAATCTTAAAGTAAAATGTAAAATTGTAAAATAAATGTAAACTACGATTTTATCCCATTGTAATCAGCATGGGTTTACTGTTTGTGTGGCGTTTCTGTGTGATTTCTCGAATCGGCATGGTTTTCCTTTAGTTCCTCTGGGTTACTTCCACCTCCAAGAAATTGGATTGGGTAAGATAAATTGCACCCAGGTGTAAATGAGTGTGTTAATGTGTGTGTGTGTGTGTGTGTCTATGTCGGTGATTGCAGTGGCCTGGCATCATAATAACCTGGAGTTGCTGAAGATAAATGAATGAATAAAACAATTGTTTTGCGCAGTTGGTTCTAATATTAAACAAAATTATCCTCATTATCAATTAAAGCGTCTACATTGCAGCTCTATAACATGCCGCACAAAATATAAACAACCTAAACATACTAGCATACAGACAGCGCTTGTGCTACAAGTGATGCTAAAGTCCAAAAACATCTGGACAGATCCCATTAGCCTTAATGGGTTTTTTTTCCGTTCTACGGGTTGTGTTTAAGCTATACTGCTTTGGGTGTCTCTGGGAGATTGTATATGGGATGAAGACAGCTGCCTCTAGGGGGTGAAGTGGACGTGAGACCTTTCTTTGTGCCTGCTGGAAGCTTGACCTCTGACTGTTATGGGAGTTTCAAAGCTCCTCATTCAAAATTTGGACTACTAAATTTACTCAGCAGAAGGTCACAGCACAAGTGACCCTCAAATACATGTTTAGAAGAAAAGCGCTTCTATTTTTAAATAAAAAATGATGACAAATAATCATTAAATCTAAGTATTTCAATGCAATTTTTTAGGTCTAATACCTCTCAGATGTCATGAGGAAGCTACAGCCCATTTCAGACAGACAGACAGACAGACACACACACACACACACACACACAAACACACACACAGATTGCTGACTCAATCAAATCCACTACCTGGCAGTCATGACTGTTTCTCCAAATCACCGGGTGAGAGGACATACGCACATTTCATTACTTACCCGACACAGACTAGTCACAGTGCAAATACCCGCTGGGCAGGGCTCTTCACAAACAACCTGCAGAATCACTGTGAAATTAGCCTCAGTCTCTCACAGAACACCTGGTTCAAATAAGCCGAAAGCGGAGCACACCCATGAATTCGCTTCACAACCCCTGAGTAAACGCTTTGCTAAAAACATTCTCTATGAAGCAAGCAGCCATAACACATAAATCTTGCTCTGTGCTCCAGGCATCACTGACACTCAGCTTGAAAGCATTTTAATTCCAGTGTCAACTTAAGTTGATCTTATATCATTAGTGGTACAAAATCCAGGGCAACAAAACTCATTCTGAGAACCAAAAGCCCGGATTTAAAAAATAAAAAGTCATAGTTGTCAAAATGTTATTGACTAATTCAACAATTTATTTATCTTTATTTATCTTTATGGCCGCATTTACACTGCTGATGTTGATGCCTAATTAAGATTTTGTGAATAAATCCAATGTTTCTGACGGCCCGCTTACATCGTCTGTTAAAACTGGACATACTGACCGGAAAATTAAGTAAAAACTGTGCGATAATCAATGGACGCATTGAATAAGGATGAAATTATAATTTGATATCTTGTTTTCCGCATCATTTTTAAAGATAAAAACGATTTCTCTCTTCAGGAGGAGAAGTTATACACCTTTTTTTAAGGTCTTTTTTATTGTTTACAGATTTTAAATGAACAAAAATAACAGTTCCGGTAAATTATACAGTATATAATGCTGTTGGTGTCCACCTGAGTTCGTTCGACAGGTAAAAACAGGTGAAAATCCACAAGTGAAAATCTGATCTGTCAGTTTACATGGCAGGCGCTAATGCACGAATCCGATTCACATCTGATTTATTTCCACATCCGAATGAAGCCTGAAACTGATCTGAAAATATTGGGCATCTACGTGCTCTTCCCCTGCTTGAATGATTGTGGGTAATATTCCATCTGTCCCACACAGAAGGAAAATATCGGAACTGGGTCAGTGGATACACCTGGTTAACTGCGGCCTAATAATGGTTCAGAGCCTGTAGCAAGATAAACGTAACTGCTATTGAGTGACACGGCCAACAGAATTAAATACCTTAACAGAAAAAAATAACCAAAAATAAAACAACTTTTATTATTAGTGCATAATAAATCAAAATAAAAAAACAGATGGCTTCTTGGAGTGTGTTTAATTTTGGAAAGAAACCTTGATGTCTGTGGCGACGCCTACATTCTACATAAGCTGTGTTTTACAAAAGTATTTACATTTATAAAGATCGTAATGTTATTTTGCTGTTTTCTACTAATCTGACTGGCATTTTACTGTAATCTTCATTAGTAATTTAGTAAAAAAACTTGTGAGTTAGCAGCCCAAGATGTTAGCAAACAATAATCGAGAGTGTTAATACCACGGAAACATGTCGGTCACTGATATTTAAAATATAAAGCATGTTATTGTTTATACAGCATGTAATAGTCAGGCAATGAAACTGTGGTGTGTTTTCGTGAACGTTGCAGTCAGAAATGTTTCTCTTTACAATTTCGTGATTTGGAGAATTTGTAAGCGTGCGATTCTTCTTTATCAGCGACGATGCATAATTTCTCATGTTTTAATGCCCATAAAATCAAATGGGCTTCAACTTGTGCTGCCATTTGCAAAATTTTTCCCAAATATTATCCATCTCTACGTTTTCTCAATATTTAGGACGTTTGCTAAATTTTGTGTTCATTACTGTGATCCTAAACGCTTTAAACTTTGGAGACACCGAGTTCATAGTTTTCTTTTGACGACACAACCTTCTGCTGAGTGATTCCTTTCATTTAGCCAAAGTTCTGGGTAGTTCTTGTGCAATTGGATGAACTAACCGACAAGGAAACAAACCTGGTCTATGTTTGTACAGAATCCTGTCTGAGAAATAAAATCCAGAATTGAGTAATTTGTGGATTCGTGCCATTCGCAGACGACACAGTACACTCGAATTTGCAGTAAAAAAAAAAACTTTGTCTACAGTAAACTCACGGCAACGATGGCTATATTAATTACTGTAATTTTAGTCATGATTCATATCTTCATATGATCTTCTTACATGGTTTGTTGTTGTGGACTGAGGCAATCAAGTAGAGTGGCTTTAATTTGTTAATAGTTACACACATTGTTAGCTAAAGTTAAAGTTGGACGTAAGTAATATTACACAATATTACACATTTCTTATTCGGTCATATGCAGTACTAAGACAATATGTTATACTTGTTTTCAGACTGATAAACTGCAATTGTTTTTGGATAATATAAACTTATAATATAAACTACACACTTTAGATAGCATCCAGTTGTATTCAAACTGGTATAGTTATAAGTTATAATTAGACTTTCGTATGCTTTCCTCCTGGCGGCAGTCTAAGGTGAGGGATTCTACAAATGACAGATGTGATCGTCACTAAAAGTGGAGATCTGACAGGAATCAAAGGTCATGTGACTGAAAAAGATCAATAGTACCCATTATTATCAGCAACAGTTTCATTATAATTGTTTACAATACTGTTCTCTTTTTTTAGTAATTAGTAAACAAAAGTTTTGTGATCAACTTAGCCGCCGATCAGCTATGGGAAGTGTGATAAACACATGCATGGCAAGAAGACACAGACTAACAAAATCATGGTTGCCGGATTGAATGCACCATTTTACATCCAACAGCCGACCGCCATTCATTGCAACCAGCCTTTAAATGTAAGACTCTTTTCCACTTTGAGCCTTAAAGCCTTTGTGACACAAGGTAAATAAAACAGATACAAGTTGCTAACTCGAGTGTTTTAGTTTAACATACTGTCAAATGTTTCAGCAGTTTATTTTTCATATCTAGCTGAAATTTATTCTCTGTCAGAAACCTTTGTGCCACTTTAACCATTATTGACATCACTGATATACAAAGCTGGCACGAGCATCTGTCCATGCTGAGAGTAATGCGTCAATCATGACCATAGCTTGCAAATGGCAGCTAACGGCTAGGCCACATGTCTGAGGTTTGGGGTAATTGTGTACGAGATAGAGTGGTAATCTAATGTCACGTGTGTAGATCTTCAGATAATGCATCACAATACTGTAAAAAGTTTCTCTTCCCCACTGCTCTGTTTTTTTCCCCCTTTATACACCATGTTTATGGAAGGTGATCACGGCCTCCAGTTTCCCTCTTTGGAAAGCCTGCTGGGATTCCTGCTCTGCTAAAGATCAAAGCTAGCTTCCATGGCTGACACAAAACCATATACACAAACACAGGCGACAAACTGAGCCTTTTACATTTGGTTTGTCACTGATGGGACACAGTCTGGAGCAGCATCCTTTATCCTCTAGATCAGGACTCTGGGGCATTTGACAGCTGAATCCACCCATATTTCACAATAACATGATGTCATCTCAGCAAACAACACCAGTCCTGAAGCAGGGACTATGGTAGAGTCTTTTTTTCTTGCTCTACATCTACTATGTGTAGATACAGTAGTATAACTATCTGATAATTCACCAGGAATTTTACCTGTCTAGCATCATGTCATGTGTTACTAAAACATTATTAAGGGGAATTTGAGAACTTTATGACCATGAAAAATTGTTGTTGGGTAGACAGTAAACACTAATATCGACGTGTAGTCTAACCAAATGTCTAAAAAAGCATTTTAATATTGAATGTTATGATACTGCGCTGGTGCTGGTTATGGGGAAAAAAATATATAAGTGCAGATTTTGTTATATATTCAGTAATAGCCGTCGCATACTAACGCTAACATTGTTATAGTAACATTTTCTAAAACTTCAACATCCTAGACTACTAACGCGCTGGATAGGGATCAAGTGAACAAAAAACATTGGACTATCCCTTTAAGACAAAGTTACATGTAGACACCCAATGCGAATCAGTATGCGGAGAGACCTGTTAGGGCTTTTGCTAGGTTTGGCTCCCATGTACTCTGTAAAGTTTTTTTTTATAGGATTTTAAACTATAATTTGAAATATGGGAACCACTTCCCCGGGAACCAAAAGGTCAAAGATGTGAAGTATAACAAGGGTGTGTACTAAACTCAGAATCTGCTAAATGAAAGAGGCAAAAAAATAAAGTAAAAGGCTCTTTTCTGCTGTAAACACTAATGATGTGTAATTACAGATTTTAAGTTTTCAAGATTCAAGATTTAAAGCGTACATTGAGGAAACAAGTTTCTCTGTACAAGGAAATTCTTATTTTGCTGTCCACAGTGAATGCCGGGGGGAAAAAAAGAAAAAAAACCCCCACAAATACAAATACTAACATAAATATAACATAAGAAAATAGAATAAAAAGCATAAATAAAGTAAGTATACTAAACAGTGGGGGGGGGAGAATAAGTACAATATTAATTATGTGCAAAATCAGTTTTATAATATGTGCGAAAGAAGAAACAAGAAACAAACCAAAAAAGGAGAAAAAGACGGCATTCTAAAGCGGAACGAGTAAACGCGTCTGCCTCATGATGCATCCATGGGTTCTTATATACGACAGATTGCTGATGTCGATTTTATTTGTTTTCCAAAGCTATTTTAGTACATTTGACCAATAATTATAAATGTATTTTTATAATGACAATCAGATTTCAGTTTAGTGGTACAACATATTCATAAAAATATGACGATCAATGCTTATTTAACTAGATGCCTAAAGGATATGATGACAAAACAGAAGTAGAACTAAAACTATTTAGGAAGCTGAGAACTATATATCACAATAGGCTTGACTTTACCCTGTATCACAATAACAGCAGTTAATCATCATGCTTGTTTTGGGAGTGATGTTAGATGCCACTGAACTATGCAGTTTGCTGAGGGAAAGTAATTGCTGTTTCTGAACCCTCCTTTAGCCATTTGCCCCGTTACCCATGGTGTCAAGACCTCAATATTCTTAATATACAGGCTGATCTTCCCTCCCTTTTCACATGTGTTTACTCCTGGCTGTGTACAGATACGACTCCGCATAAGCAGCAAACAAAGTTCCAGACTGTAGCTATGTATTTGGAGACAGACTTGGGTATAATTACATGTGAAAACCCGTCTATTAACAAAAATCTGAACTGTTCAAGACAAGAAATGAGAGAGTTCAATAAAAGCAACAGCGTGTATCATCTTTCAGACCCCAGAAGAGCTGGATGACCTTCCTGCAACCTCAGGGACGATCAGAAGCTCGCTAAACTTTGCCATTGTACTTCCTGACTCCAATTCATGAGATCAGAATTCACTAAGATCAAAATACTTTATCAGCAAGTTGAAATTACATTTAAACTATTGTATATCTTCATTTGTAAAACCATCTCAGTGTGTGAGCTACATTACATAGCTCAGGTAGGCCATTATAGTAATAGTTTGCATTTTGACTCTTCGGTCCAGAGGACCTGCTGCAATCATTCTGCACCCCATTTCCTTTGTTTTTTTCGTGCTTTGTTCAGTCGTTTAGCGCTGTTTCCGAATCAGGGGTATGTTTTTAAGGACCACTGCTGGCCAGAATTCTCCAAACTATAGATCAGTCTATCTGATAGTACCCGGGCCCGACTCTTTTCCACCGGTTCTTTGCTAATGGAACTGCTGGACATCCTAACGATAAAAGAAGCAAGCATGTGTCTTATCTACGGCATTGACTTTCCTTGTCCGATCTCTGTTTCTACATTCCCTCCCCAGAAGAGCCCGATTCCTTGTGCTTCTTCAAAACAACTTGAAGAGCTCAGTGGCAGTGTTTACCTGCTCCTTACTCAGTTTTAGAACGTTTACAGAACTACATAACTGTGTTTTAACCTAAATATGAAACTGATTATCATTAGCACATGCTTTGTATAATGCCTAATAACATAGATACATAGATGTGTGTATGTATGTTTATAGATATAGACAAAGAGAATGGAGTGGAGAAAGAGAAATCTTTTCAATGTTAATGCTACAGTTTATGTTTATATATTTAGAGTGCAAACAAAAATACTTTGTAAGGACGATTTAATATTAATAAATAAACAGCCGATGATCGGACATTAATAGTATTTTTTACTAGTTCTGGCTGCATCTCCCTTTCTGGAGTGTGATAAAAAAAAAGCCTTCCTACCCCATTTGCCTTAACAATCTTTTGTATCCTCAAAAGAAATTGCACCCATGTGATTAATACAAAAGAATCATTTATTCATTTATTTTCTATACCCGCTTATTCCCTAATTCAGGGTCACAGCGATCTGATGGAATCTATCCCAGCCGTCTCTAAAAGGGTAAAAGGCAGGAAGAGTACACCCTGGATAGGTCGCCAGTCCATCACAGGGCCACACACACACTCACACTCACTCCTATGGGTAATTTAGAATCACTAATACATGTTTTTGGACTGTGGAAGGAAACCGGAGAACCCGGGAAGAACATGCAAACTCCACACAGAAAGACCAAAAAGAAATCAGTTTATATCGAAATTGGTGTAAATATTACAGTAATGGGTAGGTAGTAGATGAGGGTCAGACTTTTAACACGCTGAAAAGAGAAAATGTACTGCAGGCAATAGATAACTGCAATGCAAACCTGAGGCCACTTGACACACACACACACACACACACACACACACACACACACACACACACTGTTGGTGGAAATGGAGCCTGGGCCTCCTGGTGTTTATTGCAAAGCAAGCAGCTGCTGTCAAAGCCCTCATAGCTGCACACAACACAGGCTTACAATAATAGTACAGGTCACATCCTGACCGGTCCAGTCCTTTCATTCTATATTTTGCAGACATCACTGATGTGAACACTAAAAATGAGGTTTAAATGCAATAAGATAGGAAAGTGGGAAACACACCCTGTCCAGATGTTGAGGCTGATGCACAAATACACAGATTTTGTGCGTTTTAAACATGTGGATTTATAATCACAGCCACAAATAAGATCAGGGTTTTTTTTTTTCTGCTGCCAAATGCGGCCATGCTGAAGATGTACAGAAAATACAATGTCTGCTCGAGCGCCTGTCACGTCGCTGGCGCGCGCACACACACACACACACATTTACACACACATTTACACATATTATAATGCTGTCAGCGCTTTCAAACACAAAATACAACCGTTTTCGTTGAAACAAAACCGTTTTCACGCTTTTGTTCTGTTAGTTTTACCTTCAAATCGGTGAAATTAGTCTGTCTGTTCATTAGCGCCTTCTGAGCTGCACACATCACTGTTAGCTACTAAGCTAATACACTTCGTAAATATATAAGGAACCCTTTGGATTAAACCTGTTCCATCTGCGACCGCCTTTTCTCTCGTTAAATACAGTTATTATTATGATTATTTTTACAACTGTAAGAAGACATACTGAGCGACTGACCGTTATGAATCCAGGATGACGGTTTAAAGCTCGTGAATGGGAAATGACCGAATCCACAATGGATTTGAAGGAAAAAGCAGACGTGTTGCTCGGATTCAGCGCGGTGAAATCAGTCTGCCGTTTAAGCCCGTTAACGTGTTCGCAAACTGAACGATTCGAGAGGATTCTTCAGCACCGGGTTGCATTTATACTCCCGTTTCCGTTCCCGCACCGATGTGGGAGCTGCTGCCGCTGCTGCTGTTAAGGCTGCTGCTGGACCTGATGCGCGTGCACGAGCCTCCGCTTCCTGTCCAGCCCTGAGATCTGGGCCAGCGGCTCCGTGAGCGCGCGCCTGCCCTGCCCGTCTTACGTCACCGTATTCACGCAATGCCCTTTAGAGGGTGTGCCGCTGTACCGCGTGGATCCTCCTCATCCCTCTATTATTGCCATTACTCATCTCCAATGGGGCAGTTACGGAAATGCACTATTCTTAAGATCAGATGTTTCCAGGCTTTTCGAGTAAACTAACTGAAACGGACATTGTGGAATTGCCCCCATGAACTATTATAATTATTAAACTATTAAATTAAATCAATAATTATTGGTTGTACTCGATTTGTTTTGAATATGAGATCTTATATTATTAGTATTAAAAGAGATAAACCTTCATCAATAATTTATAATTACATTAACTCAACTAAATTAAACATTATATATCTCCCACAGGTCAAAAATTAGAGAGGAATTGCCCATAGGAGTGAGTGTGAGTGTGTGTGTGGCCCTGTGATGGACTGGTGACCTGTCCAGGGTGTACCCCTCCTGCCTAGTAGACAGAGACAGCTGGGATAGACTGCAGCAAACGGGGGGGAAAGGTTAGGGTTAGGGCTGGGAGGGGATTAGGGTTAGGTTAGGTTTAGGGTTAGGGTTAGGGTTAGGGATGGGGGATTAGGGTTAGGGGGGGTGGGTAGGTTAGGGGTCAGGGATGAAGGGTTAGGGGTTCAAGGATGGGGATAAAAGGTTAGGGTTAGGGTTAAATTGGGATCAGGGGAGTTAGGGTTGGGCATTTTAGGGTTAGGGTTTAGGGTTAGGTTTAGGGTCAGGGGTAAGGTTAGGGTCAGGTGAAGGTTAGGGGTTAAGGATGGGGATAAAGGGTTCGGGTTAGGGTTAAATTTGGGATCAGGGGATTAGGGTTGATTTTTAGGGTTAGGTTGGATTTGGGGTTTAAGGTAGAACATATTATATATATATATATATATATATTATATATATATATATATATATATATATATATATAGATAGATAGATAGATAGATAGATAGATAGATATACATATATATATGTGAATATATTTATATTTATTATATTATATTTTGTGGTAAATTGTTGTCATTGAAGCAAACTTCCCTTTGTTATCATTGGCTGGCAGTTTTGAATAAAAAAAAAACTCAACTTATCACGTGCATGCCTGAATCGATAGACAGTGATTAATTTTTCTACTGTGGAGGCGGTGCTTATCCACGCTTTTATGTCATAGAGTAAAACAACAGGCAATTTTGATAATGCAGTGTCACAGTAAGAACTCAGCATACAAGAAACCAAACTCTGTATAGTTATACTGTCCCATATATTTATTGCAAAGGTTATTTCATAATTTGCTATTTTATGAAGAATTTGTTTCTTTATTAAAACTCCCTGTTTAATTCTGTTCACTTATTAGTGCTATTCTATTTTACAATAACTCAAATGACTCAAGATTCGTTAGAAATACATTCAATTCAATTCAATTCAGTTTTATTTGTTTGGCGCTTTTTACAATGGTGATTGTCACAAAGCAGCTTTACACAATCGAAGAAATTATGAGATAAAATGAAACCAGAAATCAGTTTGTCCCCGATGAGCAAGCCGGGTGCGACGGTGGCAAGGAAAAACCCCCTGAGATGGAAATAGGAAGAAACCTTGAAAGGAACCAGACTCAACAGAGAACCCATCCTCATTTGGGTGAAAAACAGGCAGCAGGAATTATGTGGTTACATTGTGTGTGTGTGAGCAACTTAAATCTTTAATAAAATAATAGAGAAAATAAACTCTGTATATAGCTGTATGTAAACTCGGTATAGTTAGTCCATGATGTCCCAATCATGGACTTAATTCCCTTAATTTACCCTAATAAATTCGTAAAATATATTTTTATTTAATTTTAATGTCAAATTTAGAACATAAAACACAATAATCTCTATTCACTAAATGCTTGTTTTATTTCCTCTTATTGTTCCAGTGAGCCCCTCGACATAGAACTAGTGGAGGTGGATGGAGAAAATTTCACTCGTTTACTTTCAGTGACGTTTACATTTGTTTCAAAAATTTAAAAATAGAAATTTGTAAAGTAAATTAATTAAACAAAATTTTCGTTTGAGCCAATTTGTAAATCATATGTAATCCACCTGGGGTGATGGGAAATCTCTGGTTTAAAATCTTTAATTTCTCTCTTTATTCCCATTATCGTTAATGATTCTAGGATCAATGTTGGGGTCTCCAGTGTGCTCTAAAGCAGAGACAGCATCTGGACACTATCATGGAGCTATCATTGTATAAAATTTGTTATAGTTATTAATTACGAATCACAAAAATGACAGAAATTTGACTGAAGTGCTCAGTTCAGTTATTTAATCAAAAGAATTCAAACATCGTTAAAAGCCATGCTGCAAATTTGCCCTTTGCTACATAAAAGCTTCATAGCTTAATAAAGGTACCATGAATACAAATAATGCAATCTTTGTTTTGATTGGCCCTTATTTTTACATATTTATCAACAAGTAAAAAATGAATTCTAATTCTTTAATAAAAAAGAAAATTACCATTAAAATGTTCTTAATGCAAAGAATATAATTTATTAAGAATCATGCAATTTATATCTACCCTAAATCTTTTTACTAGATAGAAATTTGATTACTCCATATAAGAATATCTGCACCTTACCACTTCTAATGTACCTTAAATATATCATTTTTTATTGCCTTGCAAACATTTCAAATCGTCCTGTACGAAAGAGCTGTCAGATGTTCTACTACAATGTCAGGTATGGACACTGAGAGGATCATTGCATACGTTTGATTTAAGTTTGGTAGTTCTTTTTAAAAGTATTATATCTCTGTAGATTTCAGTTATTATTTATAGAAGAAGACGACGAAGACGAAGAAGAAGAAAAAGAAATGAGGCCAGTATATCCTGGTCTTTTACAAATTATTCATGGTATATACTTTAGATCCACTGTGACTCTAACTAATTACTATCATGTTTCAAATTTGATAGTAACGTTTGGTACACATAGAACATATTTATTAATCATTAAATGACTTTTTTAATAGAAATAGGCATTTTTAATGTTACAACTTCGATAATTTCCATTTATTGAATCCGAATACTGAATGATATTGCATACTGCTGTAGACTGCACTGCAATAAATAATCTGACTAATCTGTTGTGCACTGTTGGCATTTCCTGTAAATTTATCAACAAACTTTGTGCACCAGTTTCAGGTTGAGTTCTCAAATGCTGCTACGGGATAAACAGACTGATTTGATGACGTGTAAAGAGGGGCTTTAAAGGCGGAAACATGAGCAGCCTATATATAGGGGAAGACAATACTGCTGCTTGTGCTTTGACTCTTTACACTAACCACATCATATAAATCATAGCTGATGAGTCACCACTGAAACCAAAAGCGAGACCACTCCAGCGTTTATATATATCTGTACCCCAAAGCAACTCACCGATTATATTCACAATCATCCCAACATTGCTGGGTTGTGATGATGCTCGAAAATAGCATAAGATAAAAGCCAGGCATTTGATGGAATTTTGCTCGTTTTATGAGTCTCTTGCCACCATGTGGTTCATATCAGTTATTGCAAGTTACAAATTCAATTTCAGTGCATGCACTGTAAACATTTAATTAAAATAATCAGATAATACTAATTAGACAATATTTTCTAAATGTTATATTTAATAATAATAGTACATTTTATATTTTTTAAATTGAATTAATGTTTATAATAAACTGTGAAGCAAAAATGCTCTAAGGGGCAGTGGTGGCTAAAATGGTTAAGGTGCTGCATTGTTAATCTGATGACCAGGAACACCTGGGTTCAAGCCCCAGCCCCAGCACCAGCCTAAGCTGTGGATCTAAAGACCAGGAAAATCTGGATTCAAGCCCCACCACCATCAGCCAGCCACTGTTGGGTCCTTGAGCAAGACTGTTTACCCTTCCTACTTCAGGGATGCTGTATCATATCTGACCCAAACTTACTAAGATGGGATATAGAAAGAAAGAATTTTACTGTAAAAAAAAGTATATAAGAAAAAATAAAGGCATATACATATAAATATCGTTTATATACTTTAAAACAGCCACAACTAATTCAACAAAATTAAATCAACTACTGATTTAAATACCGAGAACACTATTTTCCAATATACTGATGTAAAAGATAAAAATCCGCAACTGTCTATGTTATATATGGAAAGAAAAATCTAACCCACATCTAAAATTGACTATTTCCTGTGCCAGCCAGACAATAAAAGCAGCTAAAAGGGAGAAATAACCCCAAACTGTGGCATGTTGTGACCAATAAACGGAAAGTTGTGACTCAATACTAAAAAAGCTCTTTAGCCCCCACTCATTTCAACAGAAAAGACTAAAATAGATCAGATTAATCCTCGTGATAGGGAAAAATCTCTCAATTTACCTCATTTATATTTTAAAGGTAGAATAACCAAAATTCTAAAATAAATGGCTGCCAGTTTTTATGAACCTAAAACACAGAAATGTCTTAGTTTTGCACAAAAATTAAAATTAGACTACAGTTTTTTGTGTTTGTTGCGTCTACATTTAAGATAATAGAGTTGACTTCTAAAAGTCTGCTGTTTAGCAGGTGCATTCTGACTTGTGTGTCTTCTCATGTACCAAGAACAGAAGTAACGTCTTCCTGTGACATCTGTTTCTCTCTCAGTTGTGACAGGCAGCAATGCAGATATGCACGACGATCGGCTGGCTTGCATTATCGTGTTTCTGTCCTTTTCGCCATCGTTTTTTTGCCTTCACAGCAATGACATGGAAAAAAAATACTTGCGCATCAAAGGTTTGTGTATTCAATTTTAATATATGGATAACTGCTTAAATTTTTGACAAGTAATGCATTTACTGATGTAAAGCCATCGTGAGGAAAAACAGGATATTTCATTGTGAAAGAAATAAAGAAAGAAATGCACTGTAAATAATATTCTCTAATTAAAACCTTTATTTTTATTTTTACTTAGCAAAATGTGTTTAATATAAAGTAAAAGTGTCACCTGAAGTAAAAAAATATATATATATATTTCACAAAAAAAAAAGTAAGGAAAGTGGTAAGAATAGAGAGGGAGGAGGTTAGTAACAGACCACATCCTTCTGTTTTACCAAAACAACACCTTGTGTAATTGTGTGTTTAGACAGAATCCTGGTTATAAAGACATTACTGCCAGATGCTGACAATGCTTCCATCAGCTGCCCAGACCTGGACGTTAAAGAAGGGACTGTCCGTATCACGCTATTCAAAGAGACAGAGCTGCATTTTACAGATATCCAAAAGACTCCAGTAACAAACACCACAAAAGAAACAGAAAAGCAAAGATTTAGTGTTTATGTTCAAAATGACACTATAGATTATGTAATAGACGAACCTGAGATCAATGACACAGGCTTGTACAGCTGCACAGTTACACACGAAGGCACTTCCACAACAACCCGTACTTTTCTCCTTGTTAAAGGTAACGTAATTCAGGTACAAGCAAAACATAACAGCAACATGAAGCATATGTCTAAAGCCTGTTGGTAAAAGTGTTATCTGGTCATTTTTCTCTCCAAACCCAGGTCTTCAGCCCTGTCCTTATAAAGGACACTCGGTGTCCTGGCTATTGCTTGCTGTAGGCTGTGGAATACTGGCTTTGTATAACTTTATCACCACAATTGTCAGCTGCTACTTTGCTGTAAGTGTCCACATGATGATTCTAAGGGCCCACGCAACTCGGGGCCCCCCAGAGATCATTAGCAGTAACGGTACTAGAAATAATATAATAGTTTATAATATAATAATATAATGTTTGGTGTGGAATGGGTGTGGAAAAGGGCCCAAACTTATATTCTTTCTTATATTCTTATATTCATAGGGCTTAAAATATCTTGCGGCACTTTATTCAAACTGTTTTTTTTAATTCTTACAAATGTTGAACTTCTTAGTTTTATTTTTAATAAAATACTTCTTTTAAAAATGAATGCTTAAAATAAAAGGGAAAAGTGATGTTTTTATAGTTTACTGTAATCTTGTAATAGGAAAGATAAACTACATACATTATAACACTTTCAGTTGCTATGATATTTTTACTTTAAGTTGGCCAACATTTAACACACTACACAAATCTAAACAATATTTCTGTTTCTGAACCAGTGGAAACTTCAGCATCAGGACACATATCAGAATGATTACTTTAACACACGGCCAGGAGAATTTTCAAGAGCCAAATAAGTTAAGACATCACCTCCAGCTGCCAACCATCCAGTGGCCATATACCAGTTTATCTGTAACTAACCGAAGATGTCCAGTTACCTTAATAAAAACTAAATAAGGGATCTAATTATCTAGGAATCTCCTTTAAATGTTTGTAATTTATAAAACTCTTTTGTGAATATGGTCTAATTGTGCTGTGTGTCCAATAAAACTAAATGTTTGAATCTGCATTTTTTTTCTTTTAAAATTTTGATTATTATTATCTTAATTTCACAATAAAAATTAATCTCAAAAAAATAAAAAAACTGAATTGTATTTATTGGTCTTCCCAGCAGTGATTTAATCAAATATTTTGCAGAAAAATATATCTTTGTTTTAGTGAAGTTAGCTGTATAGTCCTGCGCAAAAGAAACAACTCTTTTGCTTTTAATTAAATACTATTCTATTGCCATATTTATTCTATTATTATTTATTTGGTGTCAATATTTAACATTGTATGTTACATGTAAATTTGTGTGATTTTTAAAAAATACTAAAATACTTCCCTTATTATAATTGTTTAATATATATATATATATATATATATATATATATATATATATACTATATATTATATATATATATATATATATATATATAATATATCTGATATATAATATCTACTAAATATATACTAATATATCATATTTACATACACACACAAACATATATATCTATATATATATATATATATATATATATATATATATATATATATATATTATATATATATATAGATATATATATATATATGTGTGTGTGTGTGTGTATATGTATATAATTGTTAGTATGTATATATATATATATATATATATATATATATATATATATATATATATTATATTATTATATATATATATATATATAGATATATATACTAACAATTATAATTCAGTATAACACAGTATAACACAAGTAAGTCAAACAGGATTAAATCTGTAAAAATTTATAGTTTATATTACATTTTATATTAATTTTATTGAAGAGCTCTGTTTCATGCTGACCTTGAAAAAATAGATAATGCATTTCTGTACAGAATTAAAGGGAAAAAATAGAATTAATGTACTTTGCATTTTGCATTATTAATTTTTGGTAAAGGTGGACTTTTTTTCAGCCATAAATGAATTGGTTGTAAGAAAAACCGGCTTAGTATAAGTATTGAAATAATAGTGCTGATTATAATAGTGCTTGTACAAGCTGTCAGAGGTGTCATCTGGTCACATTTATTCCATCAAAATAACGTTTTGAAAAATAGTGCGTAAAGGTTTTGTCACTTAGAATCCTGAATTTCATGATTTAGCACAACTATTTCAAAGAAATACCGCATCAGTTTTCCATTCTTAGTTTTTCAGAGTTTCATTCTGAGTTCAGCTCAGATGAGTTCAGTTAAACTCTGGGTAGCTTTGCAAATTTTGCTGATATTGCATGTTTGCTTTTTTTGTAATTGCACATTCAATATTTTTCCATCAAGTTTGCTTGTATAACGTTTCTCATGCGAATGTAAAAAAAAAAAAAATAGCTCTATGAACGGGCAGTTACCGTCAGCTTGAGGTTTTCCTGCTACGATTATGATGTCACAGAGGTTTCCACAATAGATCACATTTCAAGCATAAAAAGACAATGGGAAACACCACCAGTGTTACACAATGATTGCCTTTGCTATCACTCTGATTTTGGGCTTGCCTTTGGGGCATGGTAAGTATGCTGAATTATACCTATATATTATATATAATTATATTATCTACCTAATAAGTTATTCAATAGATCAATTTTATCAAAAATATTTTGAGGTTTATTACTATTTGTCTTATTTTCTATCATTCCAGCTTTAGGTGTGTCTCAGCCATACTATGCAGTTGGGGTACAGGGACAGATATCTTTAAATTGCACAATTCACACAAAGACACAACCAGAAGAAATGCGAGTAACTGTATATAAAGGAATGTATGGGGAAGAAACTATTTGCAGTGCCTTTGTCAACATCTCCAACCCTCTCATAGAGACAAATGGTGAAGTTTACTGCAAAGGTACTGTAAGCAAAGGCAAAGTGAACCTGTCTATCTTTGGATTGAGGGCGGAGGACACTGATCTTTATCGATGCCGAGTAGATATTATCTTCCCACCACCATACATCAGGATGATTGGGAATGGCACACTGCTGTATATACAAGGTAAGAGTTTTCTGGGAATCTGGAATTTTCTTTCTGATTATTTTTCTCATTTCATAATAAGGTTTGTCAATATATTAACCTGCGTAAAGACGGTATATTTATATAACTAAAAACAAATACTTCATCTTATTTAGACAGTTTTACATTTATAAAAAAGACTAAAGTTTACGGGTGTGTAGAAGTTATTAAACATAAATACAATTTAAGTTACTACTTTAAATATGTTAAACTATATAAGTTTAATATTACAAATTTTCTTTTAATATTGCATGTGTATACATTCGCTGCGGTCAACCTATATTCATGTAAATTTGTCAAATTGTTAGCATTGTCAAGTAGGAAGACAATAAAACGATTTAAATGGAATAAACAAATAAACACTTTCACAGATACGTTTTTAACACTGTATTTGTAGGTTTTTTGGTTTCTTACCAAAAGCAGACACAACTGGCGGATGTAGGTCAGTGTAGGTTTACCTATAAACATACAAACTGAAAAGAAGTGTAACTGAAATGACAAACAGTCACCTTATCAGGCCCCTAGAGGGAGCCATCGAACTTACACCAAACACAATGTGCAGCACAATGTTGTGGTTCATTCAGTGGAAACAGGGGCCTCCCCAACACACACTGGCTTCAAAACACCAAAAATAAAGCGTCTGGTTGACGTCAGTAGCGCTGTGGATGCTTTGATAGAAACTTTGATCTATCTTTTGTATTTTGCGCTGAATTTTCCATTCTGTAAAAATTCCGAACTATAAAAGTCTATTTTTTTTCTTTTGAATATGCTTTTGAATAAATTCAAGTGAACTTGATGCACTGAATACGCTGTTATATTTTTCCTCTCCAGACAGCACAGACTGCCCCAGTCAACAGACGCAAGCCAGGATTCAGGAAATCCCTGAAGTCAAAAATGACCAAACCCTATCATTTTCCAACATTATGCTCTTTGCTATTCTTATAACCACCACCATCACCCTCATTCTACAGGTACGAAACGTTACACTGGGTATTAAACAAATACCTTTCTCAAACCAGCTCATGTAGTCCATTTTGATCGAATGTTATATTTATTTTTTCCTCCCAGGTAATGAAAATGATCCTGACACACCGAACATCTAATCACCTGACACATCCAGTTACACAGAAAGGTGATTACAGGAACTTTTGGTGATTTGTACTCATCAATGGACTATACTGACCAGTGATATTCATCTGTGTCAACATTACACAGCAAAGAATTACACTGTAATACTATAATAGTAATGATTTACCATAAATATGCGTTGTTTATCTGAAAGTGGATAATAATATCAGCTTGCTGCATAGCTTCCTGTGCAAATTCTCTCTAATTTTCAATGGAAAAAGAAACATTGAATTGTTTCCTATGGAAGTGTTAATAACAGCCTGTCATTAAAGAATTAAACTCTGTGAAAAATGAACAATGTGTCTGTTTCCTGTAAGAATGAACCACCAGATGTACACAAGGAGAAACTGACTCAATAAATAAAAGAGTTGTCAGTTTTGTCTGTGGTTATCGAATTGAGTTAAACAGCATGTTACAGAAATGGTAGGTATGATTTCAGTTACCGATGCTGCCTGTTAACTTATGTCATCGTATGAACAAAGTTTATGTGCCACATCCTGGCTAATTTTCGGTATGTTTGATTCATATGAAAGGCTTTGAATGTTCAGTTTACATGTAGTGACATGCAGCTGTAAGACATTTACTTAACAGAGTAGTTCTATATGCAGTTGTATAAAGGTTAAGGATCCTTTTCCCCATTTGCAATTCATGTTGTTCTGAATGGGTGATTCCAGATTAACCTGAAAGCATTCGGGGTCATGGGGATCTGATGAAGCCTATCCCAGCCGTCTCTGAAAGACAGGTCTGGACAGGCCGCTAGGGCCACACACATACACTCGAACCTACACTTGGCAATTTAAAATGACTAATCAACCTAACATACATGTTTTTGGACTGTGGGAGAAAACCGGAGTACCTGAAGTAAACCCACACAAGCACAGGGAGAACATGCAAGGCCCGGAAATCGAAACCGGGCCTTCTTGCTGTGTTAACCACTAAGCCACCGTGCTGCCCTAACCAGAAAGCAAATTTCAGAAAACATGACAGCTTTAAATAATTACATTGATGTGTAATTACAATCTCTATTATACAATGAAAAGAATTTTCAAAGAAAAATGCAAATGTACATTTTTTATAAAAACAGTTAACTAATACAACACATTTTAAGTAGAAAATCAAATGTTGATTTGTTAAAAATGACCACATTTTCTTGCTATTTTATGCTCTACATTCGACTGTATTTAAACACTTATTATGAATTACATACCCAGACCCCCACACTGAATAAAAATCTAAAATAAAATCTAAAACATTTTATATTCTCATAGAGACATAATAGACAGTTGTGCTTTGAACATTTGGCCATATGGTGTATCTGTAAATAGAAATAACATGTTCACTTACTGGGCAGAACGGTGGCCTCACAGCAAGGAGGCCCGGGTTCGATTCCCTGGCAGGGGCCTTTCTGTGTGGAGTTTGCATGTTCTCCCCAAGTGGGTTTACTTCAGGTACTACTGTTTTCTCTCACAGTCCAAAAACATGTATGTCAGGTTGATTAGTGATTCTAATTTGCTTATAGGAGTGAGTGTGTGTGGCCCTGTAATGGACTGGCAACCTGTCCAGAGTGTATCTCACCTTTTGCCGTTTTAGCGGTGGCTGGGATAGGCTGCAGGAATAAGCAGGCATAGAAAATGAATGTTCACTTACCTGTTTATCCTAAACCCTACCATAACACTGCTTAACCTTTCCTATGTGCTTTTACACGGGTTACACAGGTGTTTCAGGTCCCATTTTGCTCTACATTTACATTCACCTTTCTGGATTTGGAAGACGCCAGTCCTTGTCCAGACTGACTTACATTTATCTAATTTATCCGACTGAATATTTAAACGTTAATAGTCTTGCTTATGAGTGCAACAGTGGCAGCTTTGTAACGCTAGGAATGTACAATCTTATTATCAGCGGTGCAACACCTTGATCACTAAGCTACCACTTTCCTTTATACTACTAAACAGTCTCTGTAAAATAATAATGTAGTGTATGTGGTTTAAAAGAACACAAAACCACTGAAAATCTTTGTCTTATTCCTACAGATTAAGCTTTATTGTATGTAGTCCTTTCATTTTTATTTGTTTTAAGATATAGGGTATAGTACAGTAATATAGTAATAGGGTAATATAGTAATAGGGTATAGTAATAGACTTCATTGCAAAGTGTAAAATAAATTTCTTTGATATTGAATGTCCAAGAATGTTTAATTACTTGTATATATTTTTGATGGGCTCAAAGGTTCTTCCGTCATTTATGGCAGTTTGTTAAATTCATAGTTAAAGTGGCATGTTAATTATGTAACTTTACCAATAAATGTATTTTTGCATAGAGATCTAAAATGCTGTGCTTGGTTACTGACACTTGAATTACGTTTGTAGTGTCCCAGTTGTGGTCAGGATGTTTATGGTTTAGTAGTTTAAACTAGTGTGAATACGACTGAATTGTCCACAGAATATTGTGTGAAAAGTGCAGAGGTTTGCTGTAATCTGTGGCCCTGCTGGCACTTCCTGTTTTTCGGATAAAATGTGAGAAAATGGTGAGGCACACAGAAAAAAACAAATGTATACAATTTCTTTCTAGATAATGTCTGTGATATCTGAAACCTGAGGTTTGATACTAACAAACCGAGAGCTAGTGTACTTCAACAGTAAAAATCCCCCAGAAAAAGTAAGAAACTTAGGAGAAAATAGGAAAAAAGCTTATTATTAAACATATTTTTATTGGTCATGAAATATAATTATAACCTACTTTGTATTGTTGTTATGGTCAAAAAGATTCACAATAAAATATACACAAACTATCACTCAACTTAGCTAATTGATAACACGCATGGTCTGTATGCACTTCCTGTATATTTTAACTAGACCTATATACTAGCTTGTTAAAGCAGTTATCGGCGGCGAAGTGTGTGACATCAGCTTGAAATTATGCAGTGTTTTCTGTTTTTTTCTTTCAAACAGCAGTTTATTCAGGCGCCTGGAAACATCTTATAAAACTATTGATTGCAATCAAATACACCTGCACTCTTCTCATTGTTTATACATATATCTTCTTCTTCTTCTCCTTTCGACTGTCCCTTTTTTAGGGGTCGCCACAGTGAATCATCTGTCTCTACATAACTCTATTCTCTACATCCTCTTCACTCACATCTACTAACTTCATGTCCTCGTTTATCGCATCCATATACCTCCTCTTTGGTCTTCCTGTTTGACTTCTGCCTGGTAGCTTCATTTCTAACCTCCTACCAATATATTCACTATCCCTCCTCTGTACATGTTCAAACCACCTTAATCTGGCTTTCCTGACTTTCTCCCCAAAACATCTAACATGATCCGTCCCCCTGATGTTCCTAATTCTGTCCAACCTCGTCACTTCCAAAGAAATGTAATTTGTAATTTAATGTAATGTAAGGAGTCATGCCATGTAGGCCAAATTACAATTTCCTATATATATATATATATATATATATATATATATATATATATATAGTTTTATATATGTATATATAGTTTTTTGGGGGCAGATTACCTAGGGGAGGAAACTTTTCTTGTGCTGTAGACAGTAATGACATGTCTACATATATTTAACAGAATGTAATATGAATATCCTACATTTCTGCCACGATAGCACAGTTAGTGTTTCTACATTAAATTTATTGTAAATACTGATATGACGATAAGATAAAAAGTATTCCAACAGGAATGTTGCACAGTGTTTCTCTGGTTTCTGTGTTGTTAAGAATGTCAGCGCTGTTTGAATCACTGCCACATCTGTGGTTGGTAGTCTATTGGAGACGTCGGCTCCAAACTCAGACATTTCTCACTGAATCTCACAGCACTGTTTAGCAGACGTGTGATCGAGGCTTGGTCACGGAGTATACGTATTTGTTCTGGGTTCAAGCTGTGCTGTCTATAGTCAGAGCTAATAATGGTTTGTCTAGCGAAGTTGAAACTTTTTTGGTTCTTTTAGGAATGCTTGTGCGATAAAGGAATGATCGGGCATATAAATAATTAAATTGCTGTCACTCTGTCTTGAAATATTCTCGCTGTTTTTGAAACTGAACAAAGATAAAATAACAAATGTTTAAACAGAAATTTTACAATTTTATCCACTAAATGAGCTCAGTTTAAAGTTGATGTCTGATCTACCAAAGTGTAGCGTCTCCTCTTCCTTTCAAAACAGTTTGAAGACGTCTGGGCATTGAGTTTATGAGTTTCTGGAGTTTTGGTGTTGGATTTGGCCCCATTCTTTCCTGATACAGGTTTCTAGCAATATAATAAATAAAATTGCTGTTGACATTTAGATGGGACTCTAAATGTGGTAAATTCACCACAAACCTGTTCCTAACACCTTCAACTCATAACAGTTTTAGTAATCAGCTGAAACCATTGTGTTCATAGTTAAACCTTAAAAATATGCAGGCCACTAGGTTCAAATTACTCAAGCTAAAACTTTACACTTCAGATTTCACCTTGAAGCATATAAAAAAGGTGGGTGTTTGAAAGGAAAACTTCACCTTTTTCAAGAAAACACCCACACACCTGACTTCTTGTCATTGTTAGGAAATTTAATTTAAACTTCTCATGGCCTTAGTTTAATATGAATATATTATAATATAACATGAATTTGAATATAATAACATTGGCCATGAGCATTTTAGGCATTAGGTACATTTTTTAGGCCATTGTTATGTAATTATCTACAAAACATAAAGGTGACACCTTGTTTTGAAATCATGCTATAGTCATTTCCTGTTTTTTCCAACTCATACAGATTCACAGAAAGGGTTGAAAGCTGTAAAGCGCACTCATCACGCAGCAGGTTGACATGTCTGACAAAGTCTTCACTCTCCTCATCCTTTTTTTGACACTTCGTAATGGTAAGTGGTTATAAACCGGCTTATTAAAACTATAACTTCCTTATGCATAATGTCTTCTGAACTATTTCTTTGGAAATGTGATGTATATGTTTACTTACATTTAAGCCATTTGACATTACGACACCCTTATCCAAAGTGACTTCATTTTATCTTTTTTTATACAACTTATCAAATGGGGGTTAAGGGATTCGCTCAAGAGCCCAACAGTGGTAACTCAGTGGCAGTGGAAATCACAGACTACCGGTTAGCAGTTTAAAATCGTAACTACTGCGCTACCACCTCCTTTGTTAACACTTCATGATATTACGATACAAAAACAAACATGCACACACGGACATGCAAACATATATGTGTGTGCTATTTACATATTCATATATAGTGTACGTATGTGTGCTATTTACATATATATATAAATATATACTTGTGTGTGTGTGCCTGTGGCTCTAATTATGATTTCTTTTCAACCAGCAGCAGATTTAAATAAAATCTTGTTTGCTTGGAAAATAAAAATCAGTCATAATTTTTACTTTACTAAATGCCTTTTTATATATTTATTCATATTTTATATCTTACTTTTACAAATGACTTACATTTTAGTCATAGCAGTGGTTGATTCTTATGAGCGCCATTGATTTTTAAGTCTTGTTTGTCTGAACAACATATTTTTTTTTTTGCTAGTATGCACTGAATTCCAGGTGTGGACGTTACTGCAGAACAGCTACTATGATAACAGTACAGTCAATATTATATGCCAACATAATGCACTGAAAAACTGGACTATGCGTGCTAGTGTGTCCATTAATGGCCGGAAGGTATGCAGTACGGACCAAAACGACACAGCATGTAAAGGAAAAAAAGAAGATAACCTGTTTAATTTTACACTGAAAATGACTGCTGAACAAATAGGACTTCCGTGTCATTGTATAGTTTACAGAAGTGTCCCACTCCCTGTCCTGATGAGAGACGGAGCAAAAATTATGCTGCATCCAGGTGAGGAAATATGAGTCGGGTTTGGAAAATAAACTTTATATTGACATGCTTCATCTTATGTTTCCTTTTTATAGGAAACTCGTTTTTAAGACATTTGAGGAATTTTTGGTTAGGAATTTAAGTTTTTGGGCTGTTTTATAGCCTTTATTGATAGGACAGAGGTGACAGGGGGAAAAAAGGTGGGGTTGACACCGGAGAAGCCCAAGCCAGAATCAAACCTGTGTTGTCCTGAGCGCAACAGCGTCACATGTACCTTAACCCAATACACTATTGTGCAGGCCATTTAGGAAAGTTTAACACTGTCTAATATGAAATTGTTAATATACAAATATTTTATAATCATTCATTTAAATTTCAATTAGTCATGAATCAGGATTTTTTTGCAGCTGTGTGGCAGACAATAGCGGCTCAAATAGTTAAGGCTCTGCACTGTTTATCTGAGGATTGGGGTTCAATCCCCACCAAGTTGCCACTGTTGGGCCCTTGAGCAAGGCCATTAACCCTCTCTACTCCAAAAGGTGCCTTATCATAGCTGACCTTGTGTAGTAATAAGCAGTATATGTGAAAAAGAAAGAATTAATTAAATGAATTAATTCGACGAAAGATATCAGGGAGCAACGCTTTATATATATGGTTGTTCAATTCAATTCAATTCAGTTTTATTTGTTTGGCGCTTTTTACAATGGTGATTGTCACAAAGCAGCTTTACACAATTGAAGAAATTATGAGATAAAATGAAAGAGAAATCAGTTTGTCCCTGATGAGCAAGCCGGGTGCGACGGTGGCAAGGAAAAACTCACTGAGTTGGAGATAGGAAGAAATCTTGAGAGGAACCAGACTCAACAGAGAACCCATCCTTTCTGTTGTGTATGCAAAAGAAACCCTGCTTCTACAGGCTGCTATGTTGCATTGGATGATGCAAGGATATTAGTTTGTGGTTGTCTGAGATTTAAAAAAAAAAAAGTGTTATCCTGAATAGTATTTTTCATATCATACTGTACATCTACAGCATTTGGCAGACGCCCTTATCCGGAGCGACTTACATTTATCACATTTATATAACTGAGCAACAATTGAGGGTTAAGTGATTTGCTCAGGGGCCCAGAACCACAATCTTTGGGATGATAATTTAACACCTTAGGCATAAGCCACCACTTTCCTCGGAAACATTGTTCTTGGTTTAAATTTGCTTCTTCGTTTTCATTTATAAATTGAAAGTAACCAGTTACTTTTAGAGACACCAGACATCATTTAAAGCTTGTACCGTAGATATTTATTTAACAATTAAACAATAATGATTAATGTTTCAAAATATAACTTTACTCATTTTACAATTTCTGTGGTATAAGAGGAATAAAGCAGCACGGTTAAAACAGAGTTATGCCTCATTATATTTGCATTGTCACTGATCTGATTTCCTTAAAGCAGCACACCTTATTGTGTAGTACTTCTCACTTACAAAATGTACATAGGGTTAATTAAAAGTTTAATTTATTTCATTCTTTAAAAAATTGCAGTGAAGCTAAAAGTTAAATATGTCTTTTACATCATCTTCCAAAGGATGTAATATTCACTCCAGAACTAAAGACATAGAAGAGGGCAGCGATTACCCCCAGTCTTCTTTAGCCGGATTGCTCACCTGGGTTCTGCTGGGAATTGTGCTTCTGTTGTTTTTCTACAGTTCGATTCTTACAGCTGTTTATATCAAACTAAGAGTAGGTTTATAATCTAACACAGTTTTTTCAGTGCTTAATTGATTGCTATAACTATGTTTTACAAAACAAACTGTATCTAATGTGTCCTTTTTTTGTAGATTAAAATTACCGAAGAGCTTAAATTAATTTATGTTCCAATGCAGGTAAGAAAATCACATAACTGACAATATTCAGAATATACTTTGTACTTTATACTGCATATGCAAATTTTTTCTGGAAAGAAAGAAAAAAGAAAGAAAGAGGGAGAAAGAAAGAAAGAAAGAAATATACTTTGAATATTTATACTGCATATGGAGTAGGAAGAGAGAGAGAGAGAGAGAGAGAGAGAGAGAGAGAGAGAGAGAGAGAAAAGAAAGGAAGAAAAGCAAAAAAGTCTTTCACTAACTCTAACCCTCTAACCCATTTCAGAAGAAAGTGAAAAGAAACCGTGCAGACAAGAACGCGGAATACATGGACATGCGTGAAGTGCATCACCAAGTGCAACCCATCAGAGACGTAAACCACAACTCTGGTCTGAATCCTATGGGGGCTACCGTCTGATCCCTCCGTGTTTATGTAGACCAGTGGATGTGATTATTACATTAGGGGAAGGTGTAGTCTACACTGTATCCACACAGATAAGAAGAAGATAACACCGTGTTATCTATGTAGAAAGGACTTATGCACATCCTTTGCTTGGCTTTAATGGCATATGTTGGATCTATCGATCAGTTAACAAGCAGATCAATTAAATATTTTATTAGCTACGTTGACATGGACACTTTTTGTTTTAACTGGAATGAAATCAATAAGATGAATCCGAATGCAGCGTTTACATGAATGCTAAATAAATGAATAAGGTTATTATGCACATGGCTTACAATCGGATTTGATCCTTTAAACAGTCATGCGCCATATGTCATTACAAGGTTTGTACGTCATTGCACACACGCATAACTTTAATCAAATAAAGTGGTTACATGTTCTCCTGCTCGGATTACAAAAGGTTTCTTTGTTCAACATGTTACATATTCTTTTTTTAATCAGATTATAGTCCTGTTACAATCAGATCATTAGAGTCCATGTAAGCACAACTACTGTCATTAATCTAGCGAAAAAAAAGCACACTTTATAAATATACCCTTACACCTTATGCTTGTAGATTCACTAATAATGTTAATAATGTTTATAATTAGTTAATGTTCATACAGCAAATGCTATATATTCGATCTGGACCGCTTTCATTAATATATGTCAGCATTAAGAATGTGTGCTGTAATAACTGTAATGGCCTTTAAATCAATTAAAATTAAAATTGCCCCTTGCAATAAAATATAAATGCAATAATTGATGTTGTTGCATAGCAACTTTACAGAAAACCAAATGTAGATTTAGATTTCTACTAATCCAGAGGCAACAGTGTCAAAGAAGAGCCTTCCTAAGACAAAACATTTGAAGGAAACAGACTCACCTGCAGTCCCATTCCATGCTTGGTGGCATAAGATGAATCATTACTTTTCTTTAAGTGTATACTATGAAGTAAAACAGTATTTAGTGTGATGGATGTTGTGTTCAGCGTAAGCTTGTTGTCCTGGGATAAACACAAAACAACAATAATGTTAGCAATTATTTTATGTTAATTTGTTGAGTAATTATGTTAGCAATAAATGCATTTATAAGCCGTTATCTTTGCTTGCTGACAGGAGAACATCAGCTAGAATTAAAGAGAAGGTGTACAAGACATTGGTGAGACCAGCTATGATGTATGGTTTAGAGACAGTGGTGAGACCAGCTATGATGTATGGTTTAGAGACAGTGGTAAGACCAGCTATGATGTACGGTTTAGAGACAGCGGCGCTGAGGAAAAGAAAGGTGGGAGTGCTGGAAGCAGCAGAGCTGAAGATGTTAAGGTTTTCTTTGGGAGTGATGAAGTTGGACAGAATTAGGAACGAGTTCAGGGAAAGTCAGGGAAGCCAGATTGAGATCGTTTGGACATGTACAGAGGAGGGATAGTGAATATTTTGGTAGGAGGATGTTAGAAATGAAGCTACCAGGCAGAAGGCAAGGAGGAAGACCAAAGAGGAGGTATATGGATGCGATAAACAAGGACATGAAGTTAGTGTGTGTGAGTGAAGAAGATGCAGAGAATAGGATTAGGTGGAGACAGAGGATTCGCTGTAGCCACCCCTGAAAGGGAACAGCCGAAAGAGGAAAGATCTTTGCTTGCTGAACACAGTCATTTACGAACAAGATATAGCCAAAAGTATGTGGACATTTGGCCTTCAACCTAAAATATCTTTATTTTTTATAATGTTGCTACGTATGAAGTCTTGAACATGTTTTGAATGCATTACGATTTCAGAGCTAATGGGACCAAATACTGTTCCTGAGCTTCATGAAGGCTTCACCAAAGTTGGTGTGGAAGATTGGCCTAAAGTTCTTCATGCCCTAATAAAACCGGAGGGTTGCATCAGAAAGGATATCTGGCATAAAATCATAAATCAGATGATCCACTGTTGTGACACCAAACAGGATGCAGCCCAAGAAAACATGAAACAAATATGTGTCTGTCTGGTAGCTACAGAACATGGTGACTAATTGTGTGCAACCACATCCGCCCTTTTTCAATAGTTTCTCCAGAGACAAATAGGTATAACTCTGCCCCTTATAGTCTCATATACAGAGACATTCTGACTATAAGATTATAATATTACTCAGTCCAGGTTTATTTAACTTTTCTTCCAATATTTGCTATTAAGGATTTAAGATTAACTTTAATTAAACGAGGAGAAAACTGAAGTCATTGCATATGGAAACAGTGCAGTGGTTAGTCAGAACACTTCCCACAATGTAATCAAGAATCTTCTGATGATTTCTGGAATAAGATCTTAGTTTCAATATGCATGTCAAAGCAATAACTAACTTAGCATCTCATCACCTCAAAAACATCACAATAGTGAGTTGTTCCCAGGCATGCCTTTATCACCAGTAGAATGGACACTCCTGACCAACCTGCCCAAGAAGACCATTAGACCGCTGTAGCTTATAAAGAACGCTGCTGCCACAATTATTAGGATTAATTTTAAAGTACTGTTACTTGTTTGTAAATCACTTAATGGAATACAAACCAATCAGAACACACATAACGATCAGTCAGTTAGACATATCAAGAGTTCATTTTAATTAAGGGTTTTAGCTATTATAAAGCCTGCACTTGAAACCAGCTTCCAAAAGAGATCAGGGCCCCTATTCAACAAACAATTTATCTTAACACCAACATTTTTCCTAATTGCTGTAAAAGTTTTTAGCTAACAAATTGCACTTAATCTCCTATTTACAAAAGGATTCTGTCTGGCTTGCTGGGTGTGTCGCCCTGCCGTGCCACTGGAGGGCAACGTATAGACTATTTGTTTTGTATTCTAGTCCATTTGCTCAGGGTTTGTTTCTCCCCTGTCCATGTGTCATGTTTTTATTGGTTTGTTTAGGTCATGTGTTCCTCATTGTGTTCAGGTGTTTCTGGTTTAGTTGATTTTTTTCTTCCATTAGGTTTGGTATTTATACTCCTGCGTTTCACTCTGTTGTTGTGTGTTACAGCCGGTTTCTGTGTATTTTTTGTGGTTTCAAGTTCATAATTATGACCTATTCTTTTTTAGGTCAGGTTCTGTTTTATGTTCATGTTCTCTACTTGTTTAGTCTTTTGTTATTTTGTCAAATAAAACTGTGTTTGCATCCTACCTCAACCGTACGATTCATGATACTGAGACAGGAATTGAGAGAAGTCTTCAACTAAGAGTGAGGGTGGGGTTGAACTTGTTGCTATAGATCAGGGGTGGGTAATCTCGGTCCTGGAGAGTGTCCTGAGTCGGTGTCCTTCAGAGTTTATCTGCACCCCTAACTAAACACAGCTGAACCAATTAATTAAGATCTTGTTAGGTAGACTTGAAATGTACAGGTAGGTGTGTTGAGCCAAGTTGGAGCTAAACCAAGACAGAGATTGCCCATCCCTGCTATAGATGATGTCATCATGCTTACTACCCCGGCACACAGTGATTAACTTGATAGTACCTTTGCAGTCCTCTTCACTATTTTCACAGATTTAGGTGCAAATTTTAGTGGTTTGTGAAATAGTCCTTAGGACTGACTTGGCTATTATGTCTAAGATTTTTTTTTTAATCCATGAGTTAGCTTTAGCTTTAAGATGTTTTGTGACTACCTGTACAGATGTGTGAAATCAGTTGCCGCATTTAAAATCAGACTCAAAACTCTGCTCTGTGCTACATCTGAACTAACTGCATCATTTTATATTCCTGTTTTCATACGTTCTAAATCAATTATTAATATTTTTTGCATTAAAATGTCTTTTATTGCTGTTGTGATAATTTTCTATTACTACTTTAAATAATATTTTGTAATCAGATGTCACTTTGTGTTATGTAAAGCCACCACTGTTGGGCCCCTGAACAAGGCCCTCAGTTGTTTAAGCAGATAATGTAAGTCGCTCTGGATAAGAAGATGCTGTAAATGTAAATGTTTAATTCCTTTTTTTTAAAGCATATTTGACATACAGAAATGTATTGTACTGTAAAAAGCATTAATTTTACAGTATTATTTTAATATTTTTTAACTTTAGCCACTTGAAGACGTCACAGCTACATGTCATCTATTGGATAATTTTTTTTTTTCAATTATTAAAGTCAGATAAGCAGCTTTATGTTTTAACGGTGACATTGCACAACGGTGCCATTAAGCACTTTTGTGTCTTTATCTGCAGAAACGCTGGACTAGACCTGAGGTAAGTGACCCACTTTCAGGCATGCGTTCTTCACATTTCTTGGTAAATACATCAGCAGTACCTGAGAATGTTCCAACAATGTAGGTTTCACAGACTTTACGTCAACCTGGAAATCTGCTGATTTAACACAAGGGAGAAAAAACATTAGTCAATTTTGCACAAAAAAATGCACCGAAAACTTAGTAGTCTTTTATATAAATAAGTCAAAAGTGTGACTCTTTTCTTTCCTTGCAAAAAGACTAAACAGATATACAGCATGCTAGAGAATTAAAAAGCTCTTATACAAATAAATTATGTGTTTAAAGAGCCGTTATATTAATACAACACATTTAGGTCTAATGTAGAAAAGATTTTCGAATAAAGACTAATTTGGCAGATGCTCTTATCCAGTGCTGTAAAGTACATGTGACAAATTAAGCATTTACATTACATTACATTACATTAGTTGAACAAAATATAAAAATATATTTCTGGACACATATTAAAGATAATGTTCAATAAGTAGTGATGTGTGACAGGAGAATATTAGCTAGAATCAAGGGGAAGGTGTACAAGACATTAGTGAGACCAGCTATGATGTATGGTTTAGAGACAGTGGTGAGACCAGCTATGATGTATGGTTTAGAGACAGTGGTGAGAGCAGATGTATGGTTAGAGACAGCTATGATGTATGGTTTAGAGACAGTGGTGAGACCAGCTATGATGTATGGTATGGTTTAGAGACAGTGGTGAGACCAGCTATGATGTATGGTTTAGAGACAGTGGTGAGACAGCTATGATGTATGGTTTAGAGACAGTGGTGAGACCAGCTATGATGTGTGGTTTAGAGACAGTGGTGAGACCAGCTATGATGTATGGTTTAGAGACAGTGGTGAGACAAGCTATGATGTATGGTTTAGAGACAGTGGTGTGTGAGACAAGCTATGATGTATGGTTTAGAGACAGTGGTGAGACCAGCTATGATGTACGGTTTAGAGACAGTGGTGAGACCAGCTATGATGTATGGTTTAGAGACAGTGGTGAGACCAGCTATGATGTATGGTTTAGAGACAGTGTGACCAGTGATGTTGGTTAGAGACCAGCTATGATGTACGGTTTTTTTAGAGACGGTGGTGAGACCAGCTATGATGTGTGGTTTACAGATGGTGGTGAGACCAGCTATGATGTACGGTTTAGAGACAGTGGTGAGACCAGCTATGATGTACGGTTTAGAGACGGTGGTGAGACCAGCTATGATGTGTGGTTTACAGATGGTGGTGAGACCAGCTATGATGTGGTGGTTTACAGATGGTGGTGAGACCAAGCTGTTCAGCTATGATGTATGGTTTAGAGACGGTGGTGAGACCAGCTATGATGTACGGTTTTAGAGACAGACAGTGGTGAGACCCAGCTATGAGACAGTACGGTTTGGGAGACAGGGGTGAGACCAGCTGTGATGTACGGTTTAGAGACAGGGGTGAGACCAGCTGTGATGTACGGTTTAGAGACAGTGGCACTGGGAAAGAGACAGGTGGCAGAGCTGAAAGTAGTGGAGCTGAAGATGTTGTGGTTTTCTTTAGAAGTGAGGAGGTTGGGCAAGATGAGGAACGAGTTCAGTAGGGAGACGGCTCATGTTAGATGTTTTGGGGAGAAAGTCAGGAAAGCCAGATTGAGGTGGTTTGAACATGTACAGAGGAGGGATAGTGAATATAGGAGGATGTTAGAAATGTAGGAGGATGTTAGAAATGAAGCTACCAGGCAGAAGGTTAAGAGGAAGACCAAAGAGGAGGTATATGGATGCGATAAACGAGGACATGAAGTTAGGGGGTGTGAGTGAGGAGGATGTAGAGAATAGGGTTAGGTGGAGAAAGATGATTCGCTGTGGCGACCCCTAAACGGCCGAAAGGAGAAGAAGATATTAAAGATAATATTCAAGCTATAATAGAAATCGTAATGCACTTTAAAGAATTCTCTTGAAGGTTTACGTTAACAGTTTATTCCTTGTTTGGACCAGAGAGTTGACACAGCGCCGTTAAATGCCACCGTTTTATATTTTGTTACCACTAGAGGGCACTAATATACACAATACTTTTTAACATTGCCTGCAGGTGGCAGTATAGCACTTTTTGCAGCGCATAGATTTATAATAGAGTAAGAGAAAGTCTTCGTTGAGTATACGTTGTGTCTCATTTGACTTTTCGTGCCCTGTATAGGTGAACTAAGTAGGGTGAGACATAATAGTGATTAGGCCTAGGATACTGTTTTAATCATATAACAAGACCCGATTTGGGATTTGACCCTTGATAGCGTTGGACTACTGTTTAGATTTTATAGGATGTAGAAGAAAAGCTAAATGTTTCAGTAAAGCAATTACAAATGAATCCCTTTGACGTGTTTATTGTGTGTGAAGACTAAATCACACGATAAAAAAAACGCACATACGATTTATTTTTGCACTTCTGATATACACCGGCTAGCTAATTTTGCTTACTAGCTGTTGTGTTGAGCTAAATATAGCTAGCGTAGCGATCGGACGGTAAGCGCGGTTAGTCATTAAAGGATCAACTGAAACTCCATAACCGTCGAATCATTTGCGTATAAATCAACCCGTATTGAGGATGGATGTAAATTTGACTATTTCTCTGATGAGAGGTCAGATGGGGGTGGTGATCGAGAAGGCCGTAAACACGGCGGTGGAGACGGTGTTGGGAGAAATGATCCGCGTGATGAGTCTAAAGTTCGAGCAGCTTCAGAGGGAAATGACGGCCAAAGAGAAAGAGAGCGAGGACATCAGGAAGATGTTGGAATCGACTCGGTGTCAGATGAAGATCTTGCGTCAGAAATATATTAACGCAGTGAACGCCAAGGAGGACAGGCATGCGTTTGCGCAACACAGACACACATTGGGTCAGATAAACACAGCCAGAGCCGCAGCCAGACATGCTGCGGTTCAGCTGGAGGCAGCCAGACACACTGGGGGTCAGCTGGAGGCAGCCAGACACACTGGGGGTCAGCTGGAGGCAGCCAGACACACTGGGGGTCAGCTGGAGGCAGCCAGACACACTGGGGGTCAGCTGGAGGCAGCCAGACACACTGGGGGTCAGCTGGAGGCAGCCAGACACACTGGGGGTCAGCTGGAGTCAGTCAGCCAGACACACGGGGGGTCAGCTGGAGTCAGCCAGGGGGTCACACACGGGGGGTCAGCTGGAGTCAGCCAGGGGGTACACACGGGGGGTCAGCTGGAGTCAGCCAGACACACGGGGGGGGGGGTCAGCTGGAGTCAGCCAGACACACGGGGGGGGTCAGCTGGAGGCAGCCAGACACACGGGGGGTCAGCTGGAGGCAGCCAGACACACGGGGGGTCAGCTGGAGGCAGCCAGACACACGGGGGGTCAGCTGGAGGCAGCCAGACACACGGGGGGTCAGCTGGAGGCAGCCAGACACACGGGGGGTCAGCTGGAGGCAGCCAGAGACACACGGGGGGGTCAGCTGGAGGCAGGGGACAGGGCAGTCAGGGGACCACACTGGGGGTCAGATAGACACTTTTACTTTTAGACACACCGTAGGTCAACTGGACGCAACCAATCAACCGGACACAGTGAGACACTCAGCCGGTCAACCGGACACGGTGAGACACTCACCGGAACACGGGTCAGCCGGTGACCTCAACCGGACACGGTGAGACACTCAGCCGGTCAACCGGACACGGTGAGACACTCAGCCGGTCAACCGGACACGGTGAGACACTCAGCCGGTCAACCGGACACAATCAAGCACTCAATCAGTCAAATAGATGCAGTCTTACAAGCAGCCAGTCCAATGGACACAGCCAAAGTTCATCAGGTATCACCTAGTCATGGGGTGCCACCGAGAAGATGCATCTCAAGCACTGGATCCCCCTGTGCTGAACCTTCCAAACCCCAAACCCAAAACAAAAAACTTTGACCTAACTTCAGGATGGACTGGATCTAAAACTCTTAAAACTCTTTCTTAAAGTGGTGCATGAAACTGTCCCTACTGAGAACTGCCAAAATAATGACAATTACAGTGAGGAAAAGCCAGGAATAAAAGTACACCTGAAAGGTATCGGAAATGTAGGATGTTTCATCAACTCTAGAAAAATCAGGGATCCTTTATTTCTGTTGTCCGATATTGATAACATCTGACAGCCTTAATCTGAACAAATTCAGAAAGCTCCTAACTACAACGCCAAGTCTCTGAGACATGCCATTATATCTGTTAAAACAGTTATTATCTGTTAAAGTTTAAAAACAGTTTTTGTGTTCAGGGCTGTGACTGTGACATCATCACACACACATTCAGTGTTCAATACGCTTATGGAAATTTTTGATCAGATATAATGAGTTACAGGTTTAATCGGAATTGAATTTCTAATCTATTATAGCAAATTAATTGTTGGCAGAAATGGGAATAAAAGCAAAATAAAAATTGAGCAGTGTTTATGTAACAATCACCAAGCCTTTACATAAAATCTAACCAGGTATAAGGAAACACATCCAACTTGTAACACAACCGGTAATACGCTGTTATAGGAATGTGATCAATGATGTCGCTTTACAGAAAAATTGTCTGTAATTCCTGCCATATGACACCCTTATGAATGATCTGTGGTAATATTAACAGTTACAACTGCTAATATAAACTGATTATATTATATATTATTATATATTATGGGGGGCAGGGTGGGCTCAAATGGTTAAGGTGCTGAGTTGTTAATCTGAAGACCAGAAACACCTGGGTTCAAGCCCCACCTCTGGCAAGTCAACCACTGTTGGGTCCTTGAGCAAGACCCTTAACCCCTCCTGTATCATAGCTGACCCTGCGCTCTGACCCCAACTTACTAAGATGGGATAGGCGAAAAATTCATTTCATTGGCTCTGTACATGTACCTTGCACAATGAATTGAATATACTTATAACATCATTATGATTGTAAAATGTTAGTATTGTTAGTGTTGATCTAAAAGATTACATTTATATTATTTCACAGCATATGGCAGACGCCTTTATCCAGAACGACTTACAGTTATACACCTAAGGAATACGCGGTTAAGAGCCTTGTTTAGGGGCAGTGGTAACTGCTGCTAGGAATTCTTACAGCCTAACCACTGTGCTACCACCTATTCTTTAATCAGCTCATTCTGACCAATCAGATTCAAGAATTATGAAGGTTATGTACCCAATGATTGTAGTTGTGGCCAAGTGATTAAATCGAACAATTAGAAAGCCATGGCTTAGCGGTTAAGGTGTTGGACTGATACTTGAAAGACCGGGGTTCGATTCCCAGAACCACCAAGCTGCCACTGCGGGCCCCCTAAGCACCCCTCCCCCCCCAATTGCTCAGTTGTATGAAAGAGATAAATAAGTAAGTTGCTCTGGATAAGGACTTCTGGACTTCTGCCAAATGCTGTAATGTAAATGTCATTCAGAGGTTTGATTTCCTGCTGTGAAAATCAGTTAATAACTAAAAAGGAACTAACAAACCTGTATGTAGTGAGTGTAAAAGTAGTAGGTCATGACACCGATTCACTGCTTTAACTAATGTTGATTTAATTTGTATGTTTTTTTGTTTTTTTTACAGTGGAAAACTCAAGCAGTATCGTCTCAGACAGTCCTAATCCTCTCTGGGGTCCAAAATCTCAAAAGTCCCCAGAAACTGAACACACTGAGGTAGTGGGCCCAAACCTTCAGCCCACATCTTGTACAGGCGAGGTACTGAACTTAGCTGAAGCAGACTGCCATGAGCCTGCTATAAAAATCAAACAGGAGGAAGCGGATTTTAGTATCGTCGAGGTGAAAGAGGAAAAAACTGACACGTTCGCCCCTGAGCTTCCCCAGTTTGAGCTACATCAGCATTTAGCCGGAGCAGGAATAGCCATCGAGTTGCCAGTCACTCAACAATGTGTCCAGATGTCTTCAGTCACTGAACCAGCCTTTATGGGAGTGGACCCAAGCACATGTAAGTCAGAGTTTAAAACTCTTTTGTTGCCCATTTAATCAACAGCTATAGTTGGTCTCTGTATGATATAAAAAATGAATGGTGGGGTCTAATTATCTAATTTTGCCATAACTAATCTAATAAATAAATACAGCTACAATCATATTTTATGAATAAACAGAAAATAGCAATGTTTCTGAAGTATTTGCTAGTCAAAATAATGTTTTTGGATTTTAGCTAAACATCACATCAAACATTTCTTCAACCTTAAGTTTCAGCCAGACAGACAGTCTATTAACACAATTTCTCTATTTTCCCTATTCTCTCCTCGCCTCCTCAAACATCACCACTGGACTAAAAAAGCTTTAAATGAGATAAAACCTTAAATTTATGTACAAAATAAATCAGTTCAGCTATTTTTTTATTTCATGTAAATAAGATTCTGGCTGAACTTTTTATTAGGAACAATAAACTGATACTAGATAGAAACTTCCAGTTCAGATTTTGGTCCATGTTTCCATGATCTCAGGTTTTTTTCCATCATTCAAACCTCTTGTTCCACAACATCCAATCCGGCAACTAGGATGGACACTACAGGACCCCAAAAAAAATTTTGAGTTTTGCTTTTGCTTTTTGACACAATACTCAAACAGACAGTGGCATTCAGTGATGATTCTTCATGCTCTCCTTTCGGCTGTTCCCTTTTAGGAGTCGTCACAGCGAATCATCTGTCTCCACCTAACCCTATTCTCTACATCCTCTTCACTCACACACAAACTAACTTCATGTCCTCGTTTATCGCATCCATATGCCTTCTCTTTGGTCTTCCTCTTTACCTTCTGCCTGGTAGCTTCATTTCTAACATCCTCCTACCAATATATTCACTATCCCTCCTCTGTACATGTCCAAACCACCTCAATTTTGGTTTCCCTGACTTTCTCCCCTAAACATCTAACATGAGCCGTCCCTCTGATGAACTCGTTCCTAATCCTGTCCAACCTCGTCACTCCCAAAGAAAACCTCAATATTCCCAGCTCTGCCACTTGTCTCTTCCTCAGAGCCACTGTCTCTAAACCATACATTATAGCTGGTCTCACCACATATATGTATATAATATGTAAGGTTTTCTATATTAGGGTTAGGGTTTTATACTTCTGACTTGGAATTTTATTCAGTCTGCAGCTGTACAGTTTTGGTAAGTTTATACCCACCGCAGCTTCAGCTTTCTGTTCTTTGATAACAGTAGTCGAACCCAATGTGGTGTTCTGCTTCGAGCCCATCCACCTCATAATATAACGTCTTACTGCTCACTTTGAAAGTTAATCCGTTTACTAAAACCAGCCTGGTTTTATTCCCTTATTTTTTGTGGGAAAGGAGAACTGCAAGGTTTGAATAAATATACTCAAACTACCTGTCAATCACACTATGGTGAAAATCACTGAAATCACATTTTCTTCCCATTTAAACGTTTCTGACTGTCTGATTGACAATTACATGACTAAAAAAGATGTACAGGGCCTTTATAAAGTGTAAGTTTTAAGGTGTCTGATGAGCATCCGTACACCAGTGCTGACTGCGGGTTTGAAATAAATGTGACACAGTTTACTGACAGAATTGATGAGGTCAGATCTTATAATGTCCTCAAACTATAAATATGATGTAAATCCTTAAATTATAAATGGACAATTACTTGAAGACTTTTGCTGGTTTGAAGTGTCCATGTAAATGAGCCACCTATGAAGGTTAGAATCTGAAGAATGGGTGAGTGAGAGTGAGTGAGTGAGTGTAAATTTGAGTGTCTCAAAAAACGTTAAAATCAATATTTAATATAGATTCCCAACATACTAAGAGTTGTAAATTAAACTATTTTTACCTGGTTATTTGTAGACAAACAAAGCAAACAGGAGAGGGCGAGGAGGTACAGAGAGAAAATAAATGCTGATCCTGTAAAAAAGCAGGCTGAGCTGGAGGCAAGACGGCGAAGGTTCTCCATTTCTTCTGTTGTTTGAGTAGATGTTTTGGATTAACGAAACAAATTCTTAGGATTTCAAATAATTATTTTTTTAGGTACCAAGAAAAAAAAGCTCGTGGAGAGATCAAGTCCACTAAACTACTTCCCATGGATACGAGAATAAAGCTGCAGCAGAGATGGGTGGAATCCAAGCAACGACAAAGAAGAGCCGCCAAAATTCAAAGCAGAATAATTTTGAGTCTTTAAAACACTTAGGTTAATGATTGGTTAATGGTAATACTTTGTTTATTGCCGTTATGTATAATTTTTTTTATCATGTTTTTTTTTTTTTTACCACATTAACTGACCTTCATTGCATTTCTGTCCTCTAAAATGATTGATTGTAGCTCTCAAACCAGCAGTTTTTTAACAATGTAATATTTCTAATTAAATTGATTTTGGGTTCTGTTTATAATTAATCTATTATGTCTGTAGAGTATCTTATCGTTTTTGTCCTCACACCATGGACACAGAACATTTAAGGATGAAAAAGATTAAGACTAATAATAATAATAGTCTATAATAACTTTAAAATGATCTTACATGCGGCTTATTTTCTCTTAATTCTGCTTTCAGATTCCGAGTCCCAGCTGGCTGTGGCAGATACACAGGGGCAGATGCATCCATTCTGTAAAGATTTGATGCTGTTCGAGGATTACAAGCGCAAACGTATAGAAGTGCGTAAACGCAGCGAAACCCGGCGGCGTGAGCTGGAGCAGACGCTGCCACAGGCTCTTCTGGCGGATCTGGTAAAGGAACGTAGGGAAAAGACTCGTCTCCGAGTGGCCCGCTGGAGAGCCAAACGCAAGCTACAGGCGTGCCTGATGGCACAGGCGGCACAGTTTAATAACACACAGGCTCTGTACATGCAACGCAATGGCAGAAGAAGAGGAGGGGCTGCCCCACAGCATGGCGGCATCGGTCTTGGCACAACTCACTCTGAGACTGGTGTGTACACCATGCCACTGCGGATGGGCACCAGTCCTTTACTGGCAGCACAACGACTCGGCATGGCTGAGGGTCAAATGCAGCCCGGAGCCTCTGTGTTTGTGCAACAGAGAACTTCAGCAGCTGGATCTGAGAGCTACCAGTGAAATTCTAATAATAATACATACATACATATAATGGAAACTTGCATTTCTATTTGCATACAGTGTGTAACAACAAAAAAAAAAATACCTTAACAAAGGGTAACACTGTGAAACACCCGACAGGAAGCTAAGACTGGATACGGAAACGGAAAATTCTCTTAGTTCTTAGGGTATCCAAAAGGCTTCTCATTCTCATACATTGTTTCATACACCAGAGTTGACTTTTCTGGGGTCCTGCTACATGATGAAGTCTTCAGGCATCACATAAGTCACATGATTCAAGTTAAACAATCGCCGACATCTGATTAACAGGACAAATCTAGCAAAAAGAACTAAAGTTAAAAGTCTGAATCTTCTGTCTTTAAAAAAACACAAATTTATTGACGTTTCTGTGGATAAATGGAATGTATTATAATTCTTTGTCTTAAAAATGTGGCTGTTTGTGTGGTTTAGTGTATCGAAGCATTTGTAATTCATTTCACTGATGTTTCTGTATTATTTAAAATAAAAAAAGCGTCTTAGGAACTAATATTTACATATCTGAATCTGATTGGAGGACACACTGACAAATAATGGCCTTATAATGATATCCCTAAAAAAGAAGAAACCGGTATTTACAGCTGGCTATCCAAAATAGTTATAATAAGAGATGGAATTTGATGAAACACAAAAAAAATTAAAGTGAAAATCCCATGTGGTGTTTTCTGCCACGTAGCAGGACACTTAGGACGGACTGGGTTACTTGCACTGTACAGTATATACACTCATTATCTATTAAAAACATTTTGCCTTCAACTGTCCAGTTTAACCTGCAGAAACTTTGCACATATATTTATTGTTTTTCTGCACCGTTCCGTGTGTGACTTTTGCAGTAGCTTAACCGTTCCGCAAACCAGCCCATCTCACACCAACCTCCAAGGTTACAGTCGGACAGAATACACATTTTTCTCCTGTTAACCTGTAGCTGCATGGTTTTATGCATTGTACTCTTGCCACATGTTTGGCTGATTGGATAAGTGCAAAAATAAGCTAGTGTTTTGTTTTGTTATTTTTTTTTTAATTAAAGTTTGTGTGTGTCTAAGTGTATCGACAGATTTTATTGTTTTTAACAAACGTCCATTGCTTTTCTTTTATAAAAATCACATACTGTATACGTCACCGACATATACAGCAGTGTGTATTTTGCAATTAATGTTGACATATATAAAAAAAAAAACAGTATACACAAGTGTGAAATTTACACTGTTTTAGCTATTAGCTGCGCTACAATTTTGAGTAACGTTACACTAATTGATGTGTTCAAAGGTAACATACACTCTGACTGACCGGAACAAGCAACCCTAAAAGTTAAATGCAGTTAAATGAATGGCATTTACCATCTTTTCATTTTTATATTAGATAAGATAGTTTAAAGGTGTCGTTTTTATTTATGTAAATGTTTAGTTTCTTACAGTGCAATATTCTGCCTTCAGGAAGTCTGTTGTGTGCCACGTTATTAAACCTCGAGCGATCGATCGATCATCCACTGACAATCTTGTTACTGATGGCTCCTGGCAGTGTATAGAAGAGCAAGGCAAGAAACAGTGCCAGGATCAGCAGCACCAGAGCAGCTATAATGTACTTCTTATAGTTCTTCCAGATCAGATGGAAGAAACACTTGAAGGGATTCACAAACCAAGAGAAGGTTGTATCGGGTCGACTAAAAAAAAAAAGAAAAAAAAGAGAAACAGAATTCTGATATAATGTTTGACTTTAAAAATGTAATTTATAATTAACTGCTAGTGGTGTTAAATTTTCTTCTATATGTGAACCAATAATCTGCTTTGGTACAAGTTTTAACATTAATCTTACTTAGGTTTTTCTAGGGGTTCTGGCTCCTTGCGTGCTCGACCAACAGGGTTCTTCTCAGCTTCTTCAGCTGTTACCAAGTGAAATTCAGCTTCCACTTTTCCCTACAGGATTTTATTAATTAAATAATTTCAGTCATATTGAGTTATCACACAGTGTGAAGGAAGTTTTTACATATAAATAAGTGATTTATGTTAAGAGCAGTGGCGGTTGTTCAAAATGTGGTGCTGGGGCCCCATCTTCACCCAGAGAATAAAGCTACTTACCACAATATCTTAATCTCAAATTAAAAACAAATGTAACTGAATAAATAAGACAATTTAGTCATATGCTACAATTCACTGTTTTTCGAATGAACCCACTCAATATTGTTAGTCATGCCTTCTAATATTATGCTTTTGGGTCCCTCTAGTGGATAACCATCGATTATTCTCAGTCCTGTAACAGCCTGACCTTTAAGTTTGTTTGTGCCCTCCCCAAATAGTTTTTAGCACCAGCCGCCACTGCTAATCAGAATAAAGATAATTAACATACTGTAAGTTCATCAGCCTTCACGAAAGGCCACCAGCCTTTGGCACGTTTTTGCTGGAAGATGGATATATTTTCAGAGACATTATTTAGCATCTCCATCTTACAGTCTTTTGCTGTTTTGGCACCACGTGGAAATCCATTCAGGTCCAACTCTACTGAGCCTGAAAAATTAAAATGTAGACACGATATTATAGTAAATCATATAGCAAAAAGTCTAAATTTGTGTCGACATTTTCAACTGCAAAACCTCACACACAAAGATATTTCTTCTCTCATCCCACTGTTTTATAATATCCAAAAAAGTTGGGACATTTTCTGTAGTGCAGTTTGTTCCGGAAACAAAGGAGGGTTCACACTTTTGTATGTAACTAGTTGATCCTAACACACCCTTTACTATTACAGTGTTTTATCTATACTATTACAATGTAAGTTTTTAACGTCTCACCAAGGAAGTCATCAGAAGACAACCTCTCGAAGTCCCACACCTGTAGAACTAGGACTGCTGGCAGCTTTTGTTCTGTCTTGTCCAGAGAAAATATGTTCTCACGTTTGCTTACCACCACCAGTTTCTCAGCTGGAAGGTAGTGAAAAGGAAAGACGAAGCGCCAGTTGAAGTTGCCCTCACCAGTCAGTGAGTTGTAATGGACATCGGTTTCCTGAGCATCATCTTCAAGCCCCTTCAGCCATCTAAAGATTTCCAGAAAGTCTTTTAGTGGTTTCTTATTACTGTTAAAAGACGTTATTATGCAATTTTTTATTGTTTTAGTACAGTCACAGTCAGTGGCGTAGCTAGAGGGGGGAAAGGGGGACATTTGTCCCTGGGTGCAGCATCTGGGGGCGCCAAATTGATGTTACATAATTACGAATGAATTTTAGATGAAATGAAATGTTCTCCTCAATTATATCTTCAAAGTACCATTGTTGCCTTAACTAATTTATCTTTTTCAACCTCTCCATACGAAATGCAGGTTTTCATGTTCTAAAAATCAAAAATTTCCGGGAAAACATGACGAACCCCCTTATGGCTCACACCTTGTCACGAGGGGGCCAGAGGGGGGTGCAAAAACTGACTTTGCTGAAAACCCTAGTTACGCCTCTGGTCACATTGTGCGTTATAGATAATTCCTATATCAGGCTTTTACTGGCTAAAGCACAGATTTACCCTTTAATATAGATGTCACTGGATTGTTGGCCCGTTATGAAATTGGTGTCCTCCAAAATGACATCTTCCGTGTTCCAGATTATGATCCTCAGTTCATAGCTTTGTAAATCGGAAAATCAGTACATGAATAACTGCACAGCACAACAACTGGAAAGGTTCATTCAGCTATGCATCGTTACCCTTTGGGTTTTCGGGGGGAAATGTCCACAGGAGGACCAGGATGAGGCATGTCCATAGGAAAGATATCAACCCACATTTGCAGCTGCCCCTAAAAAACAACACCACATGGATAATGCTGTGAATTCTTTACCAGGTTTAGACCTACAATAATCACTTTGACACAAACCTGAATATTTTACCAAGCTTTATATGGTTTGTACCTGAGCTAAAGACCAATTTTAGAATCTCAGAACTATCCAGGCACACCCTTTTATCTCTCAACCTGTCCTATCATAAAAGGCAAAAAATGCCTCACTAAGGATTGCAGCTCCCAGCTGTACCAAAAAAAAAAAATCAGCATTCTAAGCAATTTAAAGTGAACAAAAAATTACCTGATCCATGCCGGGCTTGTTCTTTAGGTAAATGGTGCGGGTCTCGATGTGCTCTGGTACCAGTTTACAGCCCACACCTGGCATTTCTTCCCATCTGTGTAGCACTTTTAGAGCCAAATGTTCATAGGATTCAAAGACCTGATCTGAAATGTAAAAGCAGTCTCTCAGCATGACACTTAATTGTTGAATATTTTTACCGTTAGAAATGTATTCAGTGTGTGTAATTATAATCACCCTCATCAACAAACATTGTTTTGCCGGTGTAAACCTTTTCTCCAATGGTGATTCTACCAGGAGTGAAGCGAGGGCTATCGAGTTTGTTTTCTTTGCATAGCTTCATCAACAATTCAGTCGGTTTAATGGCATCTCTCCAGGCATTGTAGCCTTCACTGGTATTTAAATAAAAAACGTGACATTATATATATATATATAAACCATAGAGGAACTAGTTTAAAGAATGTTTAAGCTTACATAGCATATTCAGTCGGGATGCCACATGTAGCTCTGTGTCTGCTATAAAATCGGTTCTCCAAGTCTATTTGTGTTTCTCCCATCAAATCATCGCCACCAACAACATCAAAGTCGTAGATAAGAATCCTTAATAATGATTCCTTGGGAAAGGACGCTTGAATTTCAAAAGATCTACGGAAAAGTATAATTTGACATCTTTGTTCTAAATCTAAACAGTACCAGATACAATAATATTCTTACCTGTGTAAAATTCTTACCTGCCAAACACTGGGTTGAGCTGCTTCGGGATGTAGTTGTCTCTGTCCTTGATTTCAGTTTTTCCAAGTTTTAGCACAATATAAGGATCTGCCTTTCCATCAGGGTCAGCTGGATGCAGGTTCGTGGCCTAATTGGAAATATATATATATACTGTTTGCACTTTACTTGCTGTAAAAACTTGCACATTATCCTCCTTGCACATACTCACATATTCATATATATTAGTGTAAATATTTACATATTTACTTGCATTTGCACAGTAATACTATTTGCACTTTTGGTAGGTGCTAATCAGCATTTTCTTGCTATGTACTTTTACCTTGCAATGACAACAAAATTGTTTGTGTGTTTGTTTCTTTTTATCTATCTATCTATCTATCATCCATCTATCCATCCATCCATCCATTCATCCATCCATTCATCCATCTATCTATAGAGATGCTGCTCAACAATTTGTCAATCATGCTGAGAAACTATAATGTCTTTATGGTTTTAGGTTTTTGTAGGAAACAACATGAATAAATTTATTTCTACAGAACAGTTTCATCAAAATCAGTTTATATTACAGTTTATATTAAAGAATGAGAAAACCTACTGCAACGACGTAGACACGGATCAGGACATTTACAGGAGAGTTTGGGGGGATACCATGGATTATTTTATACTCTCCAGAGTTGAAATCCCCTTCCCCATCCCCATCCGGTATTTTATACAGGCAAAACCCAGCCTGGGGAATGAAAGTGAACAGACATTATATATAGTTCCTATTTAATCAGACTGTTTAAAAGCTGTTTATATTGTGTCATTTTGGTTTCTGTAATATTGGTAAATAAAACAGTATTAAACAATATTAACACACCTTGAAGTTCCCAACAAACCTCTCAGCACCAGAGCTCTCATCTTCATTTGCTTTACCACGAAACAGTTCGAATGTTTTAACCCAGTCGTCAAAAGGGCCAAATTCTGCCTCCAGCTCTTTGTCATATATCTACAGTGAGCCAAAAAAGGAGTATGACAAAGGAATAGTAGTATATTAGGGCATTAAAAACTAGACAGTAGATTTGATAGTAGACAATCTACTGTATCCAGCAACAACTTAATGAGATAAGACAGTGGACATACCTTCAAAGATGCAATCCTGGTCTGCTCATTTCCACTCTTGGGGTTAAACTCCTTTTTCTTCTCCTTCAATCCTTTAGCTTTAATGTAAATGCAATTCCAAAAATGTATTATTCAGGTTTTAGTTCAGCGAAAACAAACAAACAAACAAAAAAAAACTAAGGAAACTAGAAATAATCATACATGCACTGCACTGCATAATGTTCTCTGTTGTTTTTAAGCCTCTGTTTGGTTTAGTTATGAACAATCTTCTAATATTTGTTTTTTTTTAAATAAGAAGTTTTGTCCAATACCAAAGCAGTTGCATGCAATGGACTGGATGTTCTCCAGCTAGTCTTACCCATAGTGGTTATTCCATCTGTAAGCAATGTCTGAAGAGGAGGTACTGCAATACAACATGGGTTTGTCTGAACAGGGCTAAAACTTGCTGGATGTTTTTTAGTTATACTAAAGACTTGTTGATTGGGGTGATTGTCTTAGTAATAAAATTCTGTTTCTTACCAGCTTCATAGATGTTTTGAAACGGGTTAGCCTCTTTAAGTTTTGTCTATGGATGAAAATGTTTTTGATTGTATGATTATTAAAACCACCAAGCAAAATAAGAGATTATAATTGGTAATGCAGTGTTAAAAAAGACTTTAATTTGACCATCTGGATCTTCTCCATTGAAGTGTAGTACTTAGACCACCAATCAATGACGCTGTCAGCAGACTCGTCAGCAGCAGTGCGTTTCTTTCTTTTTGTAGATCTTCGCTTGCTACTCTTGGAGGATCCTGTGTCCTGTTTAATAACAGCCACTAATCAGCAACACTGTTATTTCGTTTTGTAATATATATATATATATATATATATATATATATATATATATATATATATATATATATATATTTATATATATATAAAGTGTTTAACTCACCTTCCTGTCCTGGGGCACTGTCTCAGGTGTGTGAGAAGGTTTGCTGATCTCCTCCTGCTCTATCGTTATATATATGTTCTCACTAGTCTGTGTTTCAATGCCCTCTAGTTCAGGGAGTGGTTCAGCTAGGGAACAACAGATCAGCAGGAAGAACAGAAATGAAGGTAGCTGCTAGGTCATCATATGGTTTTATAATTCAAGGGGTCAAGATTTAACAAAAAAAAAGCCAATTACGCTCTATGCTGGCTGGCTGAGGTCTGGAAGGGGGTAAAGATGGAGGTGTGTATTTAAACAGCCCCAAGTTGTTTATGACATGGCTGCCCACCAATGTGCTTCTGCCAAAAGCTCTCCAGTCCACCACAGTGATTGTAAGAGGAGGGTGGAGGTACTCGTTTTCAGGAAGTTCCTTTATAGATAAACAGGGAACTATGTTTTAACAGAAAATTAAAATCTACCCCTAAAAACAGAAATATATTCAAGTGCATTGGTAGTCTCGCATAGCCAGACCTTCAGACTGATGGCAGAAGTTCTGAGAAATTTGGACGATTTGAATAGCTAGGTGGATGTATGACTGACAGGTAAAGGTTTTGTTTTGTACACTTCAACCAATCAGACGAAGACCTTGAAGCTTCTAAAGTTTTCAGCTAAATGTGCGATGTCTGAGGCTGACACTTATTTTAATAAAAAAAAAAAAAGGATTATTTTTTAATTTATGCTTATTGTTATACTTATAGTTGCCATTTTACTGATTTACTGATTAAAGATACAACAAGTTAAATTATATTAAAGTGTTTGTGGCTTATACTGACAATTATACAAACACGTTTGAGTATATCTGACTTATACTTGGTATATATAATAATAACTATAATAAAATTAACTTTTTCAGGACTTAATTTCCAAACATCATTGAGAACTAACCACAGATCTGTTAGGGATGAGCATTAGCACCTGCTTGGTATAACTGGCTAATCAGTTACCTGACTCTGATTTAGTAAAGACTCTGACATTGCATTTTGTATAATGATTAAAAAATAAACAATGAAAAAAGTATATTTCTGAACACAATTTTGTGTTTCATTATTTCTTTACACCTGTCCATTTGTATGTTTTGACTAGCCCACAATAGCTACAATGTGTATCCACTAGTCAGTGCTGTGTAAAACACAGATCATCATCAAGTTAAATTAAAACAACGCCTGAGTAACAATCAACACAACACAAATGAGGTCACAACCACATTACCACATGAAAAGAGTCCACGAGCACAGTAAAGTTCGGGTTGCTCTTGTAGCTTTGTATTACAGACGAATTAACACCCTTTCCTGCACATTCAATGAAGACCTGGGGACGATCCACAGCAAGGAGCTGCACCTTTTTGAGTTCTCTCAGGCCCCAGAACAGAACCTAAATTACACAATATCTTCTTTTATACACGGTACATTATTTTTTTGTTTGTTTTGTTTGGTAATACTTTTTAGCACAGAAAGCAATAAAGTTAAAAAAATATATCAATAATCATTTGGACAATATTGTTAAACTCACTTCAATTCTGTACTTGCAAAGCACAGGCCGAATGTATGAAGGCACAGGGTAGATCTGGCCCACTGGCTCATCCATCTCAGGTAGAGGATGCTTTCCTGTCTTTACATATAATTTAGTGAATTTTATTTTGCAACAGATCAACATAATGTCATTTATTAAATACATAATAATAAAACAAAACAACATATTAAAAATCAACCCTAGAATAAGAATATTGGTGGATAGTGCCAAAATATTATTATATAATAACCCCTGATTTATTGTAGCAGCTTTATAGATTTTTGTCCTGTACCTGGACAAGCTCAAAGGCTCCAAGTATGTCTCCAGCAGAAATGCTTCCATAAAAAATAGGACTGTACTGTAGCTGCGGAGGTGTGTATGTCTCTTCGTTGAGCCTGACCTCTGGCACAGCTAGTGTAGAACCCAGGTACTCTGGCTTACCCTATAAATAGAAAAACACCTTTTACAAAAGACCAATTCTTGCGCTTGAATTGATATGTTGTCTCATGGAGCATTTTTCAATAATATTTTGGTTTGAAATAATAAATAATATTAATATAATCCAATAATATTTAGTTTTAACATTTTTTGAATCAGCATATTTTCACCTTTATACTCGTCATTTGATAAGTAAATAAGCAAATGGACATGTATGTCTTAGGTAGTAAGTCTTAATAGTAAGATATTCTCTATAAATAATTCACTAGTTATCATGATGTACATGTAACATCCTGTAAATGCACAGCACTAATAAAACCACAGAAACTTACCACCGCATCTTCATCGTAGACCTCAATAACCACAGGAGGTGGTTCTTTTACTAGGTCACTGAGATCTCCGTATAGAGACACTTTATTTACTATCAACATCTGGTTCCAAGTTGGCGTAAGAGTCTGGTTAATTATCTAAAGGATAGAAGAGGTTAAAGGATAAAAAATACAAAGATACAAAGACAATGTTGTGGGTTTTTCTCTTAGCTTGTAACATAAAATGAGATATGTTTGTCCAAAAACTCAACACTACAACTTCCAGGCAGTAGCGGTATTATCAAAAAAGCTGGTCAGATTTGTTATTACATTTACAGCATTTGGCAGACGCCCTTATCCAGAGCGACTTACATTTATCTCATTTATACAACTGAGCAATTAAGGGTTAAGGGTCTTGCTCAGGGGCCCAGCACTGGTGGCTTGGTGAAGCTGGGAATCAAACCCACAATCTTCAGGTTGGTAGTCCAACACCTTAACCATGAGCCACCACCTCCCCTTTATTAGCATCACATCTGACATGAAAGCACATTACATTATAGATGTACGTACTGCTGTGCATTGAGTGTTGGACAGGAATGATACTCTGGCAAAGGGGTCGGACAGGCCAGTGTTATCTGCAGCGATGAGCCCACGAGCCTGGTACATATGTGCCCTCAGCTGAAACTTATGATGGTCTGAAAAGAATCACAGGATTATTTATATTTATTAATTATTATTTATACATTTAGGAAACCACAGGGAAGCTCCTCTATATTTAGCTGCTAACTAAAATTGTAATAATACAACAAAAGACACCTTTAAACGATCATTTTAAAATCCCCTGATAAATTTTACCTTTATATGATAAACACTCAGGAAGTATGCGTTCCTCCTCAAATGAACCTTTTGGCTCAAAGCCTGCTGGGAGATTTTTCAGCATATGGGACATTTCATTGTGATTACCCAGCCACAAATACACATCCAGTTTAGCCTGAACTATCCATCCAACTGCACCACGCTTGGACGGGGGCTAAGAAAGGAATGAATAGAATTCATCACACAGAGATCCTGATTTAAAATATTTTTTAAGCTGAAAATTGTTTAATTCCTCTTAATTTTTTTTTAATACAAATTAAAAAAGTACCTTAAGGAACAAAGTTTTGATCTTTCCACAGTCAATCCCTTTTTCCTCAAGTTTATCAGCGTAAAGCAGGTGGCGTGCAGGGATGCGGGCGTAGGCTATGCGTTTATTATTACTTAACATCCACACAAAGATGTCAGGCAGTGTGTGCTGCGGCTGGGTGTGGCATGAGACAGAGTAGAGTACTATTAAATATGGAAGACACTTGAATTTAAAAAAAAAAAACGCCTTATCGATAAACCGTATTTATTTTATTCACCTCAACATTGTTCTTATATGCTGTGCACAGTGTTATAAGATTCCACCATATATTTTTATTAGTTTATATATAAAATATATTTTTATATATTATTTTATTTATTATTTTTATATTTAATTATATATAAAATTCCACCATATATTTTTATTAGTTTGTTTTTATTAAAAATAGAATTGACAGCAAAATAAAATGCGAAAAAATATAATCATTTTTACAATTTTATTTTGCTTTAAATTCTATTTTTCTAGACAAGCAAGTACAGATCAAATACACTACCGGTTGTAATGCGTACTATTGTGTATGTAACACATACATATATATATGTATTATTATACACACAGGTGCACGCGTAAAAAAAAAAAAAAAGAGTAAATAAATTTACAGACCTCTTCTACAAGGAATCTAATTCGATGGGTGAGGTTCTGTGCCTCTCTTAGCATTTCTTTAACAGTTAGAGGTATTCTTTTCGGTTCAGTGATGGTTCCAGCTACTCCGATCATGCTCTCCTAATAATTACAGTGTGACAGAATCCGAATCACAACAACTGATACAAAGATTTCACAAAAAAAAGTATTATAGCCCAGGCTGCTGGCTGGGTGGTTCGCTTAGCCCTCACCAGTTCCTGTTTGCACATCATGAGCCTCTTCTTATCCAGCATTGTCAAATGGGTTCCTTTGGCTTTCTTTTCAGCAAAATGGATAAATTCTCTAGAAATAAAAAAATGAGGAATTTAGTCTTAGGCTTTGAAGATATACAGTTTTTATAATAAGATCCAGATAAGATGGTTTTTAACCATATAGTTAACTGTATAGTTAAGGATCCAGATAGCAGACAATTCATATTCGAAATATTTTTAAGTGTCCAAATGCAAATGCAGATTCCTCTGTCAAATTTGCTTGAGGGGCAGTGTTATTTTAGTTAAGCCTATGTTACTAAAGAGGTTATTGCTATTTCATGGCAGCATTCCATGGCTGCCACTTGATCATTACTCATTTCATGGCTGCCACTAGATCATTACTCATTCCATAGCTGCCACTAGATCATTACTCATTCCATGGCTGCCACTTGAGCATTACTCATTCCATGGCTGCCACTTGATCATTACTCATTCCATGGCTGCCACTTTATCATTACTCATTTCAAGGCTGCCACTAGAGCATCACTCATTCCATGGCTGCCACTTGATCATTACTCATTCCATGGCTGCAACTGAATCATTACTCATTCTATTGCTGCCACTTAAACTTTACTCATTACATGGCTGCCACTTGATCATTACTCATTCCATGGCTGCAACTTGAACATTACTTATTCCAAGGCTGCCACTTGATCAATACTTTTATACGATAATAGGGAGTAATAATGTCTTTCTATACCTGGCATCCTTACAAAATTCCTGTAAAACAGCCCGCATAAACGGTTCTGCACATGGATCCACTTGCTTGTCCAGTTCTTTCGCCTTAAGTACTCCCTGTTCCTGGTTTAGACATAACATGATCAGACATGCTCATTTAGACATGAGCAGTAACACAACAGTTAATAATGTGTCCTTCTGAACATTATCTTGTTAACTTACAAACATGACTGCTATCCTGTCCAGCATGTTTGAATGGTGAAGGCGGTATGTCCAGTCTTCCCAGGAGCTCAACACGTGGACACAGGGTTTTTTATTTGATATGGGCAAATAAAAGTAGTTCCTGCACAGACCAAATAATGCAACTGTACTGAAATGCAATAAATGATTGGTATTAAAATGAAGAACAACAGGGCTACCTGATCCCATCCCCAATATGAGGCTTCTCTGGGGTTGTGGTGGATTTGAACGACTTTGATTGTTGACTTTCTAGAAGTGGAGTCGTCACGGCAGCTTCTTGGCCTAAAGGATCAGGAGGTTTCTCTACTTTCTTTTTGGAGGTTGGTGGAGCAGCACCGTCAATAAAGTTACCAAAGTTTCCTAATTAACATAAGATGAATAAATATCAATAACTGTGACCAACTGTGCAATGTATCTGTCATCTTTATTATTATTATTATTATTATTATTTACTACCTATAGTAAATTCAAAACTGATAGGTTTGTCACCAATCTTCCTGTCAATCATAGAAGCCTCAAACACTGCGCCAAAGAGTAGGAAGTTCTCCTTGTCCTCGTCATTAATCTACACACAATTCAACAACCAAACAAACCAACACATTTACTTTTACATTTATGGAATTTGGCAGACACCCTTTTCCTGAGCGACTTTCATTTATCTCTTATCTCTCTAAGCAATTGGGAGTTAAGGGCCTTGCTCAGGGACCTAACAGTGGAGGCTTGGTGGTGCTAGGAATCGAACGCCGATCCTCCAATTAGCAGTCCAGCACCTTAACCACCGCACTATCACTTCCCCCACAAATTACTGCTTCAACTATAAACATAAATTTGAACAGAAATTGAATAGCTAACAAAAAGTGTATCGTAAGCACTTCACCATTTCAGGTGGATCTACAGGCATTACTATGGCTCCCATAGCCTTGCTTTTGTCCTCTTCTGCTCCACCAGTCCCTCCTGCTGCAGCCTTGGGGTCTTTTGTTGCTGCCTTTCCACCCTTGAAAGGCATCTTTACAGAGAGCATAGATTTCGACTCAGCCGCTCCAGACAAGATCTCAACAGTCAACTGGATGTAAATTCTTCCACGAAATGCAACCCCTTCTCCTATTCCCTCATTCATATCCTGACTGTCATCTACAAGTGTGGAGCTACGGGCAGAACCATAGATGTTGACCCAGGCTGGACCAAAGGTGGGGAGAAAACCTAAATAACACAGAGAATGCCAATGCAAAAGTCTTTACAAAGCATCAGAGCAAAGCATCATAATCAGCCTTTGAGTAAATCTTAGATATACCATTATCTCCATCCTGGTCATTGGAGATCCTGCGCAGATCAATGTAGTGAGTCCCGATGGCTACATCATTCATGCTACCCTCATCCAGTATCCGGATCTTCAGCCTTTGACACAAAGGAGGAAACATCTCTTTAAATACCACCTGCTCATTCCAAACAGGGTCCGCCGTGCTCTTCTGTGTGGAAGTCCGGCCCTGTTGAAAGGGGTTTAGGCAAAGGTAAGGCCAAGAATATTTTGGGAATATTTTCATAAAAGCAATTATTTTTTGCTAAATAAATAGCATTGTTGCTTCTCTTGCACCTACAAATGGGTTATTCAGTTTCACCAGCCTGGCTTAATATTGCTTGCTAAATAGACTTACCATCTGACCAAAGAATGATACTTCCACATATGGATCTATGAGAGCTGTGTTGTCACTAACAAAGGCTTTGGTCACATTAGCCATGATGCTTGAATTCATTCTGGGAAGACCTTCTGCTCTGTACACTTTTACATAATAGCTAGCCCATGGACGCATAGATGGGAAACCTTCGGGCAGCAGTGGGTTCCTAGATCAAATCAGGATTAGAGAAAGTCAGTTCTTCAGTATGGCTTGCATTAATGCAAACAAGCTGCAAAGTAGTTCTTCATTAACAGTCTGAATTTGGAAAGCTGCATATTGACAGAAGTGTAAACCTATTGAACCCTATTCTTCTCTTTTCGGCTGTTCCCTTTTAGGCGTCGCCACAGCGAATCATCTGTCTCCACCTAACCCTATTATAAGGATGTACAGATAAATATCTAAAACATGGTTTGTTGGCTTAAGGTTCTTGTGTTGAGGAGATGTGCTAATCTTAAAGTAAGAAAAAGTAAAATGAACAAATAGCTAATAAATGATCCCCATATTTATCAAGTGAAACAGTTCATTATAGAGATGGGTTTCTTTGAATAAAAGAAATAAAATAATGTAAGGTAATAAAAATAAAATAAAAGAGATTACTTTTCTATTTGCTCTTCAGCATCGCTAAACTTTTGAGAACGGGGCAAAATATCTCCCTTTCCTGTTACACAGATGTCACACTTTAAGTGACCTTTGACTCCCGTGTTGACGTCTGTAGGATCGATAAGTGCTGCCCATTTATTAGTAAACTGATGACCTAAAACAGACAAAACAGGGGTTATGATCTGGAGAAAAAATAAAAACACAGCAACGTGTCATTTAAATGAGAGAACATTTACCAGGTTGATTGTAAACAGTTCCAACATCGATTTTGAATGTCCCCACACAAAAGCTTTTCATGATTTTTGAATGCATTACCTTTAAAAAATATATACATATGTCACAGTTTCAAAACCGCATTTGTTAAACACTGGATTTTGATCCATTACATAATAAACTTACTGAGAGTTTAATGACTTTGTCGAAAAAGATCTCTTGGTGTGCAAAAAAGTCAAATACAAAATACTGTTGGGGGAAAAACAGATGAAGTTTAATTCTACTTAGGACAAAAAAAATCTGTAACGTATAATAATAATAATAAGATAAGGGTATTTACTTCATTGTAAAAGGGTGCGTTGGTGCCTTCTTTTACTGATGTTTGTTTCTTTTCATCTCCTATTTCAATCACCACACTGGGGTCAATGTTTTCCCCAACCAGCTGTCTAGCCTCTGTGATGTTGACGGAGATCTTGAGGAATGTGATTGGTCACAATTGGTTAATACTTTAGTAAGTCTTTATTTGGTTATGCATAAATAAGTATATACTCATTCAGTGCCTTTTTATACACTATATAAATATATAAATAAAGTCAATAACCTTTACCTGGAAACTCTGTGGTTTGCTTTCACTTTCCAAAATCTTGGTAACAAGCTTAGACCTTTAAAAACAAAAAACAACATTAATGAAAACACTCTTTTCATCCCATATATTAAAGTGAGCAAATAAAGTCAATGCACCTCTTAGTATTGATGACTTCTCTGAAAGACAGGTAGGCAGAGGGACCAGGCTCACTGACTGGTTCAATGACTTCAGGTTCAGCTGCAGCTGCAGCCAGTGTTTCAGTAGCATTTTTAATCTCAGAATAATCTGGAAATATTAAAATAAAGTTAATTTGATTTAATACCGAGAAAGAATTGTGCATTGTTATATAATACTTTATTTGCTTTGAAGGCCATACCCTGTGCACCTTTGTTTGCAAAGATTACAGCTTTGGCAGCTTTCTTCTTTTTCTTCTTTACTTTGAAGCCAAAAACATTTTTGCTGGAAGGCATAAAGACTATTAGCATATTAAATATAATTATATATATATAGATGTGTATGAACCCTTCTTTTTCACCGTAAAGAAGTGTATGATAAGTGTCACTGAATGTTCGTCACAGGTTCACCTGAAACACTGAACTGGTTTATTAGATACAGACATGTAGTCAAAACTATTTATTTTGTCTCACACTCCTGTGAGGGGAAACAGGGTTTTGATTCAATAATTACAGAGTACACTGCGGCATTATTTATATAGATAAATCTCTATAGCATATATACTGTATATAGTATATATATACTATATATAGCAATATATATAGTAGTCAAAACTATTTATTTTGTCTCACACTCCTGTGCGTATGCACTCTCACCAAATTACGGCAAGCTCTGAGGGGAAAAATGCATTTACCTACACACACAGAATGAGCGCTAACACAAAATGACCACGTCTAAACCTAATAAACAGTTTAGTCTGTCGCATAAGCACTGACTAACGCACGTACGTATGCTGGAGAATTTGCTAAATTTGAACAAAAATGGACTTCGAATCAACATCAAATTTAAAATCGACTGTGTGGAAACACTTCCACCGCAAAGCTTCCACCGGATTCTATAAAAAGGCAAGGTGAATTACTCAGTCAGTGGTGGGTTTTATTGCCAAGGATTTCTTGCCAAGGTTCCTTCATAATTGTTATAATAATCTGACGTTTCAATGTTTCATTCGAAGCTTGTTTATCCTGAACACAACTTTTTTTGTAAATAAAAGAAAATCTTTTTTAAGATGGATGATACTGACAAACAGAAATTCCAACTATAAGCAAAAAGCATCGAAAACTCCAATTCTGGGCAAAATTTAAAGATGTAAACACGTATTTACACAGCAAAAAATGTGCAGGTTATGAATCGGTTTTGCAATCGGATCGAAACGTAAAGTATCTAAAGATTTCCACCCCTGATAGATAGATAGATAGATAGATAGATAGATAGATAGATAGATAGATAGATAGATAGATAGATAGATAGATAGATTTCTATAAAATAATTCTGATCAGTGCCTTACCTTTGTGAACCCTCTTTGTCTTGATCCATAGTTACTTTTTGCAAACTCTGGTCATCAAAATAAATCCTATATTTCTCATTAGACCATTAGATCAGACGGGTAACTTTATGAAGCTACCGCACACAAAGCTGACAAACCAACAATCCCTCCTTCACGAGTCTATTTGACTTTCTGTGGTAGAAGGATAAACAGGGGTGGACTTAAGTGGCAACTGCATGTTTGTAATCCTGCAACATTAACAATGTTTAAAAAATCACCACAATTTTGTTTTATTACGTCTAATATAAGTTTTTATTGGTTAAAAATGTTAAAGCAATCAAATTAATGACAAACGTTTATTTAAATACATAATATGCTGCCCTTAACAATTAAATTAATCACAGTGAACTATAATAAAATTATGAAGCATTTCTATAAAACTACACAAGACAGAAAGCTTACATTGTGAATGAAGATATATATGAAAATTCTTCGTATTGTATAAAAAAAACATGATATCTGTGTCTATAAATGTAGTCGACATATGGCACTTGGGTCATAACTATGTTTACACTAGAATGATAGTATTAAATGCCTACAGAGAGTTGTTTAATATGAACCTTTCACAAAATACTAAAACAAGAGGTTACTTTAGCACACCAGTAACAAATCTGTTATTATAACAGAACTGTTATCTGTTGAACATTGAGAAATGTTGTATATAAAATTTACTATACACAGTTCAAGGGAAAAAAACTGTTGTGGTACATTATACTGTCTAACTAAGGACAGTGTTTGCCAAGTAGGACCAGGATGTAGGAAACAGGTAGATTAGCAAATACACCCCTGGTAAATATGCAGATCGGACACCTGATGGTTCATGGGTTTCCACTTTGGTTTACCACAAACCACACAAACACTGTCTTTTATTTCATTGTGAGTATAAACATGATAAGTATAAGCCACAAATAAAATTTTAGCCATGTTATCCACACAGTATAGCAAAACAAATATTCAGGATGAATGTATCAGAATACTAAGACTTAATGTAAATATCAGTAATATTCAAGAAAAAAACACACTAGTAAATGTTACAAAACTGAGTTTCTATATTCTATACAGTAACAATGTGTAAATAAATATTAATAACTCAGCTTTCCCAATTATTTTATTGAAAGCAGTTTCAAAAGTGAAGAGTTTTTATGACAGCAATAAGAAACTTTATCTGGAACTGCATGTTCAACCATCTGAGCGTAATATTTAGATGACCAATAACATGTCTAAACAACAACCCAGGTTTGTAATTTCAGTAATAGTAACACCATTAATAAACTTATTTTTCAGTAATAGTAATCACCATTAATACACTGAAATTTTTTTAGAGAACATAGTAAAGTTAATTTTGTACTAGTAAATTTTGATTAAAAAAACAACAAACATTTTTTCAATAATAAAAAATATATAAATTCGGTTCGGGGGTCCTATAACTTGGTAGCTAAAGAGGTTTTTGTTGTCGTTTAATTTTTTCTTGCATAAACTAGAGACCTTAATGCAGTATAGAGTAGGCAATAAAAAAAATAAAAACACTGGAGTGATGGAAAAAAGAGGACAAAAGAAATACCGAGAATATTTTTGAAGGAAACAGGGTTTGATTCAATAATTACTCTTTTGTTTACTGCATTTATTTAGAAAGATGAAAACAAACATGATAACACAAAGTTTTATCAACAAAAATCCAAAGCAAATGGAAGTAGTTTATCATCAGTAACAGTAACGATTATGTTTTTTTAATGTAGTCATCTTTTAGTCCAGTATGTACATTTATAACAAGTAACAATGCTAACAATATTTTCAATCTGACATTCATGTAGAGAATTGAATGCACACTAAATTAAACATGGCCAGTTTCTAATGTTATCCAATAGAGTACACTGCGGCATTATTTATATAGATAAATCTCTATAGCAGTCATAAACTATTTATGAGCAAAACATACTGTATACATAAGTAAAAAAAATTAGCTTTATTGGTAAAACATACTGTACATACTGTAAAACGTGCTTTTTTCATGCAACTACATTGTTTGTAAAAGTATTAAAAACACCATTGCAGTATACTCCACTATCTTGGAACTCCTAGCTAAGAAATAAACAAATAATAACTGAAGTAAAAATCTGTATTTTTTTTTTTTTAATTAACATTGTTCCTAATGAAAAAAAAACCTATTAGATTTTTTTAAAGCTGTTTTAATAAAAATGAATATAAAAAATGGAAGCCACATTATTATGCTTATGATTCAGTGCATTGAAATTCAATCCTGGGAAAAAAATGGATGAGGATAAATATACACCATGGATGGGCTTGCGGTCTGTTTCGCAGTACACATACATTTGGCAGACACGTTTATTTACAGTGACTCATATTTATTGTATTTAATAGTACTAAACAAAGTTAAAGGTCTCGGTTGAGGGCCGAGTAATGACAGTTTTGTAATTCTGGGATTAATGCTTAAGGGCATCATTAACAAAAATGTGACAGTTTTTCGGGAGGTGGGAAAAACTGGAAAAACCAGAGAGACAGAAAGAACACACCAGACACTCGGAATATAAAAATATACCATCAAATATCCTATCCTATTAAACTTTCAGTTCCAAAAGATTCACTTTTGTTAGTGTGTGCTGGGATATACAATGTTTATCCATTATTATTTTTATTCACTCAACTTTTTATTCACTACGGATTTTAAATTCATAGCCTTTGAGTGTAAATCATTCCAACATCTGGGTGTATGTCCAGATGTTGTATTTGTGAAGAATTCAATTCCCAAACCCCATTTGTCTTGTTTAACAAAAAAAAATAAAAAAAAATAGAGAAGCACACATACTCTTAAATACTTTATTACCACAGAGCGACCTTGCCCAGCAAAGTGGTCTCTGATATAACCTACCCTCCAAAATCAACCCCACATTTTATATTCATGAACGGAAATCGCTGATTTTGAAGAACATACAATTATAGTGAAGCAGTTAAGCAACCACAATTCTAGCAGCTTTTTGTCTTCAGTGTTCAGTAATTTTTACTGGCACACCTTCGCAATAAATGCTAGAATTCTCTAACAAATTCAGGAAAGAATTGAAAGCTCCTTTCTGCAGTAGGAAGTAAATGTAATTGAGAGATTTGCTAAGAAAAAAGAGCATCAATACCTGCAGGTGTTAAGACCAACGCCTGCAGCAAATCAGACAGTGAGATGATTCCCCTTACCATATCCTGTTCATCCACCAGAACTAGACGATGAACCTGGAGAACATGAAACATTTCCTTAGATGATTTCAATGAAATGGCTTCCCAACATTCCTTTACTTATTAAAAGTTAATATGAATAAACAAAAGTGTGGATATTTTTTTTTTCATTTATCTTCTTTACCAGCTTATTCCCTAATTCGGGTTCACAGGGATCTGCTGGAGTCTTTGAAAGGTGGAAAGGCAGAAGGGGTACACCCTGGACAGGTCGCCAGTCCATCACAGGGCCGATTTGGACAATTTAAAATCACCAATCAACCTAACATACATGTTTTTGGGACCGTGGGAGGAAACCGGAGTAAACACACACAAGCACATAGAGAACATGAAAACTCCACATAGAAAGGCCCCTGCCTGGGAATCGAACCCAGGATCTTCTTGCTGTGAAGCAATAGTACTAACCACTAAGCCACCGTGCTGCCTATTTTTTTTTGGTTAAATATCGAGTGCTAGGTATTTAAGAAAGAAACGCTGCTGCAATATCAAACATAATTCTGATATAGGCAGAATTTTCATTATATATAAATGTTTTTTTGTCTCGGCAGGCTACATCCTGGTTTGAAATATATGCAGAAAAACATATCCTATTGTAATAACTTATAAAGATCATTGCTTACATCTGCTTCAGCAATACGATCAATGATGGTCCCCAGGGTCTCGTACGGATAACACTTGAGCACTCCTTCAATGCAGCACGAACGACTCTCAATCGCTTCTCGCATTGTCATGTTCAGGTTATTGTAATTTTTCTGAGCAGCCAGGTTCTGAAGCCAACAATGCGAACATTCATATGATACGTCATGGTTATGGTTGCATTATTGTATTATGCTTTAAAATTTTAGTTACAATTTATTCTGCGTATATTTATATTGAATAGTGCAAATGCAGGAAAGATTTTGGATATTTTACTTACAATGACATCGAAACGGGAGTAAAGGGCTACCACCTTTCCTACATACAAAACACATCCATTTAATTTACTGTAGCTGTAAAGGGATCGGTAATGAAAAGAAAATATGCAATGATAACATGACGTTTCTGATGCTTTCTGAAAACATACCTTGTTCATTCACAACAGGCAGGGCTGATACTCTGCGTTCAACAAATACTGATAATGCCTCATAAACCGTTGCGGTTTCCTGGACGGTGGCAATCCTGTTAAAGGTTCCAATTTGAACATCCTGAATTTGCTTCTGTAAAAACCGAGGTTTTGGGATCATGGAACCCTAAAAATAAATAAATAAATTTAAAACCCCAATAAACAATAAACAAGGGGTTCTATTATACAAAACTAAGAATCCTCTTACAAAGATATGCAGAAATTTCAGGATGCGTTTGTGGGTCAGTATGTGCAGAACATTTCCTGATTCCGGATCGATAACAGGCAGTCTGTGAATCTTGTTCTTCAGTAAGGAGTAAATAGCATCAAAGAGGCTGATGTTGGGGAAACACAACTCTGTCACTGTTGAGACACTCGAGAGGAATAAGGGACGGTAGCTGAAGCCCTAGTTATACCTGGATTCAGGGGTGATGCTAATCAGAGAGTTGACAGAGTACTGAAGGTAGACTTCTGAAACAGGATGAAAGATAATAGAGCTTAAACATTGGTAGAAATAAAAAAATATAGGCAATCGAAATAAACTTTTACACATTTACCTCGCCAGGTTTCAATCTTGTGCTCTTCTAATTCATATATCTGAACCTAAAACAGCAAAAGAAATCAGAGAAAAAGAATACAAAATCCGCTAAAAAATTAAAAACAAATGAAGAATCTAGCTTACCATGGGCGATTTGTAATATCGGTGAAGAATGTTTATAAAATCTGTTATAGTGAGCATCCCTGTAACAACACAAGTAACAAGAAATTAACTATCAAAAAGCTTGTATTAAACAACGACTAAAATCCATCAGAGTTAAACAAAAATGTTAATACTATGACTAACATGCACATACAAACAGGAACATGCTGATGTTGGAATAAGTAATAAGTAATAGCTTTTGGTATCCAAACTATTTTCGGAAGTAATTATATAATACACTGCAGTTGCTATAAATAGCTTGGAAAGGGTGTTAGGGATTAGAACACTGTCTTGCCATTTCCCATAAGTCACTGAGCCCCAGGTGCCTGACTAATGTTACACATCTGGCACCAGAGAGACTGATTCATCACAAACAAAGCCATGAGTTGGGACTTCTGATGTGATAGATCATGGCATCCATATTCCTATTTCTCAGGACACTTCTTTAATAAATGATCATTAAAACAGCGTTTCGGGTAGTAAAAGATTTAAATCTTAATCGTAATTTAGGCTTTGCATAAAAGTCAAACGTTTTTAACTAAAAATATATCACTAAACTCGCATATCTTTAAGAGGACCTTGGGTAGATTTTCTCTAATGTGCTTAATGTGAATCATGGGTTAGGAGACAGAACTCAATGTTAGTAATTTGACCCTGTTCACAAATGCTATAACCTTTAAAGGTTAAAGTTTACGTACCGACAAAACACTGTTGCTTGTTGTCCCATAAAGGTGCAGCTCGAACTCCATTAGCAACAAATGCAAAGAACGCCTTCTTAACCTGTATAGTAAAGCAGGTTATACAGACATAAATTGCTAACCAACTAAGTTGAATCATACTTAATTATAGACTTTTTAAGAGTTGTAAGTTAAACGCGCTTAGGCGGAGCCACCGGCAGATAGAGAGAGAGAGAAGAAAAACATGCTAAAAACATGCTCCAAAACAGTTAAATGCAAATATGCTCATTCCTAATTTCGAAATATTTTTGTGCTGTGCTTTTTACTTAGAAATACAATACATGTATGTAGCCTCCACCTTACACTGTAAAAGTTATACTGTGACCATGTCATCTTATTGAAAATTTTAAAGTTCAAGTTCAAGAAGCTTTATTGCCATTTCAACCATATATATAGCAGATGCAGTACACTGTGAAATAAAACGTTTCTCCGGGAACCCAATGGTGGCCCAAAACAACACATAATAACACAAAACAACAAAGAGACACTTAACACGACAACACAGAGCTAAAGACTAAAAGTAAATTGTCCTAGCAACATAAAGTGCATGTGTGCAACCTGGTGCAAACAGTGCAAGACAGACAGTGCAATAAACAATACAAACATTACAACAGACTATAGAGTACAAAAAACAGGACGCTGTACTGAACATTAAAATAAACAGCGCCGACCAGATTATAAAAGTGTGCAAACTTCAGGTAGTTGAGAAGACTCATTTACCTGCAGCGTTGTATCAAAGATGACCAGTTTAGAGCTGGTCGGTACGGCGTCATAGCAACAGTGGTCCATGAAGAACTTGGTGTATACAAACGTGTCGGGATCTCGACCAGGCCCTGTAGGAAAAGGCAGTAGAGGAAAACCTGGCTGCAGGTCTGTCAGTCTGAGCCTAGAACACTTATATTTATGTTAATTTGTAACTCGAATCCAAAGAACTAAGATTTAATTTATAGTTTTTGACACTGTATACGCTTAACAGAAAAACCTGCACAGGCAGACGGTGTTAGGTGCAGATGATAAACACACACAGCACACAATTATTGTAAATACCTGTAGTTTTCATTGTAAGACCTTCATCTTCTGTATAGAAAGCCTGAGGGGAGAAAATCTCTGTCTTTGTATTAAGAACAGTTTTAAGATCACAAAACCTCACTGCAGATATATATACATTTATGCTGTACAGTCAAATATTCATGGACACCTTACCAGCACACCGCCATAAATGTGTTTTCTTCAAACTGTTGTCACAAAATTGGAAGCATTTTTATTTTATTATATTAAATACAACAATTCAAAAAGTCTCGGCATGTTGTAGCGTTAATTCAATCTTTTTTTACGCTTCTCCAGCATGACATCGCTCCTGCGCTCAAAACCACTTTTTTTAATCTTAAAACTAAGTTAATATTGCTAAAAATCATGAATCAAAAGCTTAACATGACGCCTCTCGGAATTGGCTGATAATTTTCCATTTTATGTGTCATAAGCAATTAAATCATTTTGATAGCACTGTTAAATCAGGAGGACAAAATAATGTGTGTTAATGGGCAGACAATACAAGGGTTAAATGCTTAAAATAATTATCACTCTGGTAGCCAAATGAGAAAATTTCATAACGCCATAATCTAAAATCTAGTGAAAAACATTTCCAGGATTGTGAAATTTATTATAGGATTTATATATATATATATATATATATATATATATATATATATATATATATATATATATATAATAAAAGGTGTGTTGTCCACCCAGTATGTCCATTAAGTAGATCCTACTTGTGTAAAATTGACACACATCTGCCAAATTAATGCACAGTAATATCGATCAGCTACCAACAGCAGAGCTAAAACAAATCACTTCTGTTCAACATGAGACAAAATCTGGATTCCTGCAATATTAGTGTCGGTCTCAGTCTGTCCATAAGTCATAGAGTAACTAACGTTATGTCTGCACCATTTCCTGATTTCGTATTAGCTGTTGGCCATCTTACGTTGAGAAAGTACAGTAGGGTGATATCTTACATATCTTGGATATCTATATTATATAAATGCTTTTGGAAGGCTAATCGGGTGGACAATAGAACATTATGTTAATAGATCTGTTGACAGAATTATCTATCCAGCTTCAAATAGCATTCTCTTACTTCGACAGACAGAACAGTAAGTATTCTGGAATAAAGCAATTGAAATATTTTTTTAACTAATGAGCATTACTTGGACAATACTGGTCCCCCGCTACATTTTGAAAAGAACGTTAATTAACAGGCTGATCTAACCACAAAATAGAAACAACTGCTAAACAGGAAGCAGTCCCAGTCTTCACAAGTCATTTTTAAGTAATTCGTGCAGACATATTACATTATTACAGTTTCTCATACTTTGAGTCATGTGTTTTCACCCTTATATTTTTTTTCATAAAGTTCTGGTTATGTTTCCATCTATAACAGTTTAAAAACCGCTAACCAGCCTTGCTGCACAATGTTCTGTGCAGCTGCCTAACATGTAAATTCAACTCGTTTATCGGTATAATTTATGAGCTATACCCAAAGCCAAATACACACGCCAACAAATATTTTGCAGGAAATTTACCCGACTAGCAACTAGCAAATGTTTATGGATATGTTAATAATGATCTTCAGTAAAACCAAAGTCATAGCCTAAAAGTATTAACTTATTTAACTTGCTTCAATAATCTTTGCCTGCATTATTCAAAAGACCTGTGCATGTCATGAACCACGAAACCTTTGCCCTCACCTATCTAATGACTGGCCAGAACCTGTTGCTAAAATATCTCTTACAATATTTCGATCACAAGTAATTTTGGCTGTGTGTCTTACCTCTGGGAAAGACTCCATGTCTATGTCCAAGCTGAGGGCTCACGGTTTCACTGCTTACACTTTACCATGCTCTAAGTGCGTTCAGTCACCCTGAGCAAAGCAAAGTGGTCCAGCACTGGCTAAATCAGGAGGTGATCCAAGCATGCAAGGGCCTGACCGAACCAATGGGGGAAGGGAGATCATGCATGTGTGTCTGTTTGTGTACACACAGTTAAAGAGGTTGGGCTACGGGGCTCAAATTCCTCACCAGGAGCTTCTGCAATAACTTTGGCTCGGAAGATTGACAGTTGCTGCGGTGCTGACATGACATACTAAAAGAAGTGTACAGTACAAAAGAATCTTAGGTTAAATGCCATCTTATTATATAAGTGTAAACACAACAAATGGTCTCCTCATAAGGTGGTAAATGCTCCTCGAATGGGTTAGGGTCTGGGAACCAACTCCCCAATACCCCTCCCACATTTCTCTCCTAATAAAATCTTTTGTCATGTTGGAAGGGTGATTTTGGTTAATGTCTTGCTGCAAGGCGTATTTATTTTGTAAATATTTATATAAATGTATTATCTAAAATATTTTTGCTGACATCATTGTGGGTACATCAACAAAGATCATTGAAGCAGCCATGCAAGCCTAATCCATGATGACACCGCTACCCTTCTTGACTGATGCACAGGGGTGCAGCTGAGGGTGGAGAGTTAGGATGATTCTAAAGGCCCAAACACTTTAGGGGTCTCCAGAGAGCAATTTTATTAGTAGTAACGGTGCAGAATGGGTGTGGCAGGGGGCCCAGACTCATTATTTTATAGGGCCCAAAATTGCTAGCAGTGCTCCTGCTGATGATGCACATGATTTGGGTGCCAAAGTTGAGGTTTTTTTTCCCCCTCACACATCAGCCTTTTCACCCTTTTCTGTAAATGTTAATATTAATTCCAGGAATTTTATGGCTGATTTCTTTATTCTTTTTTACTTTAAGTCTGTTATTTGTCTGTTTATTAATTTAGTGGTTTTTACCACTGATCTGTTGAGCTTGTTTAGGTCACTTATCTTATTCTAAGAGATTTCTGCAAAACTCATTTCTATTCTTTCATTTCTATTTTTGCAGTTGTTTCCTGCACCAAAACGTTGTGTATACTGGCTATGTCCAGTTTTAATACAGACTTCCTTTTTACCCATTATTCAGCCCCAGGTTTTATCATTTCTAATAAATGCAATCCTTACAGGCAAATGCCATGGCTTAGGCCAAATATTGCCATTCAGGGTACAACTGGAAAAAAAATGGTGCAAAATGTTTTAAACCATCCAAATGTTAATATTAAAGAAGAAAATCTTTGGTGAATAGCAAAAACAAAAGAGGTAGCCTAATCATCTCTCCGTAGAATGTATAACTGCAGCGTGTTAGGATTTCAATTGACTATTATGGAAGTGGCTATTTTTACCTCGTGTGCCCCGAGATGGGCTTCATGCATTTGTTGCTCTTCTCACTATCTGCCCTCTAGCACAGCCCAATGCTAACCTTTAACAGATTCCTCGGATCCAGAAATTTTTAGAACAAATCACACAGAAGAAAACTGTGAAATTATTTCGGTTGTATTCAGGGACTTAATCTATGCAAACATATACAAGTAACAGACACTGAACCATCAATGTGCATTAACCACTGATGCTTAAGCAGTCCTAGGAGAGCTGCTGGTCTAATGGGCATGAAGCCAAATCACTAAGTGTTGAGCACACTAGAAACATGTTTCTGCAGTTGCTACACACACACACACACACACACTATCTAAAAACATTTATGTTTGTGGTGGCTTTAAATCCAGCTTTAAGAAGTCACAAATAACTGAGGCATTTCCAGTTTATTTCAAATACTTTTAATGAGAAAATCCTACACCAGATATTTATTTAATAAAGATCAATTAAAAATTATTATTGCAGTTAATTTTTTTTTTCCTGAAATTTACTTATCAGGTGCAAGTAGAACTAGAGGACAATGCTGGGCCTTTCTAAAATGTAAACAAAACAAGAAAGGAATCCGATTGGCTCAAGCAAACACGCATGACTCCTGAGCAGCTCCTTTCATCAGAACAGCCTGCATATATAAACACGGTATATGCAGACAGACGTCTGTGCTTTAATATTGTCGGCGCTTCAGTCATTAAAAAAAGTGTACTTTTAGTCTTGATAATTATTAAATACATATGAGTGTTAACAGTAATCAGTCTGACCAGTCAAAGACAAACACCACTTCCTGTGGGGGCCAAAATCTATTGAAAACATTTGGAGAATTATATAAAAATACAAAGCTTGTTTCTAACAGCTGATAAGACAATTTCCCAACACCTTCTATCAAGAAAGTTGATAGAAAAGTGCAAGTATTTATGCTTTTGTGCACCATTTGGAAGCCCTGGATGTTTATTTGTGTAAGAGTTCATTTGGTAGTCTCACGGATAGTCCTGGTGAAGCAGACTGGTGTTGCTCATGCATCAGTTTGGGTTTACTTATACCATTAGACTCATGTCTGGAATACTGGAGGTCACAGACTGAACATCCTGATCAGTCCAATCTTCTTCATCATCATCATCATCATCATCATCGTTTTCATCCAGTTGGGAGCTTAAACACTGACTCATTGTTGGGCTGATATAGAAATGAAAAGGGTTAGAAAACATCATGAAAAAGATAAACCAAAATTTATTTATTTAAATTTTTTTACTTACCTTGATTTTGTAAGAATTGTTTTGGAAAATGTGGAGCTTTGAAGGTCTGAACGCTGTCCATGGTTGGATTTTGATGACCACTGGAAGAGAAAGAATGTTAATTTTCTACTATACAGAATGGAAATTAATGTTACAGCAGTGGACAATTGGGCAACTTGAAGAAACAGAATTTCAGACTATGTATTCTATTCCGCTTGGCCAAAACTAGTGACACATACAGTAATATTTTATGGGACCACCCTTTTGCTTAGGTTATAGAAAGCTTTTGCAGTGGTAATGTTTTAATAAGCTGTAACAATTCTTTCCATGCAGACTTTTATTCATTTCTGCCCAAGATTTTGTATTAAATGATGGGAAAATTGGACCATTGTGTAACATTAACCCCAGCACATTTTTCAATTCCAAAAAATTTATTTGCCTCTGAAGGCAATTTATATGCATATCGAGCAGCATGTCAGGAAAACCACAATTCTAAGCATAACAAACAAATGTACAAGATATAAAATTAAGAAATAATGTACTAAATAGAGAATGTATAAATAACATGGATAAAGTGTAAATACAGTATACTTGCAATAATAATTGTAAATGTTAATAATGAGACACAGTAGGGGTGGTATGAAACTAAAAATTGGTGCATAATAAGTAGAATTTTACCATTGGTTAAATTTTGTGATTAATGTGTTCTCTTTCACATCTTCCATGCAGAAATGTTTTAAATGTCACGATGCCTTCACAATGCTTTTTTTTTTTTATTTTAGGCTGCACTGTAATTTTAGGTGATTTCTGATTACCAGTATTTAACGACTAGTTTCGGGGACTTTACTAGTTCCAATCAGCATAGTTGTTTTTACTTGACATAAATTTGGGGGGGGGAGGGGGGGGGGGGGGGGGGGGGGGTGGGGGGGGGGGGAGGACGACGACGACAAACAAACAAAAAAAAACTACAGTAACATATCCAACAAAAAGCTCTTACCTATTAGTCTAGTGAATTTTAATGTCCATATATTTTATTTTATATTTACAAAAATAAACACAAAAACCCCCTACGTTGTGATCCTGGGTGTGAAATACGCCCCTGTTTTTGATCCGCCCCTTTACTGTAATTTCTCTTATGTTGCAAACATTGGAATTAAATTGTAAATTAAACCACTAGCAATCTATAATGTGTTATACATTTTACTGTGTATTATTATTATTGCTTTGTTAAATGCCATATCTACACCTAAGGCCATCTTCATGACAATACGATACAAACTATACATAAATAGTGTTAGTACAAAGTTGCAATGCAAAACTTGCATAAACACAAAAATCAGGTAGCCATAAAATACACAGTAATTAAGACTAAACAAGATTTTTAAAGTTAACAAACGATAAAAATAATAAAGAATCTAACCAGGTATAAGGAAACACATCCAACTTGTAACACACATACGCTGTTATAGGAATGTGATCAATGATGTCGCTTCACAGAAAAATTGTCTGTAATTCCTGCCATATGACACCCTTATGAATGATCTGTGGTAATATTAACAGTTACAAAACTGCTAATATAAACAGATTATATTATATATTATATATTATATATTATGGGGGCAGGGTGGCTCAAATGGTTAAGGTGCTGAGTTGTTAATCTGAAGACCAGAAACACCTGGGTTCAAGCCCCACCTCCGGCAAGTCAACCACTGTTGGGTCCTTGAGCAAGACCCCTAACCCCTCCTGCTCCAGGGGCGCTGCATCATAGCTGACCCTGCGCCCTGACCCCAACTTACTAAGATGGGATATATGCGAAAAATGCATTTCATTGGCTCTGTACACGTACCTTGCACAATGACAATGAATTGAATATACTTATACTTATTTGTACACATCTATTCTTTCTGCCGCTTATTTAAAATGTTTTAACTGACTGTGGGTTTAGGCGCTGACGGCGGAATCTGTGTGTATTTATTTAGAAAGATCTATTTAAACAAGTAATGTACACATGGGACAGCTAACACACACCTGACATTCATATGCAATATGGAATTACAAATAATATAGAATGAATACTTACATTATGTGCGGAGTCTGCAAGGTTTCCCAAGTGAACTCTTTTCTGACAAAGACTTCTAAGAACTTCAATACCTAGACGCAGAGCACCACATACATCAATGACAGCTGATAAAAACACACAGCAGGAGTCACAAACTTGAATGCCTGCAATACACACACACACACACACACACACACACACACACACACACACACACACACACACACACACACACACACACACACACACACACACACACACACACACACACACACACACACACACACACACACACACACACACATACCTTTGCTTCGGTTTAGACTGTATTTCTGTTCCCACTGGTTAAGGAGGATATTGAGGTAGCGAGGCTGCTCAAAGAATCGCAGGTACCGAGAGGAGGCAAGGGAAGGAAAAATTCGTTCAAAGTCTCCCTGACGACTCAGCTCATCTTCACTCTCAGCCAGAACACGCACATCATCAGGGGTTAACACTTCCAGAATTGTGGCGTCCTGCAAACACAGCACAACAACACACCCAAGAACACAAACTCTCATTGCCACTTTATGGGAAGCTGCTTTAATAGATAGAGATCCAGATCATTTTCTACTATAAAATTTAACAAGTCAGGCACCACCAAGCCATCACTGTTGGGCCCCTGAGCAAGACCCTTAACCAGCAGTTGCTCAGTTAGATAAATGAGATAAATGCTGATAAGTTGGTCTGGATAAAGGGGTCTGCCAAATGCCAGAAATGTAAATGAGTACCTGGTCCCCAGAGTTTTGGGTGAGATAAAAGGCTCTTTTCATTTTCTCATCACGGGACGAGCTTGATCTCGATCGCTCAAGTGCTCCCTCATACGAACTGAAAACAACAGCCGCAAAAACACTATTAGTCCACACTAGTACAAATACCACCCAACTGATCCAACCTAAGCTGGCAGCAGTGGTAAAAATCTGTCGAATTTACACAATCACTGGCCATCTGCATACTGGATGTAATGAAACAAAAACATTACTATTGAAAGCTCTGACCTGCTGCTGGAGGAGACAATGTCTTCTTTCTTAGGAAGCACAAATCCAGCTAGGTTCAGCACATCACGGATCATTTGGCCCTTAATACTCACGTCCAGCGGACTGTTGGAATGTAAGCTGTACAAAAAACAAAAAAAAAATTAGGCATACACATACATGATGAATTAGACTAAAAGCAATTCATCAGGAATAAATAATGAACTGTTCAGCGTGTTTAGCTGCTTAATACCTGGGAGAAATGTTGACTTCGAGAACCCATGGCTTAAGGTTCTCATCCAGCATAATATCAAAGCCAAACAGCTCGTGACAGCTGTATGGGGAACGCACATGCTTCTTCACCAGGGAGTTCACATACGGATCTGACCTAGTGAACATGTGAAAAAAAAAAAAGTTAATCCAAACAGTTTATTTATTTTAGACCTGTATAGAGTCAATAAACAACAAAAAATCTCTAAATTTACAAAGAAAACATCTCTTAATCCCAAGCCTTCATAACAAGTCGGGACACATGAACAGATTATACAGCCCCTTATGCAACAAACGGTGATGCACTGAGCATTCTATCAGAACCAGCAGTCCCTCGTCTGTTGCTTTGCTCACCGAGCTTTGGCTGCCCATGAGGCTGTTGTCGGTTCACCACTGCTCCTTTCTTGAACCATGTTTAATAGATACTGACCACTGCAGACCAGGGAAAACCCCACAAGATCTGCAGTTTTGTAGATGCCATGACCCAGTCATCTAGCCACCACAACTTGGCCTTTGCCAAACTCGCTCAAATCCTTAGCCAAACTCGCTCAAATACTCGCTTGCCTATTTTTCCTGCTTCGAACACCAACTTAAGGGCAAAAAGAAATTTATCACTTTGTATAAAGAACCTTTCTAACAGGGGTGCTACAAATACTGCGTTTTTTTGTCAAGTGTAGAAAAGTAATCCGTGCAGTTGAACGGCAATACATCACCTAATACTATAAGCCTTTAATGAGTAAAACAACAGCTGACGAAAACAGGAAGTGCACGCAACATCACAACAGGCTTCATGTCGGTCCAGTGACAGACATAACTATGACTGAAAAGTCAGCACGACACCTGAGTCACGGGTTGAATGTAGCATTCACAAGCAGGAGATCAAACAAACTTACGCAATGATGGTTTTAATGACCATGTCCTTAATCTTTTCCCAAATAAGACTGGTGTTGATTCTTTTTGTGTCCAGATATTGCCATAATGCCTTCAGTGCCCTGCAGGCAACAAAGTTAAACAGAACGTTTTAGGTGTGGCCATCACTGTTAACAGAGTAAACTAACACAAAGTATAAAATCTGGAAAAAACCCTAAAATATTCTTTCAAATTTACCATTTATGGCCCTGGCAGGCCTTGTCGTCACTGTTGGACTGATATTCAGAGTTCTTCTTGTTCACACTGTAGTTTGTCAAGTGCATGAATTTGTTGCTAAGGCTTTTCATTGAAGAGGAATATCTATATTGAAAACATTCATAAAGCAATAGTAATTTTAAAAAATCTAGTTGGAATTTTAAAAATATAAATATTTAAGTAATGATGTTTAATTGGCTTACTTGCAGCTTGCAAAGCGGACAAGTCCATCGTTGAAGATGTAAACACGAAGTGGGTCATAAGAAGTCACATACACATAGATACGTAGATCAAACTTATTCCCACTAATGAGGTAGGGTTTGTGAAGATACCTATCAAAATCAGAGCAGTGAAAGAATTCGGTTTATATCCTAAATCTATTTTATCCCAGTTTATGGCTGTTTAGAACTTAAAGGACGTTATTAAACTTTGAACAATATTATTTAGATTAAATCCAAACTACTACTACTACTACTACTACTACTAATAATAATGTCAAATAGCTGCATAAGGACAAAAAAAGCTCACTTCTGTACAAGCAGAGGTCTCTTGCGTGGCATTTGACTCCACTTGTGAATAACCTGAATTCCAATTCCTCGGGCTGATGCGGGCTGTAAATATTATTTGACATTAATGACTTAAAGTTAAACTTAAAAAAATTTAATTCATTAAAAAAACAGAAACCCAGGCAGCACCGGTTTGATGATCCATTTTTGCTGTAACCCTCCATCATCCCAGGCCTTCTTTAGCAGTTTCATGTCCTGTGGAAGCACAAAGGAACGTGGAAAAAAGCCAAACTCTCGCTTGCCAAACCGTGCCTGCATCTTGGACAGGTTCCTCCACAGCCGGTCTTTCCGTCCGATCTGAAAGGAACCTGGAAAATGATTCAGCTGCAAAAGGAAAAAACGAAATATTTGTCAAACACGACTAACTGAAACGAATAAAAAAAAGCATGTACAGAAATTTGTATTTTCGTTGCTTTAAACTTAAATAAATAAAAAAATATATTAAAAATCAGCATGCACACTAGCACATTTTATTTGGACTTAACTAGATAACGCTTTACACATTTATGTAATTTTTTGAAATTTGGACCGCCTATTTAACTTCAATATGTTTTCAGTATAAATATAATCTGATTTATTGTTTTTTGTGCCATTGCCCTTCCTTCAGGAGTACAATTGCATTTGCTTTACTGTGCATCGATATTTGCTTTACTGTGCATCGATAACTAAACTTTCATCATTAAAGAAATCATAAAAAATTTCCACCAGTGATGTCAGCTGGTAGTCCATGTTAACCACTGACCTTCTGATACTCTCGTATGGCCTTGAAACCAGGTGACTTCATATGATGGCCCCAACAGCCCAGCCAGTCATGGCTCTCTGGGGGCAAAAAAAAGCCTTTTAGGACTGCCATGCAACTTGTGATTCAACATTTATGCATTAAACTGTGTTTAAAAAGGAAAAAAAACAAACAAGTGCACTGACTTACTCTTGGTGACATTGAAATGGGATCTAGTAATAGTGTGCTTGACTATGTTGGGGGTAACAGTACTTATTTTCCATTTCAGAAGACTTCTCTGCTCCAGAGGAAGTAGCTCAACTTTAAAGCAAACATGAACCCAGATGGAAAGCACAGAAAAATATTACCCCAAAGTCATTTCATTAACAAGAGGAATAAGAATATAAATAAAGACAATATTATAATGTGTGTACTGACCTTTTTCATTTGCAGTACTGAAGTATAATGTAGGGGGCCTAAAAGGGAACAGGCTGGGAACCAGTGCTGGTTTTATCTCCCGATCATCCGCCATATCACAACTCATCGCCTCCTCAATGCTGCAGTACAAACAGAATTAAATGCAATAATATAAGATAAGAAAACTAAACAGCAATTAAGCATAGTTAGAACACAAAAAATGTTTTTAAGTACTTAAGCAGTAGCACTAAAAAAAGATTCTTTTGGTACATCAAACTACACAAAAATCTTAAAAACATTCCTGCCCCTAAATCGAAATAATTGCTCATAAACCAGAAAAACCAATGTAAAAAGCCTAAAACCACCTAGCCATTTATTTTAGGGTCTGAAATTACGCAAAGGACTAAAAGTAGAGCTTCAAGTTTTAGGTCCTTTATAACACTCATCACCCGGGAATTGAAGTTCAGCTAAATAAAACCAAGAAGCTTGAAAATTTAACTATTAGCTGGCATGTAGCCTAACGAATAGTCTACAGAACTTAACAAAACTTACTGACACACTCAATCACCAAAGTTCCAAATTTACCAAAGAATCACATTTGGGGGTATTTTAGCTTTTAATTTAAAGCACACTAACAAAAAAAGTACTTTTTTTTTGTTACTATGCCTCATCATAGTGAGGTCTGGTGAAAACCATGCTGAGACGGAATTTTAGCCAGAATGCATTTTTTTTGCTCCTAATGCAGTTAAGAGTAACAATAGAATTGGGATAAAAGTAAAAAAAGCCTAAAAAATTAACTAATCTAGACTGACAATGCAGTGAACGTGTTAGCACATCAAAGTAAATCAGAAAGTTACATGCATCAATAAATCTTATGAAATCTTATGTGAACAATCATTTTAAATAGTAAAAATAGACAATTTACTGTGACGACGCTGCTAAAGACGTTACTGAAGACGCATCGGTTTCTGATCCATCTGCAAGACAAACATATCAGTAAAGTTACACAGCAAAAACCGTGGCATTGTGAACAAAGCTACAAAGAATCACTATACAAAACAGAGGGGCAAATAAGTGCATAAAGGAGTGTGCGATGCTAGCTTTGGGGATAAAACTACAAATGCATAGATTATTAATGAAAATTGTGAGTTGCTCTGAATTATAGGATCTGCAAGGTTTTATAAATATAATAAACCTATACTACAGATTCTATATCAGGGTAGGAAAAGAGGTAGGGTTACCATCATTATTGTCACTGCAGACAATCTCCAACTCATCTGGAAGCTCTTCTGAATCACCGGCTTGTATCACGGCAACGTTCACCTGACTGAGACACAATAGGACACGTTTGTTTGTGTAGGTCATTTTGTGTTCAGTAATTTTAAAACTCAAAGACAAAAACATCAGATTTAACAGCAACATAAAGGTTTCATCAAACACGCGGATGTGAAAATGAATCTAGAGCAAGAAAAACCCTTAAAATACTTTCTAGCAAAACACTGAGGGTCTGTCTGTCCTTCTGTCTGTCTGACATGATGATAAAATTTACTTCTTCTCATTAAATTAATGTTTTAATCAGTAAGGCAGCCAAAGAAAACTTGGAAACTTGGGAAAAACCAAGGGAATCTGATTGGACTCAACACCTTAAATCATATAGGTTAAACTTCACTACATCATCGGCAAATCAACATATACATAATTTACATATACTTATAACTTCCACATGTCCAATACATTTATTCCTAATCCAACATGATCAAAAGAAGCCCAACCGGATGAAAACCCGCCCAATCTGACCGTAGGTTTATAGGTACCCGTCCACCACATGCATACCTGCCTTTTGTTTATATAAAGGGTGTTTAGGGGAGTTGAGGTCAGGGTTCTGTTCAGGTTAATTTAGTGCTTTCACTTTAGCCTTGCTAAAAAAAAGTCATCATGGACTTTGTGTACAGGGACGGTGTGATGCTGGAACAGATTTGGTTCTCTTGTTTCCAGTACAGAGGAACTGTATTGCTACAGCAGACACAGACGGTGCATATAATTTTGTGCTCCTATTTTTGTGGCCAAAGTTTGGGTAGGACCTAAGAAGCTTAATCGGGTGTCTAAATTTTGTCCATATGGGATACTCAATATACTCTTTCCAGACCAAAAAGGGCTGTTTATAGACCTCAGTCTAGCTATACTGGTCAAGTACATGCTTTTAAAGAACCAGGCAGATACTGTTAAACAGTATGTCATTCATACTAGAATATATTAAGCGATACATGAAAAACAGGGCCCTGAAAAACAACAACCTGGCAACCAAAGCTATTTAAAAATAAAGGCATAGGCGCTATTCATGCTGAGGTCAAATGTTTGTGAACTGCGGGTTGAAGTGGGATGATTTATTAGAATGCACAGAGAAAAACATGCTTATTCTCACCCTATGATGTCATCCAAACTCCCGTCATCAAGCATGATTGGGCAGTGGCTTGGGTGCGCTTCTGAAGCGTTTTGACAACAGTCCTTGGTAAGGTGTATAGCAGATATCTGGTTCATTACTGAATTAACAGTAGGGGGCTGGGGGGAGTTCGTTATGTGAACAATGTCCTCTAGCATGGCACTTGGACGATCCTGAGTCAGTCCATCACTGGAGGAATTTTTCTCCAGACAAAGGCCACTGGAAGGATTTGTGTCCATGTAAAAGTCTTCACTTCCATTATTAAGGCAAACTGTTGAGAAATTGGCACCGGTCTTAGCGTCTCTTCTGTTACACTGAGAATTAACGTTGGCTGTTAACGGTCCACTCAGACCATTAAGTGTCCCGTTGTGCACGTATGACATGTTTTCATTGAGCTTTCGTACAGCTGCTGTGAACTCTACCTCAGAGCTGACTTTTCTCACTCTCCGAGGTGCTTCACTGGGTTCAGATCCCACGCAGCAATCAACTTCATGCTCATTTTTTTTGGCATCCCCTGCCACCATGTTGTCATTCTCAGTATAGTCTGAAATATGGTTTGGAGGCACATCTGTGTATTTATCCTCTAAAGGCACTACTATTTGGCTGCGTGTTATATCCGCTTTACATTCTGTTTTGGTAGAAACTAGAGTACTAGATTTCTTCAAATCTTTTGTCTCCAGCCTAGGAAGTGTTGGCACCTTGGTAATAGAGGACCGGATAACCCCACCGCTGTTGCTTTTGAGCTTACCCCTCGAGCACAAGTAAGACTGATTCGCAGGCATGGTTTTCTCAACTACCACTGATTTTTTGTTAGAGGATGTTTTTAGTGGGAAGGGATGAGGTGGTGAAATTGAGAATGGAGGCGTAAATGCTCTTTTCCCTAAAAGTCTGGACTTTGACCTGAGAGGGCTCTGGGGCCTGTGTGATTGATATACAGGAGTTACTGGCTCCAGACGACAAGTTCTTTGACATTCATTAGAGGGATCACGGATATGAACTAAGCTCTTTGAGACAGCACTGTATGCGCTTCTATCTCTAATACTGCTGCTGGACAGATGAGCGCCTGCGCTTTGGGCACGCACAAGACCTGCAGGCACCGACGGAGAGGCACGCTGTGAGGATATCCCTGAGAAACAATGGGGCTGCTCATACACCGCTTTTACATTAGGCCAAGGTACAGAGTCACCGAAAGATGAAGGACGACACCATTTCCTTTCGACGACAGCGGAGGACACGTGAGAGTTGGGCGAATGCACAACTGGAGATTTAGTTTGGACAATTAGCATCGGCTTTGATGCCTTCTTCCTTAAGTCCTCAGCTCCAGTGGAAGCCATGAAATGCCATTGTACTTTCTCTCTATGGATTCTGATATTTATGAATGGAGACTTGACATGCCTAAAACTGAGGAAAAAAAAAAAATTTACGTTAAACATATCAAGCATACATTTACTTCTTTTTATACAATTAAGGGTTAAGGGCCTTGCTCAGGGGCCCGAAGTGGTGGCGCTGGGAATTGAACCCCGGTCTTTCTGGCATCAGTCCAACACATTAACCACTGAGCCACGACTTCCCCGCATACAAGTTTAAAGCATTCAGGCACAAGAAACAAATCACTTTTGAAGCTTTAACAAAGATTAATTGTGTTTAATTTTTACAATAAAGACTTTACAGTATAATTTTATATTTCATTATTAAATTTCTGTATCCAAATCTTCAGAGAATCAAAGCACTGTTTATTTAATTTACATATTTCTTCTACTGTATTTATTATGCTCATCATTTGTGTATTATAAAATGTTATATATGGTTTCGAGACAGTGGTGAGAGCAGCTATGATGTATGGTTTCGAGACAGTGGTGAGAGCAGCTATGATGTATGGTTTCGAGAGAGTGGTGAGACAGCTATGATGTATGGTTTCGAGAGAGTGGTGAGAGCAGCTATGATGTATGGTTTCGAGAGAGTGGTGAGAGCAGCTATGATGTATGGTTTCGAGAGAGTGGTGAGACAGTGGTATGGTTTAGAGACAGTGGTGAGACTATGATGTATGGTTTTATGAGACGTAGATGTATGGTTTCGAGACAGTGGTGAGAGCAGCTATGATGTATGGTTTATGGTATGATGTTGGTTTTCGAGACAGTGGTGAGACAGCTATGATGTATGGTTTCGAGAGAGTGGTGAGACAGCTATGATGTATGGTTTCGAGACAGTGGTGAGAGCAGCTATGATGTATGGTTTCGAGACAGTGAGACCCCAGCTGAGGACAAGTGGTGATGGTTTCGAGACAGTGGTGAGACCAGCTATGATGTACGGTTTAGAGACAGTGGTGGACCATATGATGTACGGTTTAGACAGTGGTGAGACCAGCTATGATGTACGTGAGACCGCTGTTTAGAGACAGTGGTGAGAGACCAGCTATGATGTACGGTTGAGACCGCTATGATGTAGAGACAGTGGTGAGACCAGCTATGATGTATGGTTTAGAGACAGTAGTGAGAGCAGCTATGATGTATGGTTTCGAGACAGTGGTGAGACAGCTATGATGTATGGTTTCGAGACAGTGGTGAGACCAGCTATGATGTATAGTTTAGAGACAGTGGTGAGACCAGCTATGATGGTACGGTTTTTCGAGACAGTGGTTGACAGCTGATGTACGTTTAGAGACAGCTATGATGTATGTTTAGAGACAGTGGTGAGACCAGCTATGATGTAGAGACAGTGATATGATGTATGGTAGAGACTGGCTTTAGAGACAGTGGTGAGACCAGCTATGATGTAGAGCAGATGGCTTAGAGACAGTGGTGAGACAGTGGTGAGACAGCTATGATGCATGGTTTAGATTTAGAGGTTTGGTTAGAGACAGTGGTGAGACCAGCTATGATGCATGGTTTGGTGAGCATGGTTTAGAGACAGTGGTGAGACCAGCTATGATGTATAGTTTAGAGACAGTGGTGAGACCAGCTATGATGTATGGTTTAGAGACAGTGGTGAGAGCAGCTATGATGTATGGATTAGAGACAGTGGTGAGAGCAGCTATGTATGGATTAGAGACAGTGGTGAGAGCAGCTATGATGTATGGTTTTGAGAGCCATGTTGGTTTCGAGACAGTGGTGAGACAGCTATGATGTATGGTTTTTCGAGACAGTGGTGAGACAGCTATATGATGTATGGTTTCGAGACAGTGGTGAGACAGCTATGATGTATGGTTTCGAGACTGGTTGAGACAGCTATGAGACGAGACAGTGGTGAGACCAGCTATGATGTATAGTTTAGAGACAGTGGTGAGACCAGCTATGATGTACAGTACAGTTTAGAGAGACAGTAGTGAGACCAGCTATGACCAATGGTTTTAGAGACAGTGGTGAGAGCAGCTATGATGTATGGTTTAGAGACAGTGGTGAGAGCAGCTATGTATGGATTAGAGACAGTGGTGAGAGCAGCTATGTATGGATTAGAGACAGTGGTGAGAGCAGCTATGATGTATGGTTTTTCGAGACAGTGGCACTGAGGAAGAAACAGAAACAGGTGGCAGAGCTGGAAGTAGCAGAGCTGAAGATGTTGAGGATTAGGAACGAGCTCATGAGGGGGACGGCTCATGTTAGATGTTTTGGGGAGAAAGTCAGGTAAGCCAGACTGATGTGGTTTGGACATGTACAGAGGACGGATAGTGAATATTTTGGTAGGAGGATGTTAGAAATGAAGCTACCAGGCAGAAAGCAAAGAGGAAGACCAAAGAGGAGGTATATGGATGTGATAAACGAGGACATGAAGTTAGTGTGTGTGAGTAAAGAGGATGTAGAGAATAGGGTTAGGTGGAGACAGATGATTCGCCTAAAAGGGAACAGCCGAAAGGAGAAGAGGAAAAAAGATTTGTGCAATATATTTGACGCAGACAAATTAACTCTTACAAAATATATTTTTTTATAAGTAATCTGGTAAAAATCCTTATTGCAATAAATATCGCAGCGAGCAAAATATCGCAATGTTAGTTTTTTTTAGTATCGTGCAGCCTTGAATCAAACAATTATTGAAGAAGACAAAACTGTTTCAGAATCTGTAGTTAAAAACATTTTTATATGATAAAAATATCATTTTTATATAATAATAATAAAATATTTATTTATTTATTCATGTAATATAGGGCTGCTTTTGTGACAGGGGTTAATTAAAGTGTAGGAATGACTTACCTCTGTCAGGATTTTATTTATTTAGCACATTATTTTTACACACACACACACACACACACACACACACACACACACACACACACACACACACACACACACACACCACACACACGTTTATCCTCTTTATAATTCCTCCTTATAGTTGATATGTAGGATGTTTATCAAGGCTCGACAATGATTTATAACATTAAAATGATCTTAAAAATAATTAAAACAGTTTTTTTAATAATCGAAAAGTAGAAAAATTATTTTATCAACTAAAACCACAATTAATATCGAGCAACAAATGAAACAAAACGTGATTTATTGTTTCATATCCCTCGTTGATTTATCACCACTCTAAACCGTTCAGCAGTCAAACTTTCCCTCAAGCTAAATAAATAAACAACTAAACACATTTCTTAGATATAACTGTGAATTTTTTACCATTGTTAAAGAGGTGTAAGTTCTACGCGGTGCCTCTCCGTCTTAAGTCAGCAGTTTCTCACAGCCACCGGTGAGGTTTAGCCATGAGAGAAAAACATGGATCACAAACCGGCGCTTAGCGATAGCTGCGCTATAGCAGGCCTGCTTACACTGCGCATGCGCTGAACGGAGCAGGAAGTGGTTTCATCCCAAATGGCTTATTATTCCCTTTAAGTGCACTGCAAGTGAGTTGAAATAACAACTGTTAGACACTACGTAGTGCACTACGTGTTTAACAGGGTGACATTTTGGCGTTCACCAGTCATGAAGCCTTATGACTTTATCAGACTAAGGCTGCGTCTCAAGCCGCACGTTACGTACTAAAGAGTGTGTCAAAAACACCCATAACACTAATTCGACATGCTGTTTTGTTCGATTGGTTTGGGACGCACCCTCATGTCTTTGAGCGCGTTAGCAGACATGCTAACTTGGCGCTCTGGGTGAAATGGACGTTTATAATACAAGAAACGTTTATAACTTAAATTCCTAATGTCACAAAAAAAAATTTGATTTATAGTAAAAAAAAAAATAATAATAACTGCGAATACTGCTTTCTGATAACTAAAACTACCAGGCCACGCGCTGTAATAGGAAAGCTAACCACGGTAGCAAAAATGTTCCGTATAACGTTTTTCCTTAAGTTAAACAGAAGTCCTTTGTACACCTACCGTGTGAACGGGCAGTGTTTTACACGCCGTCTCTTACTGAAGCAGGATGTCAGGCTGCTTTTCTGTCTACATATCCGAGCAGTGGTTTACACTGCAAGCCGCACCGAGCGTCCATTGAGAAGCTCTTTTTCATTATATATATAAAAAAAACCCGCGCTAGTTTTTGTCTGAGCAAGCTTCGGTCTGTCTCCTAGCAACCACACACACAGACGCGCGCACACACACACACACAAACCCAGCCTAATATGTAATTAAATAAACCAGTAGGGGGTTCTATCTATCTATCTATCTATCTATCTATCTATCTATCTATCTATCTATCTATCTGTCTGTCCAACTGTTTGTCTATCTATCTATCTATCTATCTATCTATCTATCTATCTATCTATCTATCTATCTATCTATCTATCTATCTATCTATCTATCTATCCTATCTATTCTATCTATCTCATCTGTCTATCAATCTATCTGTCCTGGCTGGCCAACTGTCTATCTATCTATCTGTCTGTCTGTCTGTCTGTCCAACTGTTTATCTATCTATATCTGTCTATCTATCTGTCTGTCTGTCTGTCTGTCTATCTATCTGTCTGTCTGTCTGTCTATGTCCAACTGTTTATCTATCTATCTATCTGTCTCTGTCTGTCTGTCCAACTGTTTGTCTATCTATCTATCTATCTATCTATCTATCTATCTATCTATCTATCTATCTATCTATCTATCTATCTATCTATCTATCTGTCTATCTGTCTGTCTGTCTGTCTATCTATCTGTCCAAACTGTTTATCTATCTATCTGTCTGTCTGTCTGTCTGTCTGTCTGTCTGTCTATCTGTTTGTCTGTCTGTCTATCTATCTATCTGTCTGTCTGTCTGTCTGTCTATGTCCAACTGTTTATCTATCTATGTGTCTGTCTGTCCAACTGTTTGTCTATCTATCTATCTATCTATCTATCTATCTATCTATCTATCTATCTATCTATCTATCTATCTATCCAGTGTAAAACCTTTAATTCATTTTCACATTCTATTCATTTCATTTCATACTGTACTGTCGAACTGTCTTGGAAAGGAACCCCAGCCTGAATTATGCATTAGGAATCACTGGGCCTTCGATGGCCACAATCCTCTTCACTGGTTTTCTCCCTGTCCCTTCTGGGACTTGTTTGGTAGGTACTAAAGCTCTGCATGATATAGTTGCACCTGCATAATAAAGCTGCTCTGGTTCTTACACTTCTTTTTTCCAGCCCATCACCTTAAAGAACTGACTGTCGATTTACTGCCTAATATATGTAGATAGACAGACAGACAGACACAGACAGAAAGACAGACATACAGATCATCATAATAAAATAATCAACGTTATTATGTTGACCTGTCAAAAGGTTAGAATGTTATGGCTGATCGTTCAATAGCTACAGTATGTCATCTGGAATGAATGAATGAATGAATGTTTGCTTGTAAAAACAAAATAAACCCACGTTTTTAACACGTTATTTAATGTAAAGATTGATCTTTTTGACTAGTATAAACACTTTTTAATTCTCACTACTAATCAGCTAATTTAACGTTTTATTGGCGTGATTGTAAAACCCGTTAATGTTATTCTTGCGCCCCCTTCTGGGGTTTGTAAAAAATTGTTAGAGCTTCTTTGCAAAAAAAAAAAATCATACTATAAACTATTTTGCAATAAATTCGAGCTGGTATTTTGGGATGGAAACAGGCATGTTTATCTGCTAATTCGCAGTACTGGATTTCAACATTCAGCATTATTTCAACATTTCTGGTGTCACCCAAATGAGGACGGGTTCCTCTAAAGTTCTCTTCCTCATACCATCTAATGAAGTTTTTCCTCCCCACAGCCGCCCCAGGCTTACTCGTAAGAGTAAATAAAATAAAGTAAGTACACACATACATTTCAAGTATAATATTTATATCGGTCTTGACCTTCTTCTTTAGAAGACAATGTTTGATAAAAGTCTTAGAACCTACAAATAAAATGTAATGAAATAAAATTATTTTTAATAAAAGCCTTTCTTTAATCGTTTAACGTCATTATTGTATATCTGATCAGTTTTATTGCAGACTGCGGGTGTCATGCCCTTGGTCCTCTCTTCATCCCTCCTGCTCCTCCTCCCCCTGATATACCGGCATGTCTGTGCCTGTGGGATGGAGTCAGTTACTCTTGCATGTATTTTTAGTCTGGATGCTGCTTCTGCTTCGGTTCACTTGGATTTCCCTCTTAATGAAGAAGAGTCGGATATTTGCTACTTGATCGTGCACTTATTAATTAATTAATTTATTTATTTGGGCGACCGGAAAGCAACTTTAAAGAGCATTTAAATTAAAGCCAAAAAAAAAGAGCTTGATTGTTCACTTGGTGGAAAGCATGAAGTTCCTGGAGGCTGCCCGCGTCTCTGTTCTTCTTTTGGTGCTTCTGATGGGCGATCAGAACGGAGTGCAGGGGAAAGCGGCTCGGCTGGAGCGCTGGGTGAAAGCTGGACTGCAGTACCTGAAGGTGCACCTGTGCCGCAGGGTGGCTTTACCGGAAAGCGAGTGCCGCAGGCTCGCTCATCTCCATCCCAGCGGAATAGCGGTGTATACTTCAGAGGTCGGATCTGGCAAAGTGCTGGCCATCCTGCCCGACTCGCATCCCGCTATAAAAGCGAGTCAAAGTGCGGGAGATGTTGCGGCTGAGCGCGGGTTGGAGCGGGAGCCGGATGTCTTCACCGACCTGAGTGCGCATGACGCGGTGCTCGTGTTGGACCCCAGTCCCGGAGAGAGTTTCGGTCATCCCGTGCTGCTCTTCTACGTGGACAATAATGTGGCCAAGAAAAAGTGTGCCCATATGGAGGGGATTTATTTGGGTAAGTTTAATGTTTGATATGTAGGATTTATTTTTAATTTTTGAAAGTAATAAAAAGAAAGATTATCTCACTTGCTTACATGCAACCACTGATTATTATAGATAATAATGCAAAAAACATCTGCATTATGGGTCAATAAAGCATTTTAGATTTTAAAACATTACCAAACACCTCTTTAAAAAGTCTCAAGCAGAAATGTTACCCTTCAAGACCTTAAGAATATTAGGTAAAGTTAACCGGTATGCTTGATAGTGACTTTGTTTTGTATAAATATTGAAATTTACGCATTGTCAAAGTAATTTTTGTAATGTACCATAACATCTGTACCATTTATCAGTTCATATTTTATTGTCTATGTAATATTTAATATCATTTGGGCAGCTGTTTAAACTCCCCAGTCTTTATAATGTCCTTACAATCTGTATCATAAAGATGAGTTGATGAAAGCGATGCATGGAGTGTGTCAGACAGTGAAGTGTTTATAAATATACAGTATTTGTCTCGGTGGAAAGCACACACTCTATGTCCCTCAGGCATGAGCTCCACTTACACAATAACCACCTAAGTGCAATATATCTGTTCAAGGATAATGTCTGAGTGTGTGTTCTATCTTCTTCTGATCTACTTTCTAGTGTGAAGGTTTTTTTTGTGTTTATATTTTATACATTAAAACATCATGAAATGTAAAAAGTTGCTGCTCACGGAATACTTAAACACATTATGTACAATACACAGACACATGGACCAAACCCAGACTTTTGTAATGAACTCAAACAGTCTGAAGAAGAAGGGAATTTCTGACTCTTAACTTCTTGTACACTGAAGATGAACTCGAAGAACATGTTTTGGAATCTGTGTGTAATGTTGACCATCTGAAACACTGGGGGAAAAAAGGAAAGGTGACAGCTTTGTTTCAAGCACTTGGAAATCCATACTGGTTTCTTTTAGTGATTGTATAATGAGCCGAGTATTTGAGTATATACTCATTAATTAGTATAACGAGCTTTGATGCCATCAATCAACAAAACATCGATTTAAATCCAGGGTGTTTTTTTTAGTTAATGTTCATTAAGATGATGTGTCATGGTTTGTTATAAGCTGTTGTACTTAGTGCTGCTTCATTAATACACAGTTCTGCAGTAATTTTTTTCTCTATTATCTAAAATAAACTGTAGAATTTGTGAAAAAGGGTTTTGTTTCAAAAACATCATGTGACCTGTGACTTTCAAGAATGAAAAACATACTAAAATACATTTGTGGCTTTATTCATGGCATTTCGCATCCTTGACCCCTCCACAGTAAAGCATTCCTCCGCCAAATATAGAACGCTATTGACTTTAAACAGTTATAAAAGAGTATTTATTTACAATCATGTGTCACGCAGATGATGATCGGCTCCTTTTCGTCTTATTTCTATCCGTTAAGATTTCATCATCACATCCTTTTCGGAAGTTTTTCCTTAACTTGGAATATAAACTCAAATCTACATCTGGATTTTCATTATCCTGCTTTGCGACAACATTTAGATTCATACAAAAAAGAACTTAATTAAGCTAAGTGAGATGATTGTAATGTTTTGTAGGAGAGGAGTGTATGACGCTGGCCCTGAAGACTCGCTGCCAGAACCAGCTGAAGCGGAGAAGAAGCCGCAGTGACCGTACCACAGACCGCACACAGATTCGGAGGAGTGTGGTGGTTAAGGGAAGCCATACAGAACGTAGCAGCGGTCTCTGTGAAATTCACTTCCTTCCTCGAGTGGTGGGAGTGAGGGACGGTAACCGAACGCAGCGTCTCCACTGTGTGGGTGAGTCAACGGCTGTGATGGACATGCGTGTGTTTTAAAACAGCGGCCAAGTTTTTTTCTAGGAAAAGCTGTGTGATGTAAATGTAAATGTTTGTAGCGAGACCCAAGCCTGTCATCTGGTAGTAAACTACACAATCAGAGTGAAATCTTTGAAAAGAAATGTCCTACATTCAAACTAAATCAATTTTCTTGTGGCTTTTGAGCAAAATACTGATCACAAGTTTCAGATTATCTTAACCCACTCGTCGAACCTAAAAATTTGCCAACCGATTTCTGTTCAAAAATGCAAATCGAAAAATAAAAAAACGAATATTTTATGTAAACAAGTTTTGTGTAATCCAACTTCTTACTGTAACCAACACTAAGCTTGTGGCTCTATTTTCCCTAACGTCCATTTTAATTACCAAGAATTTTTTTTAGACACTTGAGATTTTAATAAACACATTGCTGTTTTTTTATGTCACGTTTGCTACAGATCATCCTGATTTTGCCAGATGCCCACAGCCTTTGCCCCTCACTAGTCCGAGCGTGCCCGTCTCTAGCTGTGAGCTCAATAAAAATACCCGTCGATGCCACCAGCAGCCTCTTGCCACACATCACTCCTGTCGACTTTACCAGACCTGCGACCATGCAGTTCTGCTTTCAGGTCAAAAAGAAAATTCCTAGGTTGATTTATAATCAATAACTTTGTAGAATAACTTGCTTCGGCAACATTTAATCAGTTTTACAGTTTATTAACTCTGTTTTTCTGATTAGGTGGTTGGCAGGAACAGATAACATACCAACATCATGAGCAGAATCTGCTGCTCTTCTACCAGATGCTAAGAGACAACGGGTTTCATAAGGATCACATTAAAACTTTCTTTGCTGGAAATGGACAGGTAGCAAGTAAGAAATTTAAGCCTGATGTTACTAGAGTTAACAGGGGGTGGTAGTGGTGGTGGCGGTGGTTTATAAATTGTCAGATTGGCCTAGGAGGTAACTGGAATGGAGATAAGTTTTCAGACTATACTAAGAATTAACTTGGGGTGATGTCTATATAACTGAGGTAAATAAAAAATATACCCAATTTAATGGGATGCATTTATAGTACAATAAACTAAAACAATAAAATAAAATATCATTTTTCTAGATAAAGAAACAGAAGGAATGTATCCAGCCACAGAAAAGGAGATAATCAGGAACCACATCTCCTACATCTGTCGCAAGCAGCACTGTGCAGACACATTTGTCCTGTACCTCAACAGCCCGACCCGCAACGATGGAACCATGCTGCTGTGGGACCGCAACAACAACGGCATTGTAAGTTTATATCGCTTTGGAAACATTACTGGCTTTCATGAAACAATTAAAAATCTGCAAAGTGTGAAAAGCCGAACTGACAGACAAGAAAAGGCCTCACTTGAATGAGTTGGGGGTGAATATAAAGAGGGTAAATGGGGTTGGTGCCTAAGATCTGAGAAAGCAGGGCAAGATAGCAATAAAGTAAATCATTAGGAGATCTGAAGAGACACTAAGCAGACAATTGTGTACAATTTGGAAGTAAGACAAGGATAATATGTCTTTTTCCGACATGCTACAATGTGAACTTGCTAAAGCTTTTTTAAATAACCAACTGTTTAGCCTGCCAGCAACATCGTACAACAGTCCAAAAAGCCTTAATAGTCCTCCAAAACTGAATTTTACAGCATAATACAATCTATGACAATGTTTTTTTTTTTTATAATTTAGGAAAATCCAGGTTTTCTTGTCACGGTTTTCTTTTGCATGAAGCCATATAACTTGCGTTATGCAGCCGGCTGCTACCACACAAACTTCCGCAAGCAGGAGATCAATAGACAGACCACTGGAATGCATGAGTGATCTCTTATCTTCCTGTTGATAAATTAAATATGCCCCTTAATAAAGCAGAACGGCCCACCACTTCAAAGTGCCTGTTGCCTAATCAAAGAGACAACGAGGAAGGCGTTTAGTCACAGAAGTGGGATAAATACAGCTTACGAGTCCCCTCTCATCTTCTTGCTCACTTTGTTGACTGGAAATGGAAGGAGTGCTCGTCTGTGTTTGGGAGCTTATCTCCATGCCCTCATATTGAGGGTTGATTCTGTAGCTCTGGGTAATTAAACAGTGGGTTAAAAAACCTCACAAAAAGTTTTAGTGATCTGTTGTGGGGAGTGGTTTGCTTTTTTAATGCAATTTTTTTACAGGGCTGCTGACTCACAGTTCACATAACTTGAAGCTAAAATATGATAAAGAGCTTGTTTAGGCCTGAAAAAGTCAGCTATGGACACATTTCATCAATCTTTTCTTTAAAGTACATGAGTTTGACCTCTGAAATCCTACGTTCCGTAGCTTAAGACGATCAGTAATCCCAGCCATATGCTCTGCGCTGGACAGACGGAAGAGTCCAGACTGTGTGGTAAAGCCCTTCCTTCTGTAACAATAGACACAGACTCTCCAGGGACAAAGGCAACAACCTGATCCCTAGATAGGGATGGGAATAACAAAGGGGGAGGCTTGAAAAACCAGGACCACACAGACTCAGGACCACCAAACAGTCTGCCTTTATGGAAAAAAAAAAGTTTTCTTCAGCCTAAAAAGCCATCAAAAAACTACAATATACGCAAAAGTCGCATTATAATTCCTGTATGTGTCATGTTAATTTAAAAAAAATATATAAATACATACAGAAAAGTCTGAAAAAGGCTGGAAGCTAAATCTGATGAATGTATAAGTGTCAAAACATTTTCTCTTTTCCCTGACTTTGCATTTTAATTTAAATTAAAAAAAAACAACAACAACAACTTAATTTTAGTTGATTGACGAATTGATTTTCATTACAAACCTAAAAACTTTTACACACTACTTGCATAAATCACATTCAGTATATACACAGAATTATATAAATAAGAATATAGAGTATTTGGTATGGGCAGTGGTGGAAAGTAATTAATTACGAATACTTTTGTTACAGTATTCGAGTATGTGGTATTCGTTTGTGGTACTGTACTTTAACTGGAGTTGCTAAAAAATAAATAATACAACTTTGCTAGTCATAATAAGTACAAATTACCATAAAAACCCAACCTAAATTTATTTGTTTTTGCATTTGTTGGGGGATTATATAAGTTTTATATTAGTTTTTATGGGGGAAATACTAAACGAAATGCCTTTTCAAGAACCAAGTATAGCTTTTTTAAAATACATTATACCATTTCTAAGTTTCGTTTTGTTTTTCACTGTCTGACACTGAGGTGAGGTTGAGTATTGTTTAAGTGAGCGTGAGTATTTTTTATTTCGTCGATTCTTATTGACGCTTTGATTTAAATAAGGCAAAAAAACCCCCCGTCAGATATCAGACATTTATTCTGTGGCAGCTGAATACCATGAACAAAAATTAGCAGCCTACAGAACACTTAACTTTAGCCTATGATTTTACTACAAAAAAATACTACAGCGAAAACAAAATTATACATTTCAACATTACTAAAGATTAAGTACAGTTAATGTTATTAAAATGGGAATTAAATTAGTCCAGTAACTGTTTACTTTCACTTTAGACTGTGTTTGAGAATATTTTTTTATATATTTATGATCTATTCAAGCATAAAAGAAGCCACTATGGAAGCTCGCTCTCTGAACTGAACTGTGATGATCATCTTCTCGCACTTGAATGGTTTAATATCACGTTTCACACCCTGAACTACTTTGTAACACAGTAACTTGAGAAGTTTTTTTTTTTAACAAAATACTTATTTGCTCTAACTTTTAGTATTTCTACTTGTACTCAAGTGAATTACTCCTTTAGCAGCAATACTGTTACTGAAGTCGAAACTTTCAGTACTCTTTTCATCGCCACTGTTGGTAGGTAAACGGAACGAGCAGCAGAGTTGCGGATTTTACGCACTTTATTCTGATTAGTGAGTTGATATCAAACTTTACGCAATCTTGTCCTTAGACTCCCTGCCTACAGGCTGACCAAGCACCTTATATAATTTGTACACTTTTCTGGTAAAAAGCTTTAAGATATAGTTAAACAGCTAGTAACTGAGAGCCTTTGAAAATATTGCCGGTCATTTTCAATACCAGTCAAGAGGGTCGTGACAGTCGGTTGTTCTTGGCCACGTTTTGTACTAAACCACATCAAATTATTGTGGGAAAGCTAGAATTCGGCTTATGTGAATAATCTTTGTTCATACAATTTATTTAAAACCAAGTTAAAGCTGTTTCGCTGAAATTTTCCCCCTTCTTCTGTTCAGGCAGATCAAAAGGAACGCTATGCAGTCAACGAGCTGCTGGCTGACATTGCAGGCTGTAGAGCGAGCCGAGTGCTGCTCTTTGTGGAGCAAAGCTACACTGGAGTCCTTACTAAGAGACTAAAGGGCTCTCTCAAACACCTTAATGTGGTGCTGCTCAACAGCCTGCCCTGGATGAACACAGCTCAGTACTGGGCCGCTCTGCAACCATCCCACTGTCTCATCGACCACCTCAGCAAGGTACAGTAAAAAAATTCTAATTCTCCAATCACTTGTGTCATAAAAACAATACCCTAACAGTACTGGTTTCTTGTACTGATTTCTGTCCATTTACAGAATGCTGTAATGCCTCATGTGAGTAATGGGATAAGTCTGCTTAACGTGACCCTGTCTGGAGCCCCTTGTAATCCCACACCACCTCTTTCCGAGGCTGAAATAAGGAAAGAGTACATGGGATGTCAGAACCTGCCTACAGCACTGTGGCACCAGGGCCGCCGAAAGTCTCAAAACAGAGAGAGAAACTGAGAGGCGAAGCCTGTTCTTTTGGTGCAGCCTCATCAACGTCACTACCCACATCTAATCTCAGATAGAGAATGCTAGAGATGTATTTTTTTGGGTCATCTTAGTTCTGTACTATGGCTTTTGATCATCAGTTGAAACTCTAGATTCAGGCACCTTCTTTAGAAAGCTGCCATACAAGAATAAATATACGTGTATAAATTATTGTTGCTTAAGTAAAGGTCAAACTGCCATTAGCTAGGGTTAGTCTATCCAAAATATGCATAGATGGATGCACATGGAGCAAAAGTGATGCGCAGTAGACCACATCCCATTGTCTGGTCTGGTGGCTAGTATTTTTGTCTACCCACTGTGGGGTTTTATCCAGTGAGTAGCTGTACTCCTGCATCTCTTTGCATTCAGAGCATCCTATCGTGGGTCAGTGCTCACATCACATCCTAAAGATGAACCATGGTGACTATGCTAGTCCGTGTCTGAGAACAAATCTGCGTTTGACTTGCAGACAACATACTGTAAAAGACTCGCCCCTCAATCTCCTCTTTTCTTTAAAGTTCTTGTTGACTGTTTTTTCATCAGTCTAATCTGTAGGTGACAGAAAACAAACTTTAGGAAAACATTCAGCTGTTTAACAGGTTTTAGGTCATGGGTCAATGCTGACAATACAAAATATGAATGATTTTTCAAGGTCAGTATAAGGCAGGGGTGGGCAATCTCGGTCCTGCAGAGTTTAGCTCCAACCCTGATCAAACACCTGAACCAACTAATCAAGATCTTGCTAGGTAGACTTGAAACTTACAGGTAAGTGTGTTGAGGCGAGTTGGAGCTAAATTCTGCAGGACCAGGATTGCCCACCCCTGGGATAAGGTAAGAATAAAAAAAGGAATATTCAACCTTTTCATGGAATCTTTAGTGCAGATTTGGCATTATAGCTCCAAATAAGCTTATTTCTGTATACAGTATATATAATATAAAGATGTGAGATCCTGTGGACAAATGCCCCTTAATCCATGTTTAATGCATGTTGGCTAAATATAGTTTAACAGACTATATACCCAAGTATAAAACTCAGCTGAATCAATAAATATGTAAATGTGATTTGTTGTGCTAAAAAGTGTCACTTAAGAGGATAATTTATTTCACTTGAAAGAATAATAATTGTCCTCATCTCAGTTGTTAAACTGTACCATGTGTGACCTTATGTAAATACTCGAAATAAATTAACTTTATTTCTTCAGCGTGTTTTGTAAAGTATACACTGAGTTGTATTACCAGCAGTAAAACAACAGAAGCAAACCAAAGTCCATAAAACACTTTAAAAAATCCTTTTATTTTTAGACATTCTGTTGTTTAAGAATTGTGTTTCTTTTTCCGTTCATCTCTCTAAAGTACGTTGCCCTTTAAGGTCGACCAGAATTTTGGTCAGATCTTTATAGACGATTTAAAAGTTCATGATAGACTTAAAAACAGCATTTTATTTAACAAAGCCCGCCGGCATCACTGACTCGAGGAAGCTTGTAAGAACAGAGTAGGCTACGTCTCGCTTTTTCCTGGACTTCAGTCTTGCTGCTCTTTTGTTTCTTTATCAGATGACTGACCAGGATCTGGATCCTGCTGCTGTTTTTGCCACATGGCTGAGTACAGTCCGTGCATAGCCAGCAGTTCCTCGTGCCTGCGATATTAAAAAAAAAAACAACAACTAAAAAACAGGCACTGAGCTACACACTGCTGGTCTAAATATCAAACCAAAGCTTTACTCTGTTTCAGTTGAAGGAAGTGGGGGATGGAAGGGCCTATTGGGCCATTGGACCATTTCTGTAAAATGTGTTCCTGCTAAGAGTTGGTTTGAAAAACCCCTAAGGTCAAAACCACTGGGTCCATAATTAATTTTCAGGAAGACTGTACTGTAAAGTCTTGGATTGTGTTAAAGACTCAGTGGAACAGTACAACAGCACAAAAACATAGGCAAGTTCCAGAAAGATTTTTCTTCCCAATTTTCAGGAACAATATTATAACTTGGATGATTTAAAACACGGCTTTCCTTGTTCATGTACTACACTTCCTGTCACCTTTTTCTTTATTTCATGTCCATGTGTAGATGTGAAAGAAGATAAATGACTACCAGTGTATTCTGATATGGAGTCCTTGTGGCTTAAAAGCCTGTGTGTGTTTACATCGCAGTGTCAGTTAGGGTTGAATGTGCAAGCTATGAGGTTACATCCCTATAGGCTGTGTGAATGTACGTGTGAGTTTATAAAAGAATGCCTGTGTGTTAGAAGGTGGCTGACGAATCATATATCAAAGGAAGGAATAGGATGAAACTGTGTGCAGCAGTTCGATTGGGGCTTCAATTGTCGAGGAACAACGCCATTAGCGAGGGAGTGTGTGTGGTGTTTTCAGTATTATCCGTTGATCAGCAGCCTTTACCTCAGGGCTGTCTGAGTGTGTGCTCGTCTTTTTAAACACAGGATATGGCCTCTGAGTGTCCGAACGGCTCACACTCTATATGATCTGGGCTTTAGAACAGCCCCACCTGAGGGCTGTGTGCGCAGAAACACACACACACACCTAATAAACTAAAGCCTTAACCCACTGAACCCCGACTCTGTCCCAACATGTCTTTAATGGTTTATTTCCTTATTCAAAGAAATTCCTTTAAACAATAAAGATTGGCACTGTTGCCTCACAGCAAGAAGGCCTGTGTTCGATTCCTGAGCAGGGCCTTTTCTGTGAGAAGTTTACACATTCTCCCCGTGCTTGCGTGGGTTTACTCCGGGTACTCCGGTTTCCTCCCACAGACCAAAAACATGTATGTTAGGTTAACAGGTGATTCTAAGTTGCCCATAGCAGTAAGTGTGAGTGTGTGTGGCCCTGTGATAGACTGTTGACCTTTCCAGTTTTCGCCCTTTCTGAGACGGCTGGGATAGACTCCAGCAGATCCCTGTGACCCCGAATTAGGGAATAAGCGGGTATAGAAGACGAATAAATGAATGAAAAAACTTGTCCTTTCCTACCGATTAGGCAATTCAATTAAGTTTTAATATCTTAAACTTAAAATATGAATTTACTAACCTTCCACGCTCCACAATCTGGCCTTCATGCAGAACCAGAATCATGTCTGATGCGATAATAGTTGATAACCTGTAGAGTAGTCAAAAAATGCAGTCAAAGAAAAAGCTATAGAAAAACTTCAGAGAACAAATTATCAAATTATCTAGCACACCATATGGAGAACCCTTTTAATCTTCAAGTAGGGTACTATAGACAGAACATACATCACTTATGCATTCATTAAAATCCAGCTATTCTTATGTAAATACCATCAACTCGTCCCTGCACTCGCACAAAGAGAAACTAATCATCTTATGCATTGTTCAAATGAACACTTAGCTAAACACAGCGGTCCATAATGCTTTAACACACACACACACACACACACACACACACACACACACCAGTGCCTTTTAATTCACACCCCACCCTTCTGCGGGTCATCTTCTCACAGTCACCCTTCATCTTCAAACAAAAGTGCTGAGACTTCTTTATTGATTGTCAGCCCCCCTCCCCCTCCCCCCCAACTACCACCCCAAAACAGATCAAAGTGGCACCACAGTCCTTAGAGGCTGGATGGGATCAAAGCACGCAGACTCTGATCACGATGTGTTTACAATTTTTGGAGTGAAAAAAAAAAAAAAAGTGAGAGAGGGTAAAGAATATTGTGAAGATGAAAAAGGACAGAAGAGGAAAAGAGCAAAGAGGGAAATGAAAAGAAGAAGGAGGAAAGACAGGCAAAACAAGTTAATTTAGAGAAGCAGAAGTAGAGAATATAAGGAAGACAAATAAAAAAAAGAAATAAAGAGAAGAGAATAAAAAGGAAGTTAATGGAGTTCAATAGATTAATGATCTAAAAAAGACACAAAGAAAGGGGAAACTGGACGAAGGGGCTGTATGAGAGGTTTTTTTTTTTTTTTTTTTTTTTAAGCCGGCTGGTGATGCCTGAAACTAGAAACCCCAAATTTACACTCCACCTACAGACAGATACAAACTCGTTTTGTTGCAGTTTCTGTTCTGTTCATCTCCTGTACTTTACCAGACACTGGTGTCATTTGGAGCCCATTTTAATCATCTTGTCCAGATGGCCACATTGAACTCTATTAAAATACACGTTGATATTGAAGGAGTAAAGCTGTGGATTTAGAGAAGATAAGACGATTTTTCCTACTTTTATGTCCCCCCCAATTTTCATTCAAGTCCATAAGCACCATGTCCTCTAAAAACTTATGACACTGATATTAATAATCTTGACGTGGACTGACTTGGATAAATGAAAGAAAGAATACCTGTGTGCCACCACAACAGTTGTCCTGCTTGCACACACTCTGGTAAGCGAGGCCTGGATGTTGCGCTCAGTTTGTGTGTCCAAAGCAGAAGTCGCCTAATTAATATATATTGTGTCCCATAAGTTTTCATACATAGGAAAAATAATCTTTTATGAAAACTATTTTCCCAGATCATCTCAAGAAACATATCACCATTACAAGCATAACCCCAGCTGTGCTTATACGTGTCTTCAGCAGAGGAGGACATGCATCAAATTGTGTTTTCAAAACAATGGTAGTCATGTTGAGCATTTTATATAAATAAAAATGGACACCCTGAAATATAAGTATAATTAAAGTGGAGAACGTTTTGCTTTTAATGATAATTATTAATGTACACATATAAATACATTAATAACTAGCTTGAACATTTCCCTTTTATTTTTATTTTATCCAAAAGGACATTACTTACCTCATCTAACAGGATGATTTGGGGGGCTTTAAGGATGGTGCGTGCGATGGCCACTCTCTGCTTTTCACCCCCACTAAGCTTAAGGCCCCTCTCCCCCACCTGAGTGTCATAACCTGAGACATCAAAATCACAGACACCTGTGACACCTTATACATATATCACCAACCAACCACTTTTCTAAAGCAACAATAACTACTAATCAGAATTTTATATGTAAATACACTTTTACACGTTTTTTTTGTTATATTAAATGGGTTAATGGTAAAAATGAAAAAAAAAAAAAAAGGTTAAAAAATGTTCAAGGTTGAAAAAAGACTCTTCTGGTTCTCTTGTAGGAAAGTGACGCACCATCTGGCAGGGACAAAATCTTATGATGGATGTCAGCAGCCAATGCGGCATCTTCTACTTCCTGATCAGTGGCACTGATCCGTCCATATCGAATGTTTTCCCGGATGTTGTCATTAAAGAGAACGGTATCCTGAGGGACCACCCCAACATAGGAACGGAGAGAACTCTGCTTTACCTATGCACAAAGACAAAAATCAAGCAGTCTAAGAGAAAATATAGAGACAAAACTGAGACAGAAATCAGACACTCTGTGCTGAATTGGTTTTTGTTTTGTAATTCTGACTAAAAATTTTTAAATCTAACACAAGAAATTAAAGCAAAAGACTGTAATTGTGCAAATTATAGATATAGATATATATGATGATGAATTTTCACAGGGACTTCCAAATATGCAGTGTACGTTTGTGTTAGTTACGAGTTAAAGCCCTTGCTTAAGGAAGATGTTTATCCCTGTAACTCTCTCCATTGAACAATGCACCGTGTATTAGAAATTACTAAACAAATAATTCAACACAAGTGTTACTATCTAAAAAGGTAGTGAGTTAAAATTCACACTTAAGACAAACAGTAATGGATAAAAGAACACAAGGAAGAGCAGGAGTGTCATATAACCTATAGTTTAGTGTGACCAAGTCTTCGGATCATAAGCCATACTTCCCTTTTTTTTTTTGAAAGAAGAACCTACTGTTCATTTATCTCCAATGTTATCTGCCTAAAAAGAATTTATACAGTAGGCCTGCCTGGGCAAAAGGTACAAAATAAGAAACAAAAATACAAGGGCAATTGCCAAGAAGTGATCATATTAATCATATGAAAAACTGGAGAGATCCTTATATTCCTAAAAAAAACCTGTGTATTGATGTGGACCTTACGATACGATATATCATGAAATATTGCAATACAATACATATTGCAGTATTGAAAAGGCAAAAGAAATAGCTATTATTACAACAAATACAAAGCCAGATGCACCCTTATTTTTTCTGCCATGCTTGCTTCTAAGAAAATGGCCATACGAGTTAGTAACAACTACATGTTGTTTACAAACATTAGTTGACACACAATAAGGGTTTTAAATAAATGTTAACATAAAAGTAAATGAGTTTAAAATGTAAATTCGGCATATATCGACAGCAGAGGTTAGAATATTACTACACTATTGTTATAAATACAGTTAATAAGCCAAACACATACAGGTACTAAGTAAATCAAAGTATTTAAGGTCAAACAATGAAGATGAGGCTTATGGCAATGGTTCTTAAACTGGGGTTCCAGTAAATGGTCTGCAATTAAGAATTGGTAGTAACGATGCAATGCATTTCAATGCCAATTCCATGGACAATACTCAACTACATCAGACATCCAGCCTGACTCAATCAACTAAGGCATGCAGAAATTATTAGTCTAAACTTGGTTTCACTTCTAGAAAGCAACAAAAACCTAAACGCCTATAATCCACATCTGCACTCAATCCCCAGAATTTTATTTTATTGTTTCTGACAGTAACAGTATATATATATAGTATATATATATATATATATATATATATATGCTATGTACTTATATATACTCAATATTAAAAACAGGTTTCTTTTTTATATTAAATGACAAAAAACCCCCACATTAAACAGTTAAAAAAAGGGAATATTTTGGCTTTAAACATCACTTTTTATGTAACCAAATCAATGTTGTTATTTTTCTTAACGCCTTTGTGTGTAAGGGTAGATATTGTCATTGTTGTTATCCTCGTGGTGTCTATGCCAGTTTTAACCATTTGCTCAAATCTAAATTGATTCTAAATCTAAATTAATTTACTATATAGTATTTTGGTACCTTGCCTTACATACAAACTTCAAGCACATTGAAAGCATTTTTTATTTTCGCTGGAAATTGTTCATGAACAGTCAGGCTGGGCTTTTATTTTAGCCAGGAAAATGCACTGGCACACATACAGTGCAAATCAGAGCAAGGTGCATGCTAATTCCAGTCAAACAATAAACAGAAACCAACTAATTTTTTTTTATAATAAAACCATAAACCACTTAAGAAGACATTAAAAGTTGTGAAACTGGGCTTAGAACAACATAAGACACTGACAAAGCTGGAGGGGGCAGAGACTGACTGTCCCTTCCACCATTAATCCATGTGGCGTGTGGAACCAGACTCGGCTCCTTCACTTCAAACGGCAGCTAAATTAGATTCTCCTTTGAAGTACTTTTCTTGTTTTTTTTTTCCTTTTGTTTATTTTTGCCCAGCTTCATTTTTTTCTTCCTTGAAAGTTCTTAATTCACCAACTTTTCAGTAGTCTTTCCCATTCGTTTAGCTTTCAAAAAAGTCAATGTCTTTAATTTATGAACTAATTAACATCAGACTGAGCTGGACTGGGGGGGGGGTTTACTGCAGCCATGCGAAACACAAATGGCTTCCCAGGTTTTTACAAGAGAGAGAAGCATCTGTCCTCCAACAATGCCACTTTTATCCTCAAAAACATTAGTTTCACTGCAGCTTTCCGGTTTTCATTGCAACAATACCCATGTAGGCAGAGATTGCGGGAAATGCAGCCATGTGCTCTTCTAATGCTAAATGAGACAATGTGTGAATTTAATACCGAACTGAGAAGAGGAACCAGAAGTTTAACATCAGGTTTTGCCTGCAAAACTAATTTACACACATTTGGGTCAGCAGGAGAACATGCTACTTTTTGGCTTTAACTCGTGTTTACCTACTTTCGAGAAACACATTAGACGTTTATATGACGGTCACATTTTGCATTTAGATTTTCGACTGTGTATGGGTATTTCCCCCCATTTTCCAGGTTGTAAACGATTCCATCTGTAGCAGATGGAACTGACAGAAAGAAAAAAACACCGTTGCAATAAGCATGTACTCCTAAAACAAGATTCAGACCACTTTCTCGGCTCGTTTGTCCAAAGACGATTTGCAGACGAGAGAAACAGAGAGACAGAGAGAGATAAACGCCTTTAATTTCTTCCAATAGTACATTTTTTAACATAGAAAATGTTACTCCGGCAGTTATGCTGTTGCTTCTAATTTTACATATCAATTTGGCGGTAAATAAAAAAAAAAAAAAAAAATCAAAAGCATTTTATGGTAATTGTTAAATGTCCTTAATTTGTTTTTATTATTTTGACCATGAGAATGCCCAACATATTTTCAATACAACATAAATGTTGAACCTTTTTTTAAAATAAAAGTTAAAAATAAAATCTAGGGGAAAGAGAGAGATCAATGGCGTACAAGCGACAGAATATGAAATTGAATCCATGCTTAGAATGCTATATTTATACAGCTCGATGAACAGATGTACGAGAACACGAACACACTAACAATTTTTACGCAATTGAAATTCTGGTAGGGAACGACCCATGTGTGCACAACCTGGACCAAATTAACAGAAAGCACAATGTTGATCAATTCCTAACACATGACTCTAACACTCCACATACCCTATTGCAGACTCCAGTCTGTTCTGGTAAGTCTTTATTTTAGAAATCAAAGCCAGCTTTTGTCACTCATCTAAATTTTTGCTTTATTCCCAATTTAATGCACCTTAAAATATATTTAATGCACCTTAAAATGCGTTGATTTTTAATTTACGTTAATCTGCCAAATTGCTATGTAAAATTAGAAGGGGGAAAGTGGTGGCCTAGTGGCCAAGGTGTTGGACCAATACCAGAAAGACCGGGGTTCGATTCGCAGCACCACCAAGCCACAACCGTGAGCCCCCGAGCAAGGCCCCCAACCCCCAATTGCTCAGTTGTGTTAAAAAAAAGAGAGAGAGATAATTGTAAATCGCTCTGGATAAGGGCGTCAGTTAAAAATAACTAAAGTTAAAATATGAATAATTGTCACATTAATTCAACTTTTAGAGAAAAGGTAATTATTAAAAAGCATCTCCTAGATTACTCGTTTTAGAAAGGGAATGGAAAACATGACCATTATCAAGCTTGTATGTGTGTGTGTAAAAAGAGAACGCATGGCCCATCAGGTGTCTGTGTGGCAGGTGTTTCCCAAGTCCATTAATTATAGCACTAAGTGTGCAACTTTAATTTTCTATCATTACCATCAGGAAGTCATTTAAAAATGAGCTTTAACAAACCACTAACATTTTTTTTTTTATGTGACAGTTTTATTTTTCCTCTCCTTTGGACCCTAATTAAGCAGCTCATCTTTCGGCATGCTGTAAAACTATCTTTTCAGACTATTGTTTGTGGGATTGTATTGCAGCAGGCATGCATGTGCATGGGTGATGTTGTTATATCCGGCTCTAAAGCTGTCCTTCTCGCCTTTTCCAAATACATCATGGTGTAGCATTACACACATGACTGTCAGCACAGGCAGACACGAGGGCATCAAAAGTGCACTGAGAAGGCTGAATCACTGACCACAGCCTGAACAAAAACAGCCCGAAGGCGTCCATATCATCAAAGGCCTTTGGACTAGAGTGTTGATCCATTATTTCCGCAAAGGCTCTTCTCTAAGAAACGAGCACAAAAAAAAACAGCCAACAGATGTTTCCTTGTTTCTAGGGTGTGTTCGGTTGGATGGGGCAAGTGTGTAACCTTAAAACTAAAAAGCTTTATGATCTATTAAATTGCATTCCACCTAACATGTATATATCAGCCGAGACAGACAACCAGACAAAACCTAAATAAGACGTACACTTTATTGCCAACATTTTGTGTACACCTCACCAACACAACTTTAAGCTTCTACACAGTTGTATAGAATGTCTCTACAGTAGAATTACATTATTCCCTCAGTGAAATTACGTGTCCAAACCTGTCCCAGCATGACAATGCCCCTGTGCACAGTGTGTTACATGAAGACATTAGTACCTGATCTATCTATCCATCCATCCATCCATCCATCCATCCATCCATCCATCTATCTATCTATCTATCCATCTATCTATCTATCTATCTATCTATCTATCTAAAAATCACACAGGCACACATGATTCAAGCATTGTAACTCTGGTCCTATTTAAACCTCAGGCATTTAGTTGGGTGTGCTCTTGACTGCTGAAGTGATGGTGAACATGGTGAGATTGAAAGAGCTGTCTAAAGCCTTCAGAAAGAAGATTGTAGCAGCTTTTGAGTCTGGAAAGGGACTTAAAAAGATCCCAAAAGATTTTAAAATCAGCCATTCCACTGTCAGCAAATAGTCTAGATGTTAAGGACATTCAAAACAAATGACAACATGCCCAGGTCTGGCCTTCCAAGCAAGTTCACCCAGTTAGCTGACCGAAAGATGCTAAAAAAAAAAAAATCACCAGAAACCCTAAAGTGTCATCACAGGACCTACTGAACTGCTACTGTTGATGTGAAAGTGCATGACTCTACAATCCAAGAGTTTACACAAGTTTACCATTTATAGGGGGCGTGAAAGGAGGAAACCTTTGCTCTCTAAGAAAAATCATTCATAAACCTAAGAGTTAGACAAAATCTCAAAGGGGATGTTCAAAACACATACATACACACAAATAAATTTTAATTTAGCGTGTGCTATATGTTATTTAAACATGACATAGTACATGTATGGTTATTAACGCTATTAAGGCTACTAAAATATTTAAAACCAAAAGAATGGATAGTAAATTTGCAGCTGTCTTACATGCTATTATAATTTCAGGGATTTCCCACATACTGCGTTGCATGTTGACGTATTTTAGCAGAGACATCAGTAAGCTTTTTATTAACATTTTAGGAATGTCTTGTAGGTTTTAGGTGAGTAATGATCTGGCCTAATAGAACTGATCTGGACACCGGCATGCATACATGACCAAACTAATGACAGCTGCTCTATAAAAGAGATGTGTTCTCATGACTGTTCTGTAAGAAATTGCACAGTCCCTGAGGCACACCAAGCCCAACTCATGCTTCCTGCTGGTGTCCATGCATGTTAATGCAACAGGAATGTACATCCGTGCTCAACAACAAGTTATGGGAAAAACCAAAAGGAGTTGACGAGTTAAAACCGAGGGTGTAATCTCGCCCACTCTCATTTTCTCTTAGGGGAAAGTTAGCATCATCCTCATAGCCAGTGGATGTGTCAGACAAAGATTACAATGCAGCATCGTAACCTGTACTAAACTAAACAGATTACATACTTACATGCTAAGTAAAGATTATAAAACTGCTTTTGTTTGTATAAATTACCATAAGGTTTGTAATGATAGGCTCATGCTGATGGGTGTGCGTGATTTTGGTTTAGATTTTTATAGTATTTCGGGCTTAGCATTAATTGAGAACACAGAAATTGAGTGGGAGTAAATGTGAGGTTGTGATTTTAACATTTTTTGGAAATAAGCAGGAGAGAGAGAGAGAGAGAGAGAGAAAAATGAAGAAAAAAAGAAAGATGGAGAAAAAAATGGGAGTGCGAAAAAAAGAGAGAAAAGGAGAGAGGCAGGAAAAGAGAGAGAGATAGAGAGAGCAAGAACGAAAACGGGAGCAAAGAAGAGAGAGAGAGAGAGAAAAAAATGGGAGCAAGAGAGAGAAAGAGTAAGAAAGAAAGAAAGAAAGAAAAAAAGAAAAAAGGGAGAAAACAGGAGAGAGAGAGAGAGAGAGAGATGGGAGTTATAGAAAGAAAGAGAAAGAAAGCATGAAAGAAAGCAAGAAAAAAAGAAAATGGGAGCAAAAGAGAGGAAGAGAGAAAAGGGTGACAGGGATAAGGAGAGAAATAAGGAGAGAGAAGAAGAGAGAAAGAGAGAAAAGGAGAAAGGGAAGGAGGAAAGACAGCGTTCTTCTACCTGTGCCTTAATTCTTGAGGTTTAGCTAAATAAAGTAAACAAACAGCACCACAATTACATCTATTGTCCCACTAATACCGCAATTCAGTTTTGGCTTTTAGCTAACCAACAATGTCAGAGGCATTATAAATACTGGAAGATTGTAGAAATTCTCTCCTCTTTGTATTTATTGTTTTGGGTCATAGACAATAAGTATACCAGGCACTGTGGCTATTAATCAGTTATTGTCCAGGTGAAACCTTACGTAAGCAGTACTGACACTTGTGTACAGGAACTACAAAGATGTCTATTGTCTAATTTGGACACCACTATCAGTCTGCTGCTTGAAATACGCAACTCTTTTCCTCTCATGCTGTGACTGAGGTTCTCATAGCTATTCTTCTCCCTGCTGTTCTCCCTATTTCACAACACATTTTTTCCTCCCTGTGTTCTCCCATGTCAACAACACATTTTTTCCGTGTTCTGTATTGATGTCAAAATTCCCAGGTCACAAAACAAAGGCCAAAAATTGACGTGCAGTACTGTAAAAATCAGCAAGAAAACACAAAGACGTTAGATAACTATTAATTCATTTACAACAAATCATTCAACTAACAAATTAAAAACCCAACCCAGACAGATATGTCGGCAGACATATTTGTCTTGGCTGTTATTCAAAAATGTAATCACGGGTACATCCAGAGTAAAAATATTTTTGCTCTCGACATCAAGGATTAATCCTGGTCTAATGCAGGAAAGGCTTATAAAGTACACACACGTTATACAAGCAAAAGTTTGTATATTGTTGTTAATAATATAGCTCATATAAAAGATTTAATAATAAACAAATTATAATTGGATACAGCAACCCAACACTGGGTTTACTTGATCAGCAATTATATAATTGACGAAAAGTTATTGACTATTCCTTGATTAATTTGTTTCTTCTTAGTTAGCTACAAATAAAAAAAAATTAACTGCCTCAAGTTACTCTGCCTCAGGTGAATAAGGAGAAACGTGTGATATTAGCCCCCCAAAAGCTACTCTTTCCATTTCCTGTATATGTTATTTCATTCAGTATCAGCATCATTAGGATATGCATTTATAGGACCTGGTAATTCATGAGCAACACATGATGAATGAGCATGTTAAATTAATACATTTAGGCATTAATAAATTCAGAAGTTATATAATTGACGACAAGTTGACTATTCCTTCACTAATTGGTTCCTTCTTGGTCAGCTTCAAACTACAAAAGTACATGCCTCAGGAGAATTAGGAGAAATGTCTGATATTAGCCTTATCCCCCCAAAAATGTACTCTTTCCATTTCCTGTATATGTTATTTCATCCCCAATGGAGTATCAGCGTCATTAGGATATGCATTTACAGGACCTGGTTATTCATGAGCAACACATGATGAATGAGCATGTTAAATTAATAAATTTAGGCATTTAGGAACTTGAATGAAATCTTAATCTTAGCAATTCTAATTTTATTTTAGTTGGAGATCATTTTTAATTCTTCAGTATTCTAGAATTCATTAAATCAAAGTTGTTTTTTTAAACGCAACAAAAGAAAGAAAGAAAGAAAGAAAAAGAAAACGTGAGCAAGAGCGGGAAAAAAAAACCAGGAAGAGAGAAAATGGGAGAGAGAGAGACAAAAGCGAGCGAGAAAAAAAGGGAGCTAAAATTCATTACATCAAAGTTGTTTTTTTAAACCGAAAAAGTATTTGAGAAAAAAACCTTCATCTTTAAAATCATTACATCAAATTTGTTTTTTTTAACCGAAAAAGTATTTTGATGAAAAAACTTCATCTTTAACAACCGAGTCTTAACAGCTTTCTTTTTTTTTTTTTTTTTTTTTTTTTTTCCTTTCTATCACCTCTGTAATTATCAACCTCATACCCTATATTTATTACACTGCCCTTATTTATTACCGTAAATAAGCCACTTATTGTAAATAAGCCACTTATACTGGTTTGGATCTTACTGGTCTGGTTGCCATAATTTCTTATAATAAAGATCACTGGCAACAACCTAATAAATAAAACTCAAATCAATAAAAGCAACACTGGCAACACTTACAATTTTGCCATAACTGCCAAAATACTTCTTAGAAAAATTGATGTCTTAATGACTGCTTATGACATACATCTCAGAAGCCCATCGCATAAATACACACATATTAAATATTAAAAAAAACATTTATTCTGGAAAATGAGGTCTTAACAAAGACAAGTCACGGTCCTAGTAAGGACTACTTAAAGCTGCCTACCTTTGAGATGTCCTGAGCATCTACACTGATGCAGCCTTCTTGCACATCATAAAAACGGAAAAGGAGCCGAATGATGGTGCTTTTTCCTGACCCTGATTGTCCAACCTGGGGACAAAAAATAAGTCCGAAATATTATTACATAGTTAACTTATAATCGTTTAGAGCATTAATAAAGCTAGTCACATAATATAGATCTTACCAGTGCTACTGTCTGACCGGGCATTACTGTGAAAGATACATTTCGGAGAATTTCTTTCCTGTTGACATCAAAAATGCTGAGTGATGGCAAATAATGTATAGTTTTCGGTTTCTTCTATTTCACTAACAAAAATTGAACGTACCCCGCAGTGTAGGAGAAACATACATTTTGGAAATCAATTCTCCCTTCAGTACACAGCAGATCCACTGCATTTACGTCATCTTTTACCTGCAGGACAGAGGATCATGTGAGAGAAAACGATAAGCGAGGGTTCACAAACACACTTTTGGATGTAAAAAACAATAAACACGACCGGATTATTTGATTATTTTTCTATAAATGCCAATGTTTTTGCTGTTTTTTGCTTTTTTCCAGTATTTACATGCCAATGCCTTCTAGAGAGGCTTTAAATAGGAAGTGCTGGCAAAAGTCGGAAGTGTAATTTACAAAGAATTACAAAGACTTGGTAATGACTTGTAATTAATAATTTCCAAGTTGTAACAATGAGACATTTTCAACATGTGGTTGAAAAAGAACAATGAAAGTATGTCTGGTTTGAAAGCAGGAGTATGTAAAGTACATAAAAAGCTATTTTAACTGCACACAGATGGTTAAACACGATTGCAACACTCTAGACAGATACCGCAGTACGGCAACAAAAGTGCACAATAGCAAGTGCTTAGCAACAGACTAGCAAGCAGACAATAGTAAGTAGTTTAGCATAAATCTAGCAAGCAATTATAGATGATTAAATACCTAATACATTAATTTATATATTAATATAGTCTGTATTATACATGTAGATTCAACCAAGTTTGTGTGTGTTAGCTAATTTAGAGCCAATACTGGTTTAAATTAGAGGAGGAACACATTACTCAGTGCACAGCCGCAAATAATGCAGAAATAAATAGTTGCTATAATAATATAATAATAGCTAATCATTTGAAAAGTCATGTTCAGGTGTTACTTTACTGGTTGTAAACTAGGGGGTAAATTGCACACATGCTTACATGCATATATATACTGAATATACATAAAAATATGAGACATGCCAAATCTACTCATGATTAATCGCACTTGGCATTTATTTCCTACCTCTTTCTCCTCTGTAAGGAGATCCAGCATGTTCTCCATATCTACAAAAGCAGCCTGGATCATCCTGGGGGAAAGTTCAAAAGTATTAAAATGATTTCACAAGAAAACAGTGTAACATAACTAATGAAAAAACCCTAAAAAAACCCAGCCCTTTACCTGTAGTATGTGCCAAACCAGTTGAGAGGCATGTAAAGCTGGACAATGTAGGTCCCAAACAGAACATAGTCCCCAACCTAGAGTCCAGCGATTGACCAGAAAACCATGTGAAATACACGTATATAAGATAAAAAGACTATATTAGCCACCGAGGCTGGGCAGTGCATGACTGTATATATGGTTACTGCGGGAAAAATTGTTAACTGTAATAGATTTTATAAAATCTGTGTATACGGCGGCATGTAATTAAGTGGTCGTGTCTAATTCGGGTACTGTGTGCGTGAGAAAGACATAACATGCTAGACTGAGGGAAATACTGGGAGTTTTTCATGTTTATGATTTTCCCTGTTATTGAAGTGGTATGTAGTTTATACCTGTAAAAATGAGGATGTTTGTAATAATAATGTTTGCCCACACAGCTGTGAAATGTGACCTACAGTGAAATTTCATGTTATACTAAAGTTAATCCTCTATAAATATTTTTACATTTCTAAAGTATTGTTTACATTTATTTAGATAAATAAATCTGTTTTTGTTGATTTTCCGGTATAACTACCCGTTTAAATAACTACAGGGTGTCCCATAAGTTTCTATACAAAAAATAATGTTTATAAAAAAAATAATTATTATATTATATAAAATGCTCTACATGACTACCATTTTTTTTTCGATGCTTGTCCTCCACTGCTAAAGAACATGAATAAGCACAGCTGGAGTTATGTTTGTAATGGAGTTGAGATGATTTATGTTTTGTATCTGATATAAAACATTTACACCATGGCCTTCAAAGTGATAAAACTCGAGTAGGGTGAGAACTGGGGAACTAGCAAAATAGTTTTCATTAAAATGTTTTTATTTTTCCTATGTATGGAAACTTATGGGACACCCTGTATATTGTAAAATAGACTATTACTGTGAAATTAAATACTAATGAAATAGAATCATTTGATCATATAGCCCAACCCTATTAGCCACCAGTAGCACCAGGAATAAATAAGAGTTCAAACAAAGTGGGAGTGAGCAGTGTGTGCACTACCTGAAACTGGTCCACTGTGACAAAGTATGCACAGAGCAGGGATCCAGCAAGCAGTCCAGAACCTATGATTAGGTTTTGGGTTTGGTTTAACAGGGCAAGAGACGCATTTGTATGCCATTCTGATGTCTGGAGACATGAAAGATTCAGTGTAAACCCATCTCAAAGACATTTTGACATTCTAGACATAATAATGGTTTCAGTAAATAATGCGTTCTGTTTGCAGTGATGTAGTATTTGTGTACTGTCACATGTTGGTTGATGCAGCATGTGTGACAAACTATTAATAGACAGCGACGCAGTCCCTAACCCCTGATTGGTATCAATGCCAGCATTGTACCTGACTTTCATCTACATTTCAACTGAACCTATGGAACCTGCCTGTTAATGTTTTCTGATGTCAAAAGGTAAAGTTAAAACTTTATTTAAAATCTTACACAACTTACCTGATATTTTAATATCGCATCCTCAAAGCGTCTGACTTCATAATTCTCTGAATTGTAGTACTTCACCTTCAAAGAAACACAGAACACCAATTTATATTTGTTTATTCTTATGTAAAATAAAATATATATATATAATTATTAAATAAAGCAAATCGAAACAGGTAGTTCTTTGGTCAACAACTTCTTACAGTTTCAAAGTTTAGAAGCGAGTCTACTGCCTTGGACTTGGCGTTGTTGTCCTGTGTGTTCATTTCCCGTCTGTATTTGGTTCTCCACTCTGTGATGATTACAGTCACTACTACAAACAGATACATAACACCACATAATCGGTTAATTAACCATTTTTTTTTATAAGAAAGTATCTATACAGTGAATCTATGATTGTACTAATTAATACAGGAATACAGATAGTTTCTGTTGACTTACTGAGGTAAAGAAACATGCAGATAAAGACGATGAGGCCGAACCAGGCGTTGAAATAAGAGACAAAATAAATGATAGCAATGATGATGTCAGCTAAAGTTGGCAGCATGGTGAATACAATATAGCTAAGGACACAGAGAGAGGTCATAATTAAGTCTAATTCCTACAAAACATCTTCGGCAGAGCAAACTGATGCAGTTATGGTACAAATTAGAGATGTACATAGTTTTACATAGTTTGTAATAACTCCCCCCCTCCAAAAAAAAAAGTGTACTCTAATAGGTGGCTGACGGAGGCTGTGCCACGGTCGATGCTGCGCAGGACATCGCCCGTTTTTCTGCCAAGGTGCCAGCGCAGGGACAGAGCATGCAGGTGGGCAAACAACTCCAGCTGCACTGTGCGGCTGGTGTGCTGCTGAACTCGAGTCCACAGGAAAGAACGCATGTTACTGACAAAACCTGATGTCCCTGCCAAAGACAAGGGAGACATTCTGACTTAATGAATTTGGTTACAACTGTTTGTGAAACTACACTATTATTTGCACAATAACGTTTTTACTTTCTTGTACAAGAAAAGCTGATGTAGGCAGTGGGAACTGAACAGATAAAGATGTGCGGTAGAATGTTGTGCGTGTGTTTGTTCTACAGCTCACCTGCTCCCCCACCCTGTAGAAACTTCAGTAGGACGTAAATACACACAGTGGTTGCAAGGCTTCTCCAGTTTTCCTTTTCTGATAACTGATTTACTAAAAATACACAAGCACAGCACCAAGAAAAACAGATTCACTGAATTCAATTAAAATGTCCTATCTTAATAGCCTTCCATTTTAGTTTGTCTTTAGAGTGTGTGTGTGTGTGTGTGTGTCCTATCCATATTCCTTCAAATACAAGAAGAGATTTTAGACATTTTGTACAATAAAATAAAAACAGTGTGTTGAAAAAATGACTGCCTTGAATAAGGAAATCATGGGTATATTCTTAATTAAAATTTTATACACACACACAGACAGATACATATACACAATAAATGTAAAAAAAAAAAAAAAATTATATTTATATACACCACACACACACACACATATATTTTTAGATTTTATATATAAACTTAACTCTAACTCATCTAACTAACACAAAGTGAAAGGTCTTTATTTTGTTTTTTAGTCATTAAGTGATTCTATCAAAAGTACAATTTATTAACAAAGGGCTTCCAAAGATAGGATTTTAGCACGGAACAAACATGTACACATGTACACCCGGAAACAAACATGTTAAGAACTGCGCTGTGTAAAGAAACAGATTCAATAAAACATTCTCAGTTAAAGACTCCTCAATTCTTTGTCCTTATCTTACTGACTTATGCCATGAGCTCAGAAAAGAAAGCAGCGCAGAAGTGCCACAGTGCGTCCACACTCAGGATAGTGTGTTAAAGTAGGGCTTCGGTCTCAGCTGTGAGAGAACTTGGACCTTTCCATTCATTTACATTCATGGCCATTTAGCTTGTGCACTCTGAATCAAATAGAAGAAGGAAAAAAATGAAGAAAGCACAAAAACACACTTTGAAGAGAAATTTCCTCACACTGAGGAGCAGAAAAAAAAACATTTACTCTCTCTTGGCTAGACTGGCAAGTGATTTTCAGCCTTGGCATGGGGCAGAGGGGGCTGTGGACAAAAAGCCCCTTGTACAGCGTGTTAACTTTACTAAAGGCTCCGAATGCCCCCTAATCGTGACTGGCAGGGTTGGTGACCTCCCCTCTCACCCCCAGCAACTTTACAAAAGCCCACTTCTCTCACGGTATTGCTTTCATCTGGCTCCAAACGCAAATTCATTCAGACTGTGAAGAGGATACACAGGCACAGGTTACCTGAGTCAGGACGGAAAGATGCTTACTAGAGAGAGATGCGAAAGCCTAATAAGTGGTAATAATTTGTAATTTTGGGGAATTACTGAGTGAGTGAGTAAGGAGGAGGAAATGAAATTCAGAGAATGATGGTGGGGGTATGAAGGGGGACTCAAAGGCAAGGAAGAGAAAGGGTGAAATGAAGCCTAGAGCCATGGAAAGGTTTAGCATAGTTGGGTTTTGTCCCACATTTTCTTTGTAAGAGTCGGACGCTTTTTGGCTTTTCAGAGCAAAGAGCTATGACTCGCACAGGCTTTTGGGCAGCCGGTCTCGCTGACCCAAAACAACAAGGAGCTGAAAACACTGAAAAAGAAAATGTCAAAAATTGAAAGCACCGCAACACATCTATCACACAGCTTTCTTATAAATATCAAAACACCTTTTGGTAGTTAATTAATTGCTTTCCATAGTTTGGGTAAATTTCTACCTGGGGTACACACACTATACGTCAGTGTGATCCGCAGTGACAAACCCTGTGATAGGACTGATTTTCCACACTTATGTTCAGGTATTGGAACAGACACTTGCCTTCTATTACAATTCATTTTAAGACTTGATAAAAATAACTTTTATTGTGAATTAGTTTTCTGCCTAATATTATTAATAATAATATTTATTATATTAATTCAATAAATAGAAAATTATTTCAGCAATATTTTACAATCAATGCTTAAATTGTCATAAAAACCTGCATGTACACCTTAGTTTATAAGATCGTAACAAATGAATGATGTTTTAAATAGGCAAAATTTCAGATGATCAAATTTATATTTTATATACTGTATGTTCTAAAGCATGAATTTTACACTACACAGATTTTTATTCATTCGTAAGTTTTCTTTCTGTATGAACTTCAAGACCTCTCAACTCTTGACTCACTTACCTCTGTCTGTCGCGTCGCTCTGTCGCTCGCTCTGGTCGCTCTCTCTGTCGTCGCTCTCTCTCTGTCGCTCTCTCCGCTCTCTCTGTCGCCTCTCTGTCTCTCTCTCTGTCGCTCTCTCTGTCTGTCGCTCTCTCTCTCTCTCTCTCTCTGTCGCTCTCTCTCTCTCTCTTTCTCTCTCTCTTTCGGTTCTCTTTTCTCGGTTGCTCTTTCTCTCTCTCTCTGTCGCTCGCCTCTCTCTCTCTCATCTCTGTCCGCTCCCTCTCTCTCTCTCTCTGCTCTCTCTCTCTCTCGCTCGCTCTCTCTCTCTCTCTCTCTCTCTCTCTGTCTCTCTCTCTCTCTCTCTCTCTCTCTCTCTCTCTCTCGCTCTCTCTCTCTCTCTCTGTCGCTCGCTCTCTCTCTCTCTCTCTGTCGCTCTCTCTCTCTCTCGCTCGCTCTCTCTCTCTCTGCTCTCTCTCTCCTCTCTCCTCTCTGTCGCTCGTTCCCTCTCTCCCTCTCTTGTCCTCCCTCTCTCCTCTCTCTGTCTCGCTCTCTGTCTCTCTGTCGCTCGCTCTCTGTCTCTCTGTCGGCTCGCGCCTCTGTCTCTCTGTCGCTCGCGCTCTGTCTCTCTGTCGCTCGCTCTCTCTGTCCTCGCTCTCCGTCTCTCTGTCTCTCTCTCGCTCTCTGTCTCTCGCTCTCTGTCGCTCTCTGCTCTCTCTCCCTCCCTCTCGCTCTCTTGTCTCCTCTCTGTCTCTCGCTCTCTCTCTCTCTCTGTCGCTCTCTCTCTCTCTCTCTCTGTCGCTCTGTCCTCCTCTCTCTCTGTCGCTCTGCGCTCGCTCTCTGGCTCTCTCTCGTCGCTCTCGCTCTCGTCTCTCTGTCCGCTCGCTCTGTCTCTCTGTCGCTCTGTCGCTCTGTCTCTCTCTGTCGCATCGCGTCTGTCTCTCCTGTCGCTCTCTCTCTCTCTTCTCGCTCTCTGTCGCTCTCGCTCTCTCGCTCGCCTCTGTCTCGCTCTCTGTCCTCGTCTCTCTCTCTGTCGCTCGCTCCTCCCTCTGGCTGTCGCTCCTGTCGCTCGCTCTCTGTCGTCTCTCTGTCTCTCTCTCACTCGCTCTCTCTCTGTCTCTCTGTCTCGCTCGCTCTCTGTCTCTCTGCTCGTCTCCTCTCTTCGCTCTCTGTCTCTCTGTCGCTCGCTCTCTGTCTCTCTGTCGCTCGCTCTCTGTCTCTCTGTCGCTCGCTCTGTCTGCTCTGTCGCTCTCTCTGTCTCTCTCTCGTCGCTCGCTATCTCGTCTCTCTGGCTCTCTGTCTCTCTGTCTCTCTCTGTCCTCTCTGTCGCTCTCTCACTGTCCCCCTCTCTCTCTCTGTCTCCTCTGTCTCTCTCTCTGTCTCTCTCTGGTCGCTCGCTCTCGCTGTCGCTCTCTCTGTCTCTCGGTCGCTCTCTCGGTCTCTCTCTCTCGGTCGCTCTCTCTGTCGCTCTCTCTGTCTCTCTCTCGGTCGCTCTTTGCTCTCTCTCGCTGTCGCTCACGCCTCTCTCTCTCTTCTCCTCGCTCTCTCTCTCTCGCTCTCTCGCTCTCCTCGCTCTCTCTCTCTCTCTCTCTCGCTCTCTCTCTCTCTCTCGTCTCTCTCTCTCCTCTTATCTCTCTCTCTCTGTCGCTCCGTCTCTCTCCTCTCTGTCGCTCTCTCTCTCTCTCTCTCTCTCTGTCGCTCGCTCTCTCTCTCTCTCTCTGCTCCTCTCTCGCTCTCTGCTCTCTCCTCTCTCTCTCTCTGGCTCTCCGTCGCTCCCTGTCTCCTCCCTCCTCTCTCGACCCTCTTCTCCGTCTCTCTCTCTCTCTCCCCTCTCTCTCTCCCATCTCTGCTCTGCTGTCGCTCTCTCCCTCTCTCTGTCTCTCTCTGTCGCTCCCTCTCTGTCTCTCTGTCGGCTCCCTCTCTCTGTCGCTCCCTCTCTGTCTCTCGCATCTCTGTCTCTCTGTCGCTCGCGTCTCTGTCTCTCTGTCGCTCGCTCTCTGTCGCTCGCGCTCTGTCGCCGTCTCTGTCGCTCGCGCTCTGTCTCTGTCGCTCGCGCTCTGTCGCTCTGTCGCTCTGTCTCTCTGTCGCTCCGCGCTCTGTCTCTCTGTCGCTCGCGCTCTGTCTCTCTGTCGCTCGCTCTCTCTCGTCTCTCTGTCTCTCTGCTCGCTCTCGCTCTGTCCTCGCTCTCTGTCGCTCGCATCTCTCGTCTCGCGCTCTGTCTCTCTGTCCTCTCTGTCTCTGCTCTCGCTCTGTCTCTCTGTCCCTCGCTCTCTGTCTCTCTGTCGCTCGCTCTCGTCTCTCTGTCGTCTCGCGTCTCTCTCTCTCCTTCTCTCGCTCTCTGTCTCACTGTCTCTCGTCTCTCTCGTCTCTCGCTCTCTGTCTCTCGTCGCTCTCTCTGCTCTCTCTCTCGCTCTCTCTCTCCTCTCTCTGTCTCGCTCGCTCTCTCGTCGTCTCTCTCTTCGCCTCGCTCTCTGTCTCTCTGTCGCTCGCTCTCTGTCTCTCTGGTCGCTCGCTCTCTGTCGCTCTCGTCTCTGTCGCTCGCTCTCTGTCTCTCTGTCGCTCGCTCTCTGTCTCTCTGTCGCTCTCTGCTCTCTGTCGTCGCTCTGTCCTCTCTGTCGCTCGCTCTCGCTCTCTGTCTCTCTCTGTCTCTCTCTCTGTCTCTCGCTCGTCTCTCTGGTCGCTCGCTCTCTCTCTGTCTCTCTCTCTCTGGTCTCTCTGTCGCTCGCTCTCTCTCTCTCTGTCTCTCTCTCGCTCTCTGTCTCTCTGTCGCTCGCTCTCTGTCGCTCTCTGCTCCTGTCGCTCGCTCTCCTGCTGTCGCTCTCTGTCTCTCGCTCTCTGTCTCTCTGTCTCTCGCTCGCTCTCTCTCTCTCTCTGTCGCTCTGCTCTCTCTGTCTCTCTGTCGCTCGCTCTCTGTCTCTCTGTCGCTCTCTGTCTCTCTCTCGTCGCTCTCTCTGTCTCAGCTCTGTCTCGCTCTCTCTCTCTCTCTGTCGCTCGCTCTCTCTCTCTCTCTGTCGCTCGCTCTCTCTCTCTCTCTCTGTCGCTCGCTCTCTCTCTCTCTCTGTCGCTCTCTCTCTCTCTCTCTCTGTCGCTCGCTCTCTCTCTCGCTCTCTCTCTCTGTCTCTCTGTCGCTCCTCTCTCTGTCGCTCGCTCTCTCTCTCTCTCTGTCGCTCGCTCTCTCTCTCTCTGTCGCTCATGAAATAGTAAATCTGAAGGTGCCATGGGCCATTTTGGAAATGCTGAATGTAGCCTGATAGCACTGAAAATTTTTATCCCACCCCATAGTCATCCCAACCCTTGTCCCCTAAACGCATGAACGTTATAGTGACAACATTACTACATCAGAAAATTAAAAGTTAAAAGAGTTTATAGAGTTGTCTATTCTATAAACTTGAAGGGACGGCTAATATGTTGACAGATTTTTGATTGGACAAAGTTTTTTTTAGTCTTTTGCCTTCAACAGAACATATAAATAAATACAAATAAATACATTTAGACCACTTAGGTTAATAATTTTCTATCGAGATTTGCAGATACTTTTAACCAACAGAGCAAAAAATGTTAATGACTTAAATCCCCAACTCTACCTTTCAATTTCCCTATAAATGCCCACTGAATCTAGTTCATGGACAAAGACGTAAAATAAAAGTATGACTGCTCTGCCCTCTTGTGTGGGACTAAAAGCATTGCACTACATCCTGGTTCTTTGACAACGTTGGCTCCACATACAGATACACAGTGTGCTTCATTCACAGTCAAAAACAGGACTGAATTTTTATTTGGACAAAATAAAAAAATGTATTTGGTGCTGGGAATCGAACCCCGGTCTAGTAACAGTCCAACACCTTAACCACTAAGCCACCACTTCCACCATGAGTTAAGATTTACCGACAGCCCTTATTATAGACAAAATAAGACAAAATGGCCAAATAACTTGTTTGTTGATTACTTGACTATGCAGTTTCTTAATAATAATCTTTTCAATTCTCTCGTCTGCTTTTGTTGTAATTCCACAACCCCTTTCTCAGATTAGGTCTGTCCGGAATGATTATCTAATTAATATAATGAGTATCTTATAACACCAACATTCCCATTAAAAAACATAAATCAAACATTTCCCCCCAATTAGAAAGTTTTAACCCATGTTTAAACAATGTGCCCCTTGATTTCTTACCTATGTTTTTGCTATAGATGGGCACTAACACATTGAGGAGTCTCTCCAGACCCAAAAGGCACATACACAGGAACACAAGTCCCTGTAGCGGGGCGCTCGACCGGGGCCACATGTATGGTACTAGCAGAGTGACTTTCCTCATCCAGCTTCGCCATTTGGACCGAGAAACAACTCTGACATGTGGAACCTTGGCTTGTTGCCCACCGCTGTCAGCCTGAAAAGAAGCACAGAGAACACACAAACACCTCTACCTTAAACATTTTTTGAAAGCATGTGCTTAACATGTATATTTTGTGCTATGTTTTAAAATATATACGACTGGACAGCAGAAAAAAAATGGGATCCTTTAAGAGAGTGGACTTTTGAAAAATGTTTTTGGCTTTATATTTGTTTTTATTTACAATACAAGAAGTTAATTTTGTGTTGGAGAATATAAGTGTCAGTTATCAGTATTGGCTAGTTTTGGAATATAATAGCCAAACAACATGTATATGTATATATATATATATATATATATATATATATATATATATATATATACACATATACATATACATACACATATATATATACACATATATCTTGCTAAGCAGTGGAAATAAACCCATGATCTTCGAACAGTGATGTTTGCAGAGGACAATGTGATCTGTACAGAAAACAAGGAGCAGGTGGAGGTTTTGTTCTGGAGAGAAAAAGAATGAAAGCCAGTAGTATAAAGACAGAATACATGTGTGTGAATGAATTATAAGGTGAAAGAAGGTACCCCGGAGTTTATGTACGGTAGTACAACGGAGAGTGTGCGGAAGAGGTGAACAAGACCTTCAGAGGAGCAGCTTATGTTAGACATTTCGGGGACAAAGTCAGAAAGGCTAGATTGCGAGGGTTTGGACATGTACAGAGGAGAGATAATGGACATATTGCTAGTAGGATGTTGGACGTTTAGCTGATGCAGAGGATGCAGATGATAGGGTTGGGTGAAGGCAGATGATTCCTTGCAGCAACATTAGCAGTCCCAACACCTTAACGAAGCTTTTGTACACATGAAGACCTCAACTTTGGTCCCCATCGTGACACGAGTCACCAAGAAACTGTGTGTTCGGGTTTTACGTATATGTGTGGGTATATATATATATATATATATATATATATATATATATATATATATACCCACACATACAGTCAAGCCCGAAATTATTCATACCCCTGGCAAATTCTGACTTAAAGTAACTTTTATTCAACCAGCAAGTTTTTTTTGGACCGGAAATAAATGACACAGGCTTCTCCCCAAAAGATAAATAAGACGATGTATAAGAGGCATCATTGTGGAAAAAAATATTTCCCAGCTTTTATTTACATTTGAACAAAAAGTGGCATGTCCAAAATTTGCAAACTGTCTCAGTCTATGGGAAAATCCAAAGTTCTATACCATTCCGAATAGTCCAAGCTGTTCTAAAGCACCCTTATTACCCTGATTCATTGGGAACAGCTGTTTTAATCAACTCAACAGGTGAAAAACAGAAGATCTCTGCTGTTGGGTTGTGGACAGTCATGGCTAAGACAAAGGAGCTCACTGAGGACCTGCGGCTGCGCATTGTGGCTGCTCACAAGTCAGCAAGGGCTATAAGACCATATCTAAATATCTAAAGGTTCCACTGGCTAAAGTATTATTAAAAAATACAAGATGTTCCGCGCTGTGAAAATCTCAGAGGACGTGGTAGGAAGCCAAAAGAGTGTGTGTGTGTATATACGGGTTTATACATCCTGGAGGGTGTAATATATATATATATACACACATACACATATACACACACATTATGGGAAACCGGTGCCAATGCACAACTGACCTGTTGGTGCAGTTATACTGGCTGTAATATACAGATGTTTAATATGTGCCTTATTGTGACTTTTCCTGTCATACCAATGACACCAGATCCAATACACCTCCAATACACCTGGATCAGGGCACCAGATCCAATACACCTGGATCAGGGCACCAGATCCAATACACCTCCAATACACTGGATCAGGGCACCAGATCCAATAAACCTCCAATACACCTGGATCAGGGCACCAGATCCAATACACCTGGATCAGGGCACCAGATCCAATACACCTGGATCAGGGCACCAGATCCAATACACCTGGATCAGGGCACCAGATCCAATACACCTGGATCAGGGCACAGATCCAATACCTGGATCATGGCAACCTGAATCAGGGCAACCAGATACCATACACCTGGATCAGGGCACCAGATCCAATACAGGGCACCAACCTGGATCAGGGCACCAGATCCAATACAACCTGGATCAGGGCAGGGTGACTCAAATGGTTAAGGTCCTGAGTTGTTAATCTGAAGACCAGAAACAGCTGGGTTCAAGCCCCACCTCTGGCAAGTCAACCACTGTTGGGTCCTTGAGCAAGACCCTTAACCCCTCCTGCTCCAGGGGCGCTGCATCATAGCTGACCCTGCGCTCTGACCCCAACTTACTAAGATGGGATATGCGAAAAATGCATTTCATTGGCTCTGTACACGTACCCTGGACAATGAATTGAATATACTATATATACCTTAGTGTCACCGTGCATTTCCCTAAAAGTACACAAATAAGCACACACTCCTTATGTTATCTTACCTCCACGCATAATGTAAACGATGTGGAATTAACTTCCTTTTTCTTACTTTTCCTTCCCATTTCTCGGCTGTTAATAATAAATTATTTTAGCACGCTGCTACAAACATCGCTATCTGGTCAATTCTCCACTGCTCCTACAAAAAAACGAGCCCGGTTTTACTGACTAAATAACAAATTTTTATCGTGTTTGGTACATTTTTGTCTCATAAAACTAGTCAAAATAAACTTTTAACCAAACCCGAATCACATTTTTGAGGTAAACTAGTTTATGGTTGTCAACCAGCTACTTTCTCACATGACCCGCGGAGTTTGGTATTTTAAACATGTGACTTACTGAGGCGCACGTGGGCTTGCCGAAACCGCTTGCTATTGGACAGTGAAGATATGTCTGCGGTTGCCAGTTGTTCAAAAATCCCGGTGTACAAAGAAGAATTTTTTCCCTTTATTATCGCGGTTTACACTGATTTTTAAATATCCAATTTGGCAACTTCCATACACTACAATTAGAACTATTTAGCCAATAAACAGACAAACCTATATGAATAAATAAAATAAAAGCATTTAAATATTGTAATTATAAAATATTTAATAATATTTAATAAATATTAATAATTAATAAAAATTACCATTTTTTATTTTAGTTTGTATGAAAATGTCAGATTTAGGATGCTTTCTGTCGTTTTTATCTGTTTGTTTGATTGGTTTTATTTATTTATTTACTTAATAATTAATCTATTTATTTCTAAACTATTTTATATTAAAAAGCGTTTTTAAAGTAGAAATTAAAAATTGATTGTCTTTGCTCCAGATGTAGCACAGCACCACTATGTGCAAACTCGCTGCTACTGCCGGTTAACTCAGTTCATGTAATCTCAGCATCATTTGTGACTTTTACTGTTTTATTACATCCATCCATCCATCCATCCATCCATCCAGCCATCCATCCATCCATCCATCCATCCATTTTCTATACCTGCTTATCACCTAAATTAGGGTCACAGGGATCTGATGGAATCTATCCCAGCTGTCTCTGAAAGGGCGAAAGACAGGAGGGGTACACCCTGGACAGGTTGCCAGTCCATCACAGGGCCACACACATTCACACTCACTCCTATGGGCAATTTAGAATCACCAATCAATCTAACATACATGTTTTTGGACTGTGAGAGGAAACCGGAGAACCTGAAGTAAACCCCTGCGGAGAACATGCAAACTCCACACAGAAAGACTGAATCGAATCCGGGCCTTCTTGCCGTGAGGCAACAGTGCTAACCACCTAAGCCACCATGCTGCCCTGTTTCATCTGGATATTTTTGCCATCATTTTGGAAAAGTAGAATCAAACAGAACAGGTTTTTTATTCACTGTATCTAAATGTCACAGACAGTTGTTATGTCTAGAGTATCACTTCTCTTCAGTGTGGGGGGTCTTTCTTTCCACCTCCAGGATCTCAGCAGGAACAGTGCATTTACATATACAGGACTTGGCGGACACCCCTATACAGTGAGATGTAGCTTTATCTTGTTTATGCAGATGAATAGCTAAGGGCCATGCTTAGGAGCCCAGCAGTGAAAGCTCAGTGGAAAAGCAGCACACTTTCTATGCTGTAAATACAACTTGCACATAATTCTCTATGTGTATATTGACGTAACCTAATTTATTGATCTACAAATTGACATATTTAACAGCATTTGCTTTGAAAAGTATCTATCTATCTATCTATCTATCTATCTATCTATCTATCTATCTATCTATCTATCTATCTATCTATCTATCTATCTATCTATCTATCTATCTATCTATCTATCTATCTATCTATCTTTATAATCCCTGATCAGTAGTCCAGCACAATATTTTTTTTCTGGATTTACAGAAGTAATGATGTAGTAGGCTTATAAAGCACATGCTAAAGAGGAAGGAAAAACCTAAAATAAATAAATAAGGGAAGAAACTAGACAGAAGAAAAGTGCAGACTGTATATATTTTAAGGAGTCAGTAAAGAATTAACAGAGAGTTTGTTGGAAAAAGTAAAAATGGGGTGTGTTAAAGTAAAAATAATTTTCCATTTTGCATTTGTATGGAAAGCGGCAATAATCAATACACTAATGGATGCGCTGTGAATTGTAGTACTTTTGTAAGAAAACAGTGTGCATAAGCTGTGCACTGAACTTACTTTACTGTATTATATAAATATTATACAGTGTATTTAGTCCTAAAAGTATTGAGATTACATAATCCATCTGTCTGTTTTACTGTAATAATGACAAATTCTGACAAAGTAGTGGCTCAAAGGTGTTGGACTGCCAACCCGAAGACTGTGGGTTTGATTCCTGGCTTCACCAAGCCACCACTGTTGGGCCCATGAGCAAGGCTTCTAACCCCCAATTGTTCAGTTGTATAAATGAGATATATGTAAGTCGCTCTGGATAAGGACGTCTGCCAAAGGATGTAAATGTAAATATATATTCAGTTCAGTGTCTATTTCTGGGAGAAATTTGGTGTCTTACATAAATAATCTCAAATAGACACTAACTGTAAATGGGCTTTACTCTATTCCAGACTGACAGTCTGGGTTAATAGGAAATCAGCCACAGCCTTAATTTTCCTTATGCTTCGTATAATAATAATAATAAAAATAATAAAAATAATAAATTGACAACAACAACAAAACTCTCAAGCAATTTGTTTACAGAATTTATTTGTGTTTGGCAAAAAAAAAATGTAACTTTATATTTTATTTTCTATAAAATAATTCACGTTTAAAGTCTTGTGTTTTTCAGTAATTCGATGTAATGTAATGGAGACAGGTGTTTTGCAGTAAGCCTTATATTTACAGTATGTGTGGTCCTGGCTAAGACTGCAAAGTAGCTCTCTGCAGGAGTGGCATTTCACATTATACAACAAGCTTTTGTTTGTAGGTGTGTGTGTGTGTGTGTGTGTGTGTGTGTGTGTTTTCAGGTCCAGACAGAACTGCACAGAGGGGAGTCCCGCTGGAGCATTTGCAGTGTACAGCAGGGAGGCAGTGTGTGTGTGAATAGATGCAGTCTGGGCAAACTGTTGCCTATTCTCCTGCATTCTTTGTGCTTCAGCTGCAGGAATCAGGACACAGAGAGCACCCGAACCCAATCTTTCCTCTATTTTCCGTGAACAATGTGCTTTCAGCATGAGCCACACACTTCCATGCATGAACATTTTATCTACAGCGCCCGATCCATTCAAAAGGACAGAAAGTGAACGAAAGCTTGTTATCTGGTATCTGATGAGAACATTACATGCTTCTGACATGCAGCTTGAGGTGCCGGAAGAGTCCATGGTCCAGCAGTGTCATTGCCAGATTAGATCTCAAGTCATTCACAGAAACCACCATGGGCCTCTTTCTTAGAGTTCATGAACTGGCCTCTTGTCTTCGGTGCAATAAGTGTGGATGTAGATACCATCAGGAACAACAGTATTATCACACTGCACAAGGTCAAGAGCAGGGAGCCGGTTTATTTATTCGAACACACTCTGTGACTCAGAGCCTATTTCAGTAAAGTGACCATTAAACTGTGATTGCAGTAGTATATCTATGCTATACTGCCACATCATGGAAAGGGAAGCCAGACAATTTCAGATCGCATTGGCTGATAAACAAAGGATAAAAAGCATTGCTTAGAGGATCAGCGTCGTTGTTGGCAAGATTATTTCTTTAGATTGATTGAAGAAGAAGCATTGTGTTAGGGTTGAAGTGGGGCCATGGTGAGAAAAATCGCAATCACAAATGTTTTCTGAATTGGAGGCCTATGTAGCACAGCACTGCTGTTAAAGTATTCATGCTGTTACCAATCACTGCTGGCTGATGACATCAGGAGGCTGATTGCACAGCCTGCTTCCATACTGGCACTAATTCTATCTGCCAGAGATGACAGATTTATAGAAGCCAGGATTTAAACTTCCGAGCACTGGAGGGCAGTCAAACACCATCAGTAGAAACAAGCACGTCTTCATTTGCTTTTGCATCTACTATGATTGACCCTTGCAATAATCTGTGAAAATTCAAACAAAAGAATTATAAAAGGCCAAACTCTATGTCTATTATGTCTCTAATAAATATGATATATTTTCTATGGAAAATAAAATAACTTCAAATGATTAAATCATACTGTATATTATAGTAAAAATGTACCGATAGAAGCATGAAAGCTGTTGTTGAAACCAAGACATCTTTGAATAGTTATAAAGCGAAATCTTATTGTAATAAAAGCATAAAGGTTTCAATTAATTTTATTCAAACTTTGGAATATTAAGATAATCCCAGGTGAGCCATTTGAGTCCCCATTTGATCTACACTTAAGTGAAAGATGAAAACTTTTGCAGAGAAAAGCACTAATAGCTGATCGTCTGCAGGAAAGATCTGAAGGGGACGACTCATTGCTTTCTGTTTAATTAGTCTGAAAAAAGACATATTTTTAATGAATGGCATGCCATGCTGTTACATTTTCTTTACTCGGACTGTTGGATTTGAGCTACTAAAGGCAGAACGTTCCCCAGAGGGACACAATAATAACAATTTGGACCAATAAAACATAGTCTAATGCAGCACAGCAGAAATGATAGTAAATCTGGGGTAACCTTTTTCAGCAGTGGACATTATCATAGGGAATGAGGCGCAAAGAAAAGACGTTCTTCGCATCAGTGAGTGGGGAGAAGAAAGATTTGTCAGCGCTCACAGATTAACTAGACACATTATTTACAGCAGAGGTAACACGTTGCGACAGAAAGCTGCTCAATGCTTCATTTTCATAAGAACTGCCTGCAGATCCCTGGAGAACCCTCTTTTATAAACCCATCCATTCATTTGTGTCGTTGGTCTGTCAGGTTTGGCTGGCACCACTACGGACTCAGAGGAGCAACGTGGCACCATCCACCTCCAGCTGCTGCCACGGCAACCCGGCCGAGCTCCCTGTCCATCTGCATGAGTGACAGCAGCTCCCCTCGTAGGCTACTGATTGGTAGTGGCGGTGTGGGTGATGCTGATAAAGTGGGAAGGCTGCTGCTGCCATCAGAAGCACTCACCCTTGTGCTGTGTTGCTGTCATCCTGTCCAGTAAAGAACAGTGGCATTGAATTTTCACTCTTTAATGATAACAATGCAATACACAGGGAGCTCACTCACCGGTATAAACCCTCATTTTTTTGTTTATTTAACCAGTGACACTTTTGACACCTTAACCGATCTTGAAAAGACCACAGTGGCATTTGAGGAGCACATTTCAATATGTCAATACACAGGAGTTTTCTGTGACAAGCCAAGAAGGGATTGGAATTATGTCAATCTCCATAACTGCCTCTATGACAAATATTCTTACAAATAACGGCGGAAGGGAAATGCAGGAAGTATTTGTGTCTGTGTTTAGGCAGTGTGTGTTGTGCATAAAATACTGGCATTTCCTGTGTGTAATGTTTAAATGTTGTGTTGTTTTATTTTCCTTCGTGACAGATGTATCACTCCAAGAAATTAGAACAGAAGATTTCTAAAGCTGGTGGTGGCTTAGTGGTTAAGGTGTTGGACTGATACCAGAAAGACTGGGGTTTGATTCCCAGCGCCACCAAGCCTGTGGTACTGTGGGCCCTTGAGCATGGTCCTTAACCCCCAATTGCTCAGTTGTATAACAGGTTAATGTAAAGGCATCTGGATAAGGGCTCTGGATAAGGGCGTCTGACAAATGATGTAAATGTCTGGGTATTAATTGTTCAAAATGTACACAGAATGCCTATTTTTACAAATAGCTATGTGTGGAGCCTAAATAAAGATAAACTTTTTTTTCAATCTATTTATGTGAGTAGGGCCCTGTGATGGACTGGCGACCTGTCCAGGGTGTACCCCTCCTGCCTTTCACCCATTTAGAGACAGCTGGAATAGACTCCAGCAGATCCCTGTGACCCCATACTAGGGAATAAGTGGGTATATAAGATAAATAAATGTGTGTGCAGGTAAGTACATTTAGATTTTTGGAATTAGGGCGACTGGCATAAATTTATTTATTTTTTAATTCCAACTGAGCGGTTGACGGATAAGGGCCTTGCTCATGGACCCAGCAGTGTCAGTTTGGAGGTCCAAATGAATAATAAAGTCACAAACCTCCAATCAGCTGTTCAACATCTTTACCACTGAGCTATCACTTTGTCCACAAAGCCACCACTGTAGGGTCCCTCAGTTCTTTTCAAACCATCTAGATGATGCTCAGCTCCCGTCCTGTAAGTACATGTATCTTACAGTTAGTACAAAATGAATGAGTACATGGTTTCTTGAATTTGCTCTGTGTAGCTATGACTTACTAAGCAACCAGAAGCACCACAAAATATTTATTATTGTATGTTTCACTGGTTTAAATAGTGGCCATAAAAAGTGAAATCTTTATTAGGTTACTAAAACTGTTATTAATTAACTAGGAGCTTCTTTGAAATGAATAACATCAACTAATTTCTCTCGACTGAATGCATGTTTTATCATTTTTACTGTTTATTCAGTATTTAGTGCAGCTTGGGTTGGCACCATATACTGTTGGCATTAAACTTCTTGTATGTAAGATGTTTTATTAGGTTATTTCTATTGTAGAAATTTGCTGTCATTTGTCTTTTTAATATTTTCACAGAGCAATTTTTCTTATGCTTTGCTTTAATTGCTATTAAATTATGAATCTAACGGCGTGTCAGTTTCTGGGCTTTATTGCTTGTCTAATTGAATCATGTTGGTATGTTGCTGTACTTATTATAGATGTAAACACATTATAGATAGATATATTATTCCGTTAGTATACAGAATATATATGTGAAGCAGACGTCGGAGAAGAATTCATTACAGAAGACACTTGATATGTTGACTAGCAGACAATACTTCACAATGTGGTCAAATTTCTATATATATATATACAATATTATAATAGCTGTTTCTTTAATTATTCAGGCCAACAATAAATTCACTTCTTGCTTTTTGTTTAATGATTATCTATTTCCCTCAAATATTTAGGTTTATTTCATTTATTTTTGGAAAGATGTGTGTAGGCGGGGTGTTTTTGAAACAGTACAAGACTTTGATGATATTTTTATGACATGTAGACTATAATATTCAGGATGTTTTGTCCCATGTGCATGTCAGTTCCTGCAATATTCCATTACCTTCCTTTGGACCATGTAGGTGGTATGACAATGTGACAGTAAACAAGCTTTACATCAGACAGGATTTCATTCAGACACAGGTTACATGCTATAAAGTGCGTGAGCTTCTTGTTATTCACTAACGTGCTTGCAACACAACTTCCTGTAGCTGACTAACGTAGCTCACATAGCACATCATAATTAAATGAGTACAAATGAATGTAAAATCCATTTTACACAATTTTGGTGTTTTTTTCTTATTTTTTATTTTCCAATTTTTTCTTATTCTTTTTAACTTGTTTTGCTAACAAAAAAGTGATGTTAATTAAGCCTCCCAAACTTGATGTTATGATACATAAAAATGTATATCCTTATTGATTTGTTCCTGTCATGTGTCCCCCAATCTATCTTAATATTGCATACTATGACAAAGTTTCTCCTTTTAGTTTTCACTTATAAAGTCATATCAGATAGTCATTTTTAGGACCCAATTCCGGATTTTTCCCTCCAATGTGGGACAGATTGGATATGTAAGCAAATGACTGTATAAGCAGGAAAAAACAAAAATGGATTCAGATATTTTTAGATCGAATCATTCGAATGTGTAAATAATTCAGATATAAATCAGATGCATTAGTGTCTGCCAGACAGATCAGATTTTTACCTGTTTAAGTGACGGTGGCGTGTGACTCAGGTGGACACTGTGTATTTTTAAATTTATACATGTTTACTTAAACACACTATCAAGAAAAAAAGAAATGTATATGTTAGCGTTCATTGTATTCATGGATTATTGCAGCATTTTTACTTCCTTTTCCTGGTTATTACCTTGGGATATTTTGCCGTGTTTTAAAAGATGATGTAAGCGTGTCGTCAAAAAAAATCTAAATTGGGCATCAAGATCTGCAATGTAAATACAGTCTTAGCGTTATAACCGTTTTATAAGCCTCTGTGTATTCGCAGCATCTCTTATAATCCTTGTAGTAAAATTATTTCTTTGTTATACACCGTATTGGTTTACGGTTAGATTAAATTATAGTCATAGTCACTTTTTCATGGCACAAACATTTTTTTCCCAAAGTTGCTATAAAAACAATATTTGCTAAACGGCAAACTTTAGAGGAAAAAAAAGGAAACGTAAAAGTTTGTAGATGTTTGATTAAGTTTGAGCTGAGCAATATTGATACTGTGGTACAGGTTCACGTTCCCTGTGGCTCCTTTGGAAAACTCAGGGAGCAGCCTTGTCTTGGAATGAGATTTAAGAGAACTGATAATAAAAGAGAGCTGAGAGTAATATGACAGACTAAGAGCAATCCTCTCTTTTGCCTGTCTTTCCTCAGGCCAGGATCTACCAGCTTTAACAATATCTTATCCCTTTATGAAGCCATCTGACCGGAGTCATGAAGAAATATCTCATACTTTCCCTTCAGTTCACTAATGAAACTGCTTATCAGGTGCAAGCTATAAAGTAGAAAAAGGCATGATGAACTTTAAATTAGGTAAGCTCCCTGAAGGCGTATATATTGAGCTGCCTCATTCATAGACTCCCAGACTGCCTCTGATAATTGATTCGGAAATGAAATACAGGGATTTTATATTAGAAGCTGGGATAGAATAATACCTTTTTTTTTTTTTAAATCCAAGAATATGAGAGCAACATATAAGTAATATAAGCCTTGGCCTTTTTCAGAGGTTGTAGAAATGATGATGTATTATATAGAAGTATGAGGAAGAGCCTCTGCATTTCTCACCGGTTATGCTCTTGACACCGTAAGTCAGTATTCTATAAACCATCTTTTACAGACCCTCAAAAACTCAGCCAGATATTACAATGATATATGCAAAATCTGGGGCATTACATTAGCATATCCAGTCGTTTGTTTGTTGTTTGTGCACCCTAGTGATTATTTCTGACAGAATTTATGACTCATGTTTTATGTTGAATGGCAGTTTGCTTATCTTTTAGAAACTGTTTATGTGCTTGACTGCTGTGTCCCAGCTAAGTGTTTTCCTAATTTGCCAGGAACAGAGGAATGCTTATTGTTCAAATAATTGATCACTCTTTAAGTGTGCAGTATGTTTCCGCTGCATGAAGTATTATAAACCACGAGGCGCCAGAGATCAGAGGTTTAAAATAAATATCATGTTAGCAAGAGTTTACGCAGGTGAGTGTAATATTCCACTGATGGCGATTGTGGACGAACCCAAGCGCAGCTTTATTAACCTCCAATGTGACGAAACAACAAACACAAACAAACTAATCCGAAATGACACAAAAACAAGAGAATCACATGACAAGAATACATGAGAAATATGGATCACTTGACAAATTAGGACCCTTAAACAAAGAACACGACAATGAAAACATACACACTTACAATGATGCATTAGATATAAAGTTTGTAGCTATGAAGTTCAGTACAAAAAGACTGCATTCATTAGGGATGAATTACAGCAACAAATGATTTTTGTCTACACTGCATTGCCAAAAGTTTGTGAACCCCTAGGCATTACACCAACATTAGGGTTCCTCTCCAAAATCTTAGGTGCACAATTGTATAAACAACATGTTTTCATGCATCAATATTTCTCTTTACTAAAACTAAACGAAGGGGCATAGAAGATCTTGAACCAACAGTAATGCCAAAATACCCCAGGCCTTTTCACTCTACATCAATATCTTTACTCACTAATACCCTTGTGGCTGAATGGGCACCAATCCCCACATCATTTGGAGTAAGTGGTGATGTCTAGGGTTATAAATGATGTGTTATTTAGTGTATTTTAGGGATGGTAGACTAATTTTTTTTTAAATGCCCTGCATGTACAACCAATAATAATAACAGTCCCCCACACATTTGAATTATACTGAATAACCCTTTCAGGATTCATTATAAACAAAGCCATAGCTGCAGAAACAGATACACTTGATGGCACTGCATCGCATCACCAAAATATAAATTCTAAAAAAGTATGTTTTTGTAAGTACTTTATATGCACCAATGAAGTTTAGACACCGCTTAAGGTGATCTTGAACTATAATTATGCATGGGCCTCTGGGACAACTGCTGTAAAAGACAGCGAGACAAATTATTCTATACCTCAAGTCAAGTTTCCTAGCCTGTCTCCTGTAGACTCACAGCAACCTTCAAAAACCTTAGTCTCTGAATAACTAGTTTTCCGGCTATTATTCACTCTAAGTGCACGCCTCCACTCTGAGGAACTGTGACTCTATGTCTTTGAGTAAAATAACTCTATTATCCCGTTTGACCAGAAGAGCAATGGATTCATTCTCTGCTTTTATAGCCAATCTGGTTCATAGCAAAAGAGAATGAGGTGCAGATAGACTTAAAAGGTTCTTAGGTTCCTGGAACCATTAAAGAGGAAAAAAGGGTACTGGACATCATGGAAAACAAATTCTGTCGAAATCAGGAACATGGCCAGGATGAGATAGTTCTATAAAGCCTTTTATTAAAACAGCATCTCAGTGACAGAGATGGATAGAAGATCTCAATGCAGCATGGTGTAATCCTTTCCATTGGTGTGACCAGTCCTTCTTTGGAACAGGCCAATTAACCATAAAGAATAGTGGGTAGTGGTCAAAGAGAAAAGGGCAGGTGCATTGGCAGGCTGGCGTAGGGTGAAAAAAATGCGAAAAGAGAAAGAGAAGAGCCTAAATCTTGGTCTGCCCTTGTGTGGAGTGGGCGTGTCTGTGAAACTGCCAGCCCAGGCTGAGAAGAACAAAGCAAACATCAAAAAGCCCGTCCATCGTCCTGACCATCTGTCCAAAAAAACAACTGGATAAAAGCAGTGAGAATGGCACAACCCTTTCTGTTTTGTCCTGGGATCCTGTTCTGGCAATGCCATGGACATAATAATCCCTTTGAAAGGAAACTTCAGATAAGAGGCGAGGAGAAAGAGGGGCTGGCACACTAGAAGAGCCCGAGCGTGAAACTGACATGCCAGAGTGGTGAATTTATTCCTGGCCATCCTGACCACCCTGAGAAAAAGCTCTTTCCACTCCTGTTCCTCTGTGTCTCTTTTGTCTTTTTTTCTCTCCCTGTTCACACACTTTAAATGTAAACCAACCATCTTCAGCTCTAGGTATAAATATTTAAAAAGCAACAGCGCAGTCTCATCAATCCTGCAGTCAGTTGCAATTACAGTAGATGACATGCTGATTTCCACCCTCTAATGGACATCCAAACTGTCACACAGCGTCAAGGCCCTCTTTTTTCATCACCATGTCCACGCCGAAACTTAGAGGCACTACTTTTTCTTTCTGACAGGCACCTATATATGCACACACTATAGAAACAAAAAAAATAGTGTGCTCTTGAATTAAGACCTGTAGCTGCACTGCTGTTACTCTTCTTGTGGTACTTGCAGGTTCTTAATGAATGTGCCGGTGAAAAGACACATTGAAATGTAGCACCCATTAGACAGCGATGAAGCAAATAATTCAGATACCATGCAGGTTTAGTGTAAAACACATCAAGGTGCTGAGGAAATGATACAAAGTGAATGCAATCGGGTAGCAGGAATAAATAAAGATCTAGAAAAAGGAAGGAATAAAAGACGGTTGAATGTGTCTCTCTGAATTTTAACTAAAATTTAGAATTCCATGCATTATATAAATGCTCAAAGCTTCGAAAATTATACGATTTAAAGTGTCAAAGAAATATTCTTATGATGACGATGATGTGACAATCAATGCATATTGCTTATATGCACCACTCATCTCTAATTCATAAATGACATGAATTAGAGATGAGCTGTATTAAAGGCTCCGGTGCAAGAGCAGTCCTTTGAATAAGAATCATTCTTACACACATGCTATTCTGAGATCAATAAGAGGACTGATTGTAGATTTGTGCTCATTACTCTGGGCAGAAAGGCTAATGGTGCTTCAGAAAACTGTCAATAATGATATTTTTTTAATCCCTAGAGTTATCACTATTGTAAATCTTAATGATGCTTATTTATAATGCGCTGAAATGCAGAACTCCTTCTATGAGTTATATAAAACATCTCCGCTCAGGTAAAGTGTAAAAGTCACCATCATCATTATCATTATCATCATCATTATCATAACAACCTTAAAGGCATTAACAATAAATAAATCCATCCAGCCCATAATAAATATCAATGCAATATACAGTATGTGGAAATCTGGAGGCAAATTTTAGTGGCAAATGCTTTGGAATGTCAGATTTCCAGCCAACTTGTACATTTATAGTCCGTGCTTCAGTCTGTCTGATATCTTGAAATGAAACAGGAAGAAAGCAGGGGAGAGAACACTTTATCCTCTGTATCCTGTCACTGCCTTTAATCTTCTACAGGGGGTCCAAAAAAAGGTGATGGTGTGTGTGTCTGTGTTGTGGATTCCCACAAATGTGCTGATGATGCTGCATAACTACCATCAGCTTAAAGTTTGTCCGCTTCCCCTGTTTCTGCTAAAATCTTTTGCAAAACTTAGTCTCCCACAAGAAATAGCTTATTTTTTATATCAATTCAATTTAATTCAATTCAATAGGCAACACGGTGGCTTAGTGGTTAGCACTGTTGCCTCACAGCAAGATGCCTGGGTTCAATTGCCGGACAGGGGCCTTTCTGTGTGAAGTTTGCATGTTCTCCCTGTGCTTGTGTGGGTTTACTCCGGGTACTCCGGTTTCTTCCCACAGTCCACAAACATGTATGTTAGGTTGATTGGTGATTCTAAATTGCATATAGGAGTGAGTGTAAGTGTGTGTGGCCCTGTGATGGACTGGCAACCTGTCCAGGGTGTACTGGATAGACTCCAGCAGATCCCCGTGACCCAGAATTAGGAAAAAATTGTGGGTATAGAATATGAATGAATTAATGAATTCAATGTAATGAAAAGTATTGTCCCCAGAGGGCAATTTACAGGCATATTGAGCATATAAAAAGCGCAGGCAACTATGTATTTACAGTATTCTTGCCAAAATACTAGTAAATAATAATAAGGGCAATAGATAACAGTGCAGCTAGTATAATACTTAAAACAAAATAAAAATTTGTTAATTAATAACAATGTAAAAAAAAACCTCTGTTAGGAGTCTAAGCCTATGTGTGTGCTCGGGAGGGTATAAATGTATGCATGTATCTATACAGTCCTATACCACTGTAGCCTAAAGCATCAGTTATGCTGCAACAGGGTGCGCTGAATGCGAAGCTTATTGAATGAAACGATGCCTTTAAATTTCTCTGCTGGCTTAATAGAAACTAACAGCATCAGAATATAAATGCAGGAGACACACACACAGGTCCTTTCCTGCTTAAAGAGAGGTCACTGCACTGAGCCTTTGGCTAAAAAAAAAAGGGGTTATTATCATTAATGCTCAGCTCACCCCTAGCAGAGAACTCAGAGGAGACAGAAGCCTGCAGGCAGAAGACTGGACCACAATCACAATTTGTTTTATTTAGATGTGTGTGCCTTTAAAGTTCTCTGCTGGTTTAGTCGGTTTGTTAATGAGAAAATGTTTAGGGACTTTAATAAGGCTCTAAATCGTGACCAGAGAAGTCTCTTTGATCTGTGGCGGGGGTTTTAATCTGATAATAGAGACCCCACAGAACTAACTGCATCTTTTTTCACTTGCAAATGAATCAGCATTGATTAAAAACCAATAATAACAATAAAAATGTAAATCCGCAATCATTCGGTTTTAATCAGGTAAACGATGTTACTGTAAATATACTATTACAGATTGTAGCCTTCGCTGGCTAGCCTATGCACAATTTGTCTCCTTTACATAGTACATCAACTGAAGAGGACCACTGCTGACCACTCATCACCTCAGCAGTATCGCCACTGAGATGTGAGATATCTCATGTCTTATAAGCTGAAATGAAGTGCAGCAGTGTTGCCAGGCTTTTAAATGCCAAATAAACCACTTTAAAAGCTAAAGTTATTTATATAATGTAATAAATATGTAATAAATATTTAATAAAATGGGACAGGGTTCCAATACATACATATTTTTTCATGCTTTAAAGCAACTTTGAATTTCATGGCAAACAACAAAAAGTGCAGAATAAGGTATCAAGACTGAGAACCTGTGAGCTATACTATTTACCTATAGACCTTAAAGTTGAGCCTAAGTCTAAGTGACCAGGAAGAGAACATCTGCACTTCACCTCCATCTACTCACACCATGGTCAGACAATGAGCCCTTAAATCATTTCTGATCACCAGTGGTCAGTTCCACTGTTGGGTCGTTTACATTTACGGATTGGGTAGAATGGGTCATGTGTGCAGAATATTTGGGGTAAATTATTTGGAGTAGGTGTGCAGAGGCAACAAGCAAGTTAGGACAGACTGAGCGTATGCTGTGCTGCCAGTGTTTATTAGATGCATTACTGTTTATTCTCAGACAGTTTAATGGAGCCACCTGCGGGCAGCCCTGACTCATCTCCATAGAGATATAATGAGACACTCTTAGCTGTCGCACTGTGCTAATGTTAACATTGCATTACTGTTTACACTGAAGGCAATTCTGTGTGAATAGGTCTTTGTGCTTAGAATTAGAAGTCATCAATGAATAGATTTTTGTGATTGTAATTTTTATATTGCATAGCATAAGCTAAATAAAAATCAACTGTGTATAACCGTAGCTGAATTGACTGATTTTCAGCCAAGCTTAACATTCAGCAGAGTACATGTTCCAAGAAGTCAGTATCTAAAAAAAAAAAAACAGTAAAAAGGTACTTGTAGTGCTTTGACACTGGACAACCCTGGACAACACTGAAATCCTGTCAAAACAGGATTGGAGACAAGAACACCATGACTTAATTGCAACTCACCGCCCAAAATGTCAACCCAACTCTCAGAGTTGGTGTACACACAAATCTTTCGGTGAGGAGGTAAAGAAATGTCTATTTTCCATTAATATTACTGTTCATGTTTCCTTAGATGATTTGGGCTCCAATTTTTTAATACAGAAGCTGCTCTAGTTTGGCAGTTTTTAATTTTAGCCTCATTATAGCACACCAGAGTGTTTGGGTTCTGACACTGTTGTGTGGTTATTTGGGTCATGCATCAAAAATGAAGCCCTTTTTTAATGGATGGATGTATAACATGGAATATTCACCCAGTATCACATTCTAAAGATCACGAAAAGCATGTTCTATTGCAAAGCCTTATTTTAAACCGTGTATCATTCAAGGTACACCATTTTAAATTTCTTTTCTTAAACAAAATTCCTTTTTGTAATTATTTCCATTCAGGTCATGATCCCATCAACGAAATCAATGTGGCCTTTTTTTATTTTTTTATTCAGTTTTAAAAAACCTGCAAAAGTTTTATGGGCTTAAACCCAGTTTATAAAGCCTGAGGGTGTCATGTCATCTGTGTCTGTTTACGGGAGCAAAATGTGAAGATGGTTTTCAAAGTAAATCTGCCAGAATCAGTCATCACAGGGGCTTGGCTCCTCCTCTTCCCAAAACCCTCGGGTCTAATTAGAACTGTAGCCACCTGGATATCTCCAAAGGCTACGTAGCTGCCTGCACCGCCTCCAAAAGAAAACAACAGTTTAGACTAAACACCTTCCTACTCTATGCCAATAAATAGTCCTAATTGATAAATGTTGTTTGGTGATGTGACGTGAGACAGAAGGAGAGAATAAACGGTGTGAATCTGTAAGCATTTAATAAGATCCTAGCTTCACTAAATTATTTCATCTGTAACTATAAATCCAGTTCCCCAACACAAACACACACACCAACACACACCTATCTACGTCCCTCTAATGACGCACCCCACGCTGGGCAATTAATGCACACTGTAACAACAGGTCTGTAGGGAATAAGATAAGGTAGGTCAGTGCCACAGTGGAGGATCGTTTAATGTGTGTGTGTGTGTGTGTGTGTGTTGTAGAAAGGGAAAACATACAAATAAAATGAGAGGGTGTGTTGTGTAAATTAGTGAGGAAGAAAAATTATGTGTTTCCCCTGAAGCTGTGTGTAGTCTATAAAACCATAGGGAGGAACTGGACCAACCACCTGTAAAAAACAGGCAGTGCTGGATCTCAGCGAGTAGAGAAAGCATCAGTAACACATTCAGTTTCAGGAACACACACATACACAGCTACTATAAAAGTTCACCAAAAACAATAAGGACAATAAATTTTATTTGGTGCCCTAGTGGTTGAAAAAAACTAATGTTCTCCCTACTCTTTATTATTATTTTTAAAACATGTATTACACAGTATGTACAGTAGCTTCTAAAAACACCACCTTCCTGTTTGTAAAATATTCCAAAAATTTAATTCTTTAATTCTTTAGTCCCAGTCTTTATAATAATTGAATATGACCTTTAATTGTAAGGTATTAATGTATGTATGTATGCATGTCTATGAGTTACATAGTTAATGGCTGTAATTAGTCTTTATTTATCATGTTTTTACTTTGAATAAGTATTCAATTTTTATTTACTTTCCCAGGTTAAACATTTCATTTTTGAGAGCCATCTTGGCTAGAGTTTACTACCCCTGCCCATTTCCTATTGCATAATCGCACCACTTCTCTGGAGATAGTAAGCAAACATGATAGCAGAAGGAGATTGGTTTTCTTGTTTTCTCTACCAAAAATGTTATCAAATCAAACAGCAGAAGATTGATGTACTACACAATCGGTTCAAAAAGCAATTCTCGCTTGCTAGTGGTTTTATTTATGTATTTATTTTTATTGGTTTGATGACTCATGACAATTCTGCTGCAGTACTTTTAAGAAGATGGGGCAATATGACAATATAATATCAGTATTGTAATTACTTTTTATTAATATTTTGTTTTCAAGATATTGTGCATATTTGGAGTAGATGTATTAAATGTATTTAGATTAAGGCTAAAGCAAAGTATAATAAATTATAATAGAAATGATTAATGATCATACATTCAATTACAAACTGACCAAAGGCAGCAGTTTTTAAAAGTTAAAATATTTTTAATGTTTTTGATGATTTTCCGCTTATTATTATTTTTAAATTGAATTATATTTACGTTACATTTTTATTGATATTAAATGTCTAACAACACAGTTGTACTACTGGCAATTTGTGGGCAAACATACAGTGGTACCTCGACTTATAAGTTTAATTCGTTCCGTGACGGAGCTAACTCAAATTACTCGTACGTCAAATTAATTTTCCTAATTAAAATGAATTAAAATGCCATGAATCTATTTTGGGTCCCAGAAAAAACACAGCAGCTTATATTGTAAAAAAACAACAACAATACAATAGAATGTACTGCAATAAATTAAGTATAATGTACAGCATTTACCTCGGAGATCAGACGACTCCACTTGCTAACACACTTGTTAATGCGCATGTCTGACTAGCTATCAAGTGAGACACAGGATGCTGGGCGGATGTTACGCTGTTTACGGTAACTAGTGGTTGGGTGTGTAAAGCTACCTCGTAACCTGAATTTTATCTTGCAACTTAAAGCAAAAAATCTGAGAGACGACTCGTATCTCAAAAATCTTGTTAGTTGGGACCCTCCTAAATCAGGCTACCACTGTACACTTATTGCCATTCTTGCCAATACATCCATATTTACTTCAGATTTAATGTGAGTCCCACTACCAAAATAACTATTAAATCAGGGTGGGCCATCCAGGGCAACAGGTTCTTCTCTGCTATCCTATAAAAAAATACAATTGTGTGAAATTTTTTTGGATAATTTTTAATTATTTAATTAATTTAATGATTTCAGATTCATTTTAACATGACTTATCAGTATAGTATTTAAAACTGTACATTAAAATGTTTTTGTAAAATTTGCCATGTTTTACTGGCAGTTGTACATGAAAACAACATATTCTTTGTTTTTTTTCACAATATATATTAATTAAAAATTGGAATTGTAAATGGATAAATAAATATTATACAATTCTAAGCATATGCATGTGCAAACATCTAACAATGTTCCTAAGCATATGGCTAATGTCTCCATGAGCTATTGTTCTGTAATATAAAGATATTGTGTGCATAATACGCACACAATATACTTATTGTAATATGCATGCATGTAAATGTGCACTTAGGGCTTAGTGAATGTGCCATATGTACACTGTCTGTGTGTATCAGTGTACCGCTGGCACTAACAGCTGGGCACAGTAGTAAATTTTCTCCTGCGGGACTCTTATACTGTGGTTTAGATGATGCTCTACGGCTCCCCACCCTATTTTGCATAACTGAGAAAACCACACAACTCACAAGTGTCATTAAATAGTTTTATGCTTTCATACACTCAAAACACACATACTGTATATACACAAAGCTTGTGCCTCAGCTTCTTCATCATTAGCATATTCATGAAGATAAATCACCTATGTATAGTCTCACAAACGCACACCAGCAAACACAAAGAGTGGACCAGCTCCAACAGGCTGTGGTTGTTAAAACACGACTTGGCTAAGAGCGTTAAAAAGAAAGGTAATGATAGACTTCTACGTATCCTGTGGTGATCTGGAATGTTCCACCTCTACCCATGGAATAAGTCTATTAAATGAGAGGAAAAGGTAAAGTAGGAGTGATATAATGGAAAACAGTTTATGAAAGCGTGTTTTTTGTACTACACTGTAGTTTGTTAGTTTGTGTATTCAGGAGGGTTGTGCAGATGCTGATTCTGGTAATGGTCACACATGCACAAGGCCTGTGAGCTCCTACTGTATGTTAAAAGCTGCACCAGACCACAGAAAGGTGCAGGAAACTTTTGGAAAGATCAATGAAACTGGTAATATAAATACTGTAAAAATTTGTGTATATGTGTGTAAGAGCGAGAGTGAAAGTGTGGCAGTAATTGTGGTAGGGTTGTGAACTTCATTGTGTGGTAACTTAGGAGTTGTAGTCTGTGTTAAATTTATCTTTGTGTTCTTGTGGAAACTGATTAACGCTAAAAGGTATTTTGTGTATTTTTTACACCTTTGTAAACCTTTTGTATAGGTTTATAGAACAGAAATGGATCCAACTAAATTTCATTTGTATTCTACTGACGTTTTTTAGTGTCTGTCTAAAGAACAGTTATAAACTTGAGAGGTTTAAACAACAATATTTAACATTATCCTGACACTGCCGCTTTATTTTTAGGTTTTTTTCTTTAGCGTTCTAGGTATTTACAAAATCATTGTAACAGTGTTAAAATTAAAATTCCCAGGCAGATTCAGGCCACACACATCTGAATTGAAGCTGCAAAAGTAAATGCCTTCATTTGTCACATGGACTATACACCACAGTGAAATTCTTTCTTTGAATATCCCATCTTATTAAATTAGCGTCAGAGCGCAGGGTCAGCTATGATGCAGCGCCCCTGAAGCAGGAAGAGTTAAGGGGTAGCGGTGGTGGGCTTGAATCCAGGTCTTTCTGGTCTTTAGATCAACAATTCAGGCTGGCAGTGGTGGGGCTTGAACCCAGGTCTTACATTTACATTTGCAGCATTTGGCAGACACCCTTATCCAGAGTGACCTACATTATTACTTGTTATACAACTGAACAATTGGGGGTTAAGGGGCTTGGTGGTGCTGGGAATTGAACCTGTGTCTTTAAGTTGGTAGTCCAACACATTAATCACTGCGCTACCACTTCCTGGTCTTTAGATCAACAACTTAGCGCCTTAACCATCTCAGCCACCACCACCCACAACGCTGCATATAAACAGATATGGATATTTGTAGCACTAATCAAATACAGTTTGTGCCACTGCAATATAAACTGAAAATGAGAATTAATAAATTACAGTGTGTCTTTTGAGTGTCTAAAGCAAAGGGTGTCCAAACTCATTCTTGGAGGGCAGGTGCCCTACAAAGTTTAGTTTAAACTTGCCTCAACACACCACCTGTAAGTTTCAAGCAGAACACCTTGATTAGTTGGTTCAGGTGTGTTTGATTAGGGTTGGAGCTAAACTCTGCAGGACCCTCCAGGACCGAGTTTGGACTAAAGACTACACTATCTTTAAAATCATACATTAACTCAATAAAAGGGGTTAGAATGATTAGAATGATTAGAATCCTCAAATGATTAGAATCCTGTCTGAAAAAGAATCATGAATGGGGAACGAATGATAACAAACCTGCAACTGATGTCATAAGATGAGGTTTGGATGCAGTTTATTAAGAAGATACAAATGTAAAGATAAACAATTACATGCAAAGAACAAAAACATAAAACTAGTCTGAATCTCGCCAACAACCATGTGATAAAAGCAAGACAAAGACAAACTGAAGGACAGAAAGTCTCACACGACAAGACAAAGACATCATAAACAGACATTAGCACATGGTCTACAACATTACAAAGAAAGTCTGGCTGTTGCCCTCTAGTGGCCTGGCAGGACAAGCACCCGGCAAGCCTGATAATCATGCAAAAAAAACGACAGCAGGTGTAATGGTAAAGCTTTGTATGTGTTATCATTTCATTAAAATAGATGTCCTAATCAAAACCTCAAACATGCCAGGAAACAGAATAAAAAAAAGTGCGAGAAGGTTAGTGTGAGAAACGCAAAACCTAGGCTGGAAACAGAAAAAAAATTATTTCCCAGAAGAGCTTTTAAAATGTCAGATGCTGAATTCCGGGATTGCAATTCATAACCATTGTAATTCCCTCCCTCTCTCTCTCTCCCTCTCTTTCTCTCTCTCGATATGCTCTAAAAATATGAGGCAATAAACGTGATGTCTAATTCGTCTATCCCAATGTAACATTATGAGAATAAAATTATGCATTATTTATATTGCAATTAAGCATCTCTCCTTAAAATTTATTCCTACTCACTCTCACTCCCTCTTTTCCATTCTTTGTCCTTTTTCCTCTTTCACACACTACCCTGATCATTGCTTGAGATCTGAATTTGATTATCTTCTGAATAAATAATCGGCAGAAAAGATGAAATATAACAATAATAAATGCCATTTTTATATCTTCAATATAACAGCAAGTTTCTCATTTTTATGACTGTCCTAAAATGCATACGCAACAACTCCCTTTAAAAAAACACTATTTCCACCAGTGATTAAAAAAGAGAGCTATAATTATTTTGAAGGGAATACCAGATAAGAGGGAAATGTTTTTTTCTGCCAAAAGTATCAAAAACAACTTCTCTAATTATTTTCCCTGCAGCCATTTTATTTATTATATACTGTACAATCATACAACATCAAATGGGAAAATAAGATCCAGTAGTGTATTGTGTTATTTCTGGTGGGTATAATGTTTACTTTGAGTCTAAATTAAATAATTAAAGTAATGTACTGTATTACACATTGCTTTTATCAGAACCAGTTTCTTTTCTTTTTCTCCAGCATTTGGCAGACACCCTTATCCAGAGCAACCTAAAGTTATCTATTTTATACAACTGAGCAATTAGGGATTGAGGGCATTGCTCAGAGACCCAACAATGGAAGCTTGGCAGAGCTGGGAATAGAACCCACAATCTTTGGACTGATAGTCCAAAACCTTACCCATGAGCCACCACTTCCTTATATACAGTACAAACATAAAATATATACTAGCAAAAATGTCATCTGCAATGTTTACCCATCCTTGTTGTCAAACCTTGTTGGAATTTTTACATACACACACGTCTGGTTAGCTATCCTTGTGGGGACTCTCCATAGGTAAGGTTTTTATACTATACAAACTGTATTTTCTATCCCCTAACCCTAACCATAACCATGACACGAGTCCCCATGAGTCTGCGTGTTTTCAGGTTTAAGTCCCCACCAGAATGTATAAACCCGTACACACACACACACACACACACACACACACAAACACAAACATATCCCAGGGGTGTCTTGATACACTTAGTGTCATCATGTATATAAAATAATGACTGTGAATTTAATGCTGTCTGTGCATTTGCAAACAGGTGCTAAAAAACCTTTAAAAACATTGTGGAAACCTTTTTGAGGCTTCAGCAAAAAAAAAAAAGCCTAAACCAGGTAAATCTTTTTAAAAAACTAGGATTTTAATCCTCACTTCTAGTATGGCAAAGGAATAAAAACCGAACTTGTCTAACAATTTTTTATTTAAGTTTTAAGCACTATTTCATAGGGGAAAATCCCATGAATTTGGAGTCCTCACCGATGATTGGCTGTGGTTTGTTTTGGCTGGAGAGAGAAAAACAAATGCTTGTGTCAGTTGACCTACAGAACAAACTTCTATAACAGTTTTATACAGTTCTTTAACTCCATAAATTACTTTCTTAAGTTAAATCTGACAGCTTAAAAACAAATGATGCTACACAGGACAAATTTAAAGAAAACACACTGCAGACACCAGGAACAGTTTGGACACATAAAAGCTTTTCTTTTCGCTTAACTAATCAACACAACAAGCTACTTTTTTTCTGTCATCAATGGTCGATCAGTCTATCTCTCAGCCATCTGCCACTGGGAATCTGAGCTCCCTCAATAAAGAGTCCCGGTGGATCTTAGTCACACTTCACTGCACCCATCCCACACTCTACAGTCTGTAATAAACCATGGATTTATATATGAACCGTGTCCTATTTGCACCTCGTCTCTTCGCAAGTCTGGCTTGTCACTCTGATAGACAACGGCATCATTCATACCAACATGATATCAACATTGAAATAATAAAGTTTTTTCATCCATCCATTGTCTGTACCTGCTCATTTCTAATCGGGATCATGGGGATCTGCTGGAGTCTATCTGTCATTGAGTGAAAGGCAGGGGTTACACTGGACAGGTCACCAGTCAATAACAGGACTACATACAGACAAACAACTACACACACTTACACCTATGAGCAATTTAAAATCACCAACTAATCTAACATGCATGTTTTTGTACTGTGGGAGGAAACCCACGCAAGCACAGGGACAACTTGAAGGCTTCACACAGAAAGACCCCTTCAGGGGATACGAACCTGGGACATTCTTGCTGTGAGGCAACAGTGCAAAACACTAAACCAATGTTCTGCCCCCTTTTAAAAGCTTGATAAAATCTATTTTTTTATTGCACATGGGTATTTAAATAGAAATGAAGAAATAGTGTTTATTTTTGTTCTTTTGTAAAATTATTAATCAAGTTCTATTCATTTTCAAAATTCGTCACATATAAAATTATACATAGTTTAACATACAGTGAAAAACGGTATAAAAGTGTCCATGTTCATATAGGAAAACTTTTGACAATAACAGTAATATAACAAATTAAATTCCATACATTCTGGACTGCTAATAGCAAAATCATGAGTTCAATTACCAGACCACCAAGCTGCCACGCATCACTATTATTATTTATTGGGCAGATGCCCGGTGTTTTTTTGACCAAAGAGTCCTTCTGCTAAGTTTACAATTGCATGTTAAAGGCTTTCGCTTAAAGGCCCAGCACTGTGAAATTAATTGTCCTGGAAATTATCCTCCAATCAGCAGGTCAGCACCTTAACCACTGAGGTACCACTTCCCCTTTTGTAAATTTATCAGATTTTTGTTGTCTGAATGTATTTTTCAAGATACATACGCCACATTAGCTGGATTCAGGGTGGCAGTTTTCAGCCGAATTCATGACAATTGCTTAACGGTCTTGGTTCAATGGCTTAGCAACATTAGCTTGGTGGTACTGGGATTCAAACTAGCAAGGCTAGATTGAATGTTTTACTATGTGTATGACAGAATTATTTAACCAGAAGCACTTTGGTTTAGGGGTTTGACTAATGATCAGATGGTTGTGAGTTGAAATCCCAGGACCACCATGGTGCCTCAGGCGTCAGCTGCTAGATATATGTTGCTTTAAATAGAAGTGCCTGCTAAAAATTTAATAAATGCTAATGATCATTACTACAAAGAAAATAGGTATAATTTTAATGTCATAACGTGTATTTTAAAATAATGCAACCCCTTTTTTAAAATTTTAGTACCTTAAAAATTGAACATAGTAGCCATTTTTATTTTAATTAGACTATGACAAAACATAAATTCTGCTGGTTTACTGACTGTTGGTTTTGACATCAAATATTAGCATTACTACTTATTAGGTCATATTTTACAATAAAAATCACTGCTTGATTTTTCTTATTGACATTCTGTGTGACATTAATCTGGTTGTGCACATTCTTGCTTCTCTTGTGCATGACTTTGACACAGTGTAATTTAACTCTTATTATCATGATGTCATGGTAATACAGAGAAATGGCAGCACATGAATGCTGTTTATTACATTACTGGCCTTCAGGCTGTCAGAATTCAGCTCAATGTAATTACCAACACGGAGTATTAGAATCAGTAAACAAATATAAGTCTGCATCCAAAGGATACAGAATATATTTTAATAAGAGACATTTATTAAAATATATTTGATCAAATTATATTTTGCTTTTTAAAACACAAAAACAAAAGAATATGCAAGGGTTAAAAAACTTTTTACATCACAATTTTTTGCATTTCCAGGCATGGCTACTATTTTCTTCTATTCTTTTTTCCTAGTCTAAAGCTGGCACAGAAAGACCAAAGAAAATCATTGGTTAGTAAAATAGATGACGGTATGTGTGCACCTGAAAAGTATTGAATTGTAAGAATAATACAATTATGGAATTTGGTAACACAAACATGAGGCAGCCCTAGCACATGAAGTGGCCACTCGATCACTTAATGTGCTGAAAGGAGGAAAAATGAGAAAACGTAGAGACCAGAGTGAATTTGACTCAGACCCAATTGTAATGGTTAAATGACTGGGTCAGCATGTCTTGTGTTCGTGCTATACATTAGGTAGTATCATAAAAATCTGGTCTTAAAAAGGGCAACCAGCTAACGAGCAAAGGTTATTTTACCTGAATTAATTACTTAGATGAAAAAATAGAATATTATACTAGAAATAGTATAATAGAAAGCTATCAGAACACCCTGCCATCATAGCTTGCTTGATATGTGGCCCCTAATCAAAGTGCCATTCCTGAACCTTATTACTATCTGTTTAAAGAACAAATTAGGTTATTTAGTTTAGATGAGTTTATATACAGTTTAATTTTTATAAAGAAATAAATGATAAAATAAAAGTATTCACATTGCTAAACTGATATGATTATCCACAGGGTTAAGTATCAAACTATCAGGCTCATCCATATCTTCAGTGTCTCTCTTTTCCCATGATCCTAAAGTCCTTATAGTAACATAAGTTAGTCCAAATTAGTCCAAAATACTATCAAAAACAGCCAGAACAGTTAATTGGTATAGTAATAAAGAGAGCAAGGCCTTTCTTTCAGCATTTCCCAGAAGCTAAGGCTTTCTACATTTTAAGATTTTCTATAAGTATCTTTCCTTTCAAAGAAAGCAGGTACAGAGAAGAAACAAACGAGGACCAAGCATTAAGACTTTTGGGACACCAGTAAAGCATCAGGTAGTAAATGGGTATCCTTCTCTTCTATGTTACTTGATATGACTTGTTAATAAGCAAACCACTAAAGCCTGTGAGGATGAATAGGAAAGTCTTCAGTAACAATGTCAAATGCTGCCAAGAGGTCATGAAGCTTGCCGTCTGATCGAGGAAGGAGGCTTAACCTTAATAGCATTTTTGGACTGAATTGCTTTGAAGCTAGGCATATTTCACTCGCATAGCAGAAGAATAACATGATTGTAAACAGCAAGTTTCAGAATTTCACAATAAAAAAATATTGCTGTCTGGATTGTTTCAATTTATTTCATGCATTAGTTTCAGAGATAAAAGCTATTGTGGTGAAAAGTAATTGTCAGTGTGTAGCCAATCGATAAAACTAGGCAAAAAAATAAATTTGGGTCAACTGATACAGGGAAAAATTCTTTATCCTGCATTAATATCTATATGCATTGCAATGCACAGCTCTTAAAACTGTGTGTCTGGCTCACGGTGTCAGTGCTCATGCCCCTACTCAATCCTCCTAAGGTTCAGAGGCTGTGAGTTGATACTGATGTTAGAACATGATGAAAGCATGCTAGATAAAAGGTAGTGTCCTCAAACCAGTGGTTCCATCATTTTTTTCTGTCAAGATCAGAGAACACGGAAACATTTTTTATGTTCTGTTGTTTTTCTGTGGCAGGTAGACAGCGAAGGACAAGAAAAAAGCTCTGTGAGTGTGTGAAAAATCTTAAACAGATGATGACTGACTCCTAAATGAATAGGGCCTGGTGTGATGAATAATATGTCCTCAAAGGTACCTGGGAATAAGAACAGGAAAGTGGAAAGGCAGAGTGTAGGGTAGGTCAGGAGATCAGAGATAAGTTTGCATGGTTAAAAGTATTTCAGAGCTTACAAGCACAAAGAAAAACTCTGATTGAATGATTAATTTTCTCATTTCTGTTAAATAAAGTAAAATGACACTTCACTTTACATGTAAATCAGTTATTCATCATTTATTAAATAATAATAATAATAATAATACCAATAAAAAGAACATATTTCTGTACAAAGTCTACAAACATGAAATTCTGAATCTTCTGACCAGTGCCGGGATTTCCACATCTTCTGGTGTTGACATCCTGTCCCAGACAGAAGAGGTAATACTTTCACAGCCCTGCAGCAAAGCTAAAACAAGGTCAGAGCTCCAAGGCACTTGGAAAAGAGTCAACAAAGTCCAGTGACAACAGAGCTGGACAAAATATCTCTCCCTCTTTTTCTTTTTTTCACTCTCTAAGCAGCTCTTATCTGTTTCTGCTTTCAACACTTCTTAATCAGTACTCTCCACCACAAACCCGACAGCTTCCAGCATGCCTGTGTAGGGCACTGCAGGGAAAGCCAGTGGGTACAAAGAGAGCTTTAAGAACATTTTATCACATTCACTTCTTCATTTCACACTGAGGCAAACACGCTGTGAAACATTTAGCCAAGTTTCTGTTTTACAGAAAACCCTGTTTTGGTTTCTTTGACCTTCCACTTTTCAACAGCTCATAATTTAACATTTGTGTAAAAATGTGTGAAATAAAAGAAAGCATAAGGCCCAATTTCACCAAGGCCCTGGAGGTTTAAAAACCCAAGAACTGGTGTTTCACAATGGCTCTCCTCCAAAGACACTTAAGGCTCGCTTGTGGGTCCAAATAAGAAACTCTGGGCTTTTTTCTCTCCCAAATTCCTTAATAAAGTTTCTCTTCCTTTGCCAAGTCCTTTTACATTGGGGTATGGTAGTAGGGAACCAGAATGTAGTGAAGACCGTCTTCTTGTGGGTTGAGGAACCTTCTCCTTCTCCTTCAACTCCAACACTCGAACGCATATCTCTTCGCAATCCATAGGTTGCAATAAAAACAATGCTTCAGTGATTCACACAGCTTTACGCCATGTGTATAGATCCAACAAACGAAAGCAAAAAACACCAAAGACAATCTTAATACTTAAATCTAACATACTGGGCCAAAAGATTTTTCTTCCAAATGTAATTACAACATTTTGGTTACTTCATCTACCCGCTTCTGATAACAATGAATCACAACAAAAACAGACGGAACGTAAGCATAAGACTGGCTCAAAGGTTTGACACGGCTCAAAAAGATGGCAGAAGATTGGCTATGGTACAGAGCTAGAACTCAAGCAGATGTGCATAAACACACAGGTCTAAAACTAAACAACATGTCCACAAGGCCAAAACTTCACCAACGATGATCCGTTCACAAAGTTCTAGTGCCACTCACTTCTAACTCCCATTAACCACTTTTAGATTTTTTTAAAAAAAATCTTTAAAAATCTATATTCATATACACTTTTTAAAATTTAGTTCTTTCTTTTTTTTGGGATAGGCATTCAATTGATATGTGTCGATATTGTCCCACAGTCCATTGGGAGCACCTGTGAATTATATTGGCGAATCAGAGATCTGCTCTGAGTGGCAGGTGGACCATTGGCAGGAAAGTGAGGTTCATTTACAGTCTGTGACTGAGCTGAAAACAGGCCAAAAACAGTTGCAGGACAGCTTCAGGCTTCAGAGCAGCAGCGTTGTTGGTTGATCACTTTTTGCTTGATGCCGTCATACAGCTCGAAGTTGTAGTTCTCCAGTGTGGTGGAACTCCTGGACGAGAGGCCGTTGTAGGAGCAGGTGCAGTAAAGTAGCAGGCCAGCACACACGGCACCCAGCAGCACACCCAGAGAGCTCATCACGATGATGGTGACCAGGATAGGATCCAGAGTCAACAGCCAGGCATTGTCCTTCTCTGAAACTCGTGTCACTGGAGGACTACGGGAAGGCTCGGGTGTGCTCCATGCAGAAAAGGAAAAACCTAGAAACAGGACAGAGGAATTTGTCAGTCACATTATACTGTGTATTTATCATAGATCTCTTCCTTTGAATTAAAAACATGGCAGCTTTAGATTCTGTCCATATGGCTTCAACAATCGTTCAAATATCCTTTTTCCGAGATGATCACAACATGCTTAATTACGTTTCTATGCTTCTAAATGTAAAAGTAAATAATAAATTATATATAACAAACTACATCCAGTTATAGTTTTAGTTTAGAGGGCTTACCTTGATCTAGGCGATTTCTGTCATGAAACAGAGGATTGTTTCCGAACTCGATAGGTCTTTGCTCTAAAGCCAAAACAAAAATAAGGAATCATTTTAGTGAGGTTCAAGCTTAAGGCACTACAAAGACAAATAACAGAACATCCTTGCATGATTTTGCTAAAATAAGTGTATGCTGCATGTTATGACTCAAGCTCTAATGGCAAGAAATAGAAGTTTAAACATTGCTTATTGGCCAATCTCTGACGCAGAACTGACACAGATGCAATATATTTTACACTTGAAGCACCGAGATAATGAAAAAAAAAATGTCAGCTGCAATCAGCTAATATATCCACATTAAATGCAGAACTGCGACATCATAAAAACACTCCAGAAGCAGTCGGTAGAAAAATATCACTTTATTATTACATTCCGCACAACATTTTCCAAGACCATAAAATTCGACAGGCTAAAATATTCCTTATATCTTTTTGAAACAGGCTGAAGTGCAGGGCAGAAATGGCACATAAACAGACAATCCCAGTCAAGACCTGATATACACAAAAAAGAGGATGCAGCAAGCACACAGCCACATACGTATCAGAGACCTAGACTATGAGCGTGAAGCAAAACACAAATATGACACACACACACACACACACACACACACACCGCACCAGAATGAAAATATATATTTAGGATGAAACACTAGTGCTTTCTAATCTATTAATTCTACTCATCGGATTGGTTTTAATCCAAATTTTACTCACAAAACAAACAAAAAAACCCAGACTTAGTATGCTTTACCATGGCGGAAATAACATTTGACCACCTACAATAACATTAAAATGATTCTTTTTTTCTAAAGCAATACATTAGACTGTGCGTACTCGGTGTGTTTTTGTGCTGAGGCAGGCTCTTGGCACTGTGTGGCCTGTATACGACTAGGAGGACCTAAGTGCTTTTGCTCATTAATATCATTTGATAGACAGCAAAAGGAAAAGTATCCAGAGAAAGAATGCTTACAGCAGGCTTAATAAAATGCAACTGACCCATTATCTAATTAGAAATATTCAGGGCTATATAAAAATCGCACAGGGCAGCCATGGTTAATATAAAAGCATGTCGAGTTCAGATTGTATTTCTGCTAACCTGTTCGTTTTAAAAGGGAGAAAAAAACAAAAAAAAAAAAACTACCGCCGGTAAATAAAAACCATCCGTAGCTGGCATTCCTACAGCTAAATCAAACAGTTTGGAGGTATTATTATGAGGTGGTCTAAAGGTCTTAAAAGCCTTATGTCAGAATAAAACACAGTGGAAAAAGTATTGGCACTATATAAGACAAATTGACAGTGACATTTATTAAATTTATAGAAAGGGGCAAAGCACTGTTATATAGGTTGGCAATTTTTTTGCTCCGTTTGCAGAATAAAAAGCTTTAAAATCAGTGTAAGTGCTGCACTCACTCGAAAAAAAAGTCATTGTATTCCTTCAATTAAACCTTACCCAACGGCCATAATGACAGCCTGATTTAGGCATGCTTGCTTTAATTCTGGCCTCAATACCATGGATGTGATTTGGCTACCAGGGATCTAATGTATGTTGGGATTTAAGAAGAAGAAAGATGGAAAAAGGGAACAAGAGATGACTTCGTTTTCTCTTTCAGTATCATCATGGGTCTGCCAGGTCAGGTGCTCTATCGGGCTGCCTGCAGGCAGCTTTCATGTGCTTTTGTGTTCTTAAGTAAACCCCTTTACCCTTTAGTCTCCAGGCTGAACCAAAGTTGGTGTATCTTCAGACCGATTCCTCGCTTTGATCTCCTAGTTCCACATTTCCATGCATTCTTTTGTGAAGTGCAGATTAATGGGGCAAAAATAGCCTCTGTAATAGAGGATTATTTTCACCTATTGCCATATGGAGGACTGGCAGGACATTGGGTTTTTCATTTTCCTTTAATGCCAAAATGCATCTGATGCTTTCCAAAACGTAAAGCTGTTTTTTTTTTTTGTTTTTTTTTAAACGTTTTATAACTAAAAAAAAATATGTTTATGGAATGCTTATGAATCTTGCTCTATAGAAGGCGGGATATCTTGGCTTAATATGTGTTTTTTCTATACAATAATTAATATAATACAGTATAATTAAATTCTTCTGATTTGCACTAATCTTGTATGTCAAATTATGAGTGAATTTTGAAATGAATAATCACATTTTAGTGGGAGATTGTCAAAAAAAGGTGAACCTAACCACTTTCATAATCCGGTCAAAAACATAGACGTTAAAGCTATCAGATAAACAGTATGCACATCATCATACATCAAGATTGTTATGCCATAGAAACACATTTCAGAAAAGGATAATTGCACAAAAATAATTCTGTGTATTTTACATAAAGAGTATCCGTAAAGGAAAGCTGTCAGATTTGACACAGTGTGCAGTGTTGTGACGTATAGATTCTGTTAGTTCTCTCACTCTCTGCAGTGCTATCAAACATGGCAAAGCCCCACCGCTGGCAAACATAAAGCGGAGCAGCCAAGCAAAAGAAAGCTACACATTCACAGCATGAGTGTCACTCTCTACTTCCATACAAGCCAATAAAAACAGCCGAAAGCAGTCGACAGAAAGAAAAAAGCGACAGACGCCAACGGACGTGATTGGCTACCAAAGAACGACAAAGGTTAATCAGTCAGTGCATCAGTCATGTGCATATGCATTTCCATTAAGTCTTTCAGTCAGCAACCATGGCGAAAACCAAGTTGGGTATAAAAATATTCCAGAAAATAACTAGCATATAAAGTACATTTAGTAAACTATGTTAAGTATTTTCTGCAAAAAAGGTGAGGCTCTTGTGACAGGCATTGTATAGTCCTGTGCCACCGGTATATTTAAGGCTAATGATGAGACTTAAAGATTGTGGGTTGCTCAGAGGTGTAAGACTGGCTAAGGCAGGGTCACATAACGTTTGCATATAGAAAAATCAAACATCTTTAGATACAGATGTACCAAAGCAAATTACACGGCTTTATAGACACTCGAGAAATAAAATGCACATTAATAGACAGATATAGATCTTCGGATCCTTCTAGATACACCCTTCAGTTAGGAGACAAACTTGTGAGAAAAGAAAAAGGGAGGTAAACCTTTAGGTAGACTGTGTCTCAGACTGGGCAGCAACTGCACCCAGCTACCTACATCCATTCATCTACCCACTCATCCCAACAAAAACAAACAAACAAACAAACAAACAAGCGGACCATCAAGGCACACAAAGACATATTTTTTTTTTTTAAAGAAACAAAATGAATCTGTTACGCTGCTGCTTACAATGCTATTACTAACTTCCATTTATTCCCCTCTTAACTCTTCGTCTTTCTTTGCCAAGTGTGTGTATGAGTGTACGTGCGTTCATTATTCAGTCCACATGCTAACGCTTTAATGTGACACAGCAGTATCCTGCTTTTCTTCTTGCATTTTTTCTCCGTATCTGTTTTCTTCTCTCTGTAATTCTGGCAGCACTGCACAGCCTTTTTTTCCCTTGGCAACAGAATTGGTCACAAGCAGGGAATCAGAGCCCTGCCAAGTCAGGTTCCTATCCAGTCGCTTTCTCTCCAGGGAGATGCAGAGAACGAGAGACGTGTGCACACACACATACACATACACACGCACGCACACACGCACGCGCACACACACACAAACACACACACAGAGGTGGCTTTCTGCCACTCAGGACTCTCAGAAACTCTAAGCTGGAACTGCAAAAGCTGCAAAAGCTTCCAATCAGAGTTCGGCATAAGTCTAAAGGTTCCAAACGGTGTCTTTTTTTCTTTTCTCCTAATTTTAGCAACTAAGCAACTTTTACTGACGGCTGAATATCTCCAGAATAATTGATGCATTGGTCATCCTTGATGCAAAATCCTTCTTTGAAGGGCACTGAGGGTGCATCGCTGGCCGTGCGATAGAGAGTCTAGAACCCTCTCCATAGTCTCAGACTCCATCTCTACTTCTCTACTTAGCACTGGGAGTTTGGCTCTTGTTTCTCCTGTCTAATGGTCAGCATGGGCTCCACTGCGGGTGCCGTAGCGGTGCCACCTGGGTAATGGGTGCTGTGGTAGGACACAGAGTGCTGGCTCTTCTTGGCAGCCAGGTGGTAGCGATGGCAGCACAGGGCCATGAGGAGCGTGACGGAGGCCAGCAGCACCAGTGCACCTCCTCCGGCAATAACGTAATACCAGTAGGTAGGCATAGGCTGCAGGGATACTGTAGTGTCTACAGTGGGATCACTCATGCCAGGAAAGGCTCCCCCTGGTGGACAGACACAGAAAGGTTGGCTTGGGGTAGAGAAGCATGCAGAATGCATTGCTTAAAGCCAGAATGATTGTTTTAATTATTGTTATTTTTGTTATATTGGCTCTTGGCTCTGATTTATTGCACAGAAATGAAACAGACAGTTGCTGCACACAGACAGGCAGATGTGCATGCATGGTGCCTCTCCCTAGGCCTTGCCTTTTATGATTGGTTCAAGCTTGTAGCTGATTCAAGCTTATCCAAAAATGTTCCTGGACCAGATCATGTGATTATTAATACGCTGTAAAGAAACATTACATAATGTGGTTTAATTTTTTTTCTTTTCCATGTCTGGCTTATTGAATAAATTTGACATTCGTTATCACGATTAAAAATTTTCTCTTTAGTCAAATGTCATATCATGACTAAAACTGTCTAAAGACAAAGCCAAATTCTCAGCTAAGCGCACGAGAGCGAGAGAGAGAGAGAGACAGTGAGAGTGGTAGAAACGGTTATACTGAAGTGTCATTGTGTATGGTTGTGTATGACTGAACGTGCACATGCATACACCGAAATCCTGATGTGTTTTATGTCTGTGTGTGTTGTCTGTTCTTTCATGCATGGATCAGTGCCAGCTTCATCTTCCTTAAGCCAAACCCCTCCATAAAACTCAACCAGCATGGCAGAGAAACAACTCGCCCATCTATCTTTCTTCCTTTCACACATACACCCAAGCAAATTCCTACCTCTGACAAATCCCACCACCGCCACCACCACCACCTTAATCTAATCTTATTCTCAGTCTCCAAATTCGAAAGTAAAACAAGCGTGTAATTGGAGTTGTCCAAATATCTGCCTCATTTCTCCAGGAGCTGTGTAAGGATATAGGCAGCCACTGAAACCAAAGTGAATTCCACTAAGAAGTTGCATGTTTCTCCTGAGTCCGGAACACTCCTTATTTGGTGCTGAATTCATCCCGAAGAGCCAGCAGGAGAGAGATGGAGAGGGGGAGATATACAGAGCAGGGGAAATCCAGGGTGGTAAAGGAATATGAGGCAGTGGAAAAATATGAAGAGAGATAGAGAGAAAGAGAGTAAGATAATATGAGTAGAGTATATGATAATAAGTAGTGGAAGACGTCATTAGAGGGCCTGTGTGCTAATGTGGCTTATGGCCCTGCTGCTCACTGAACCCGCTGTCTCCATTCCTCACAACTCCTCATGCTGACTACAGAGCGATAGCACATCCAGACTTACTGCTGAAAGCTGCCAGCATGTTTAAAGCCAGAATTCTGCACTGGTGCTGTACGTGAGGTGAACGGGTGCTGATGCTGCATTTATGCTGTGATCATCACATACAGTATTATCACCACAATACCATCACTGACTATTTCACAAGGAACGTCGTTTGCATGCTGAGATATTGTCCATGCTTCGAATGGCCAGGTAAAGACGATTACGGTGATGATGCCGGAAGAACACACACACACACACACACGTCACACAGACAACAGATCTGATTCAGACTGCTAGAAACATGTGGATGTGGAGCTCATATGCATTATCTTTATCACACTAGATAAAGACACAAAACTCAACTAATCACTGGTCTTTGACAAAGCAAATCAGAAGCTACAAGCTGTGCTGGGCAACAAGCAGGAAGCATAAACATCTGTACAGGAATACGACAATCATTAGCGTGGGATCATGACAAATAAAAAAAACTTACCGGTCATCTCCGGTGGAAAGGCAGGGAAAGGTTCTGAAATCCAAAAAATATATGAAAAGAAATTAGAGTCCAGACAGAACAGATTGAACTTAAATAACAAATGTCTGATATAAATAATCTGATTTTCATTAAGGTTGCATGAGCACTGAAACCCTAAGGGAATACTCTTTTTTTCAATCCTGTATCTGGACAAGAATTTTTAGCACCTAAGGGATATACTGAGATCAAAAAAAAAATAAAACTAATGAACCTTTGTCCAATGATCTTACTTAGAACTAAAGCCTATGGGCAGTTCTGATTATTAACAGCATTAGATGGAAGCAGACATATAATAACATTTCTACCAACCCTGTTTTTAAATTTTGATTAACCTTTCATATTAAAGCAATAGTGTACATGTAATTGCATTAGTCGGTGCATTCCCTGAGGTTTTGGGACTATCCACATGCAACCATAACCACAAAAAACTACAGTACAAAAACCCATCCAATGGATATAAATGACTATCTCTAAAAGCGCCTAATTGTCCAGAACTATTTCACTGAAAATTTTATGAAAGCATTCTCCCAGATAACATTTGCACGAATGGTTATTGACACTGTAACAACTGCCCTTAGACTTTCCTTATATTCAGTTAACATGTTTTTTTTTCTTTTCTCAATACACTGAAATGGTGCCTAAACAAACTGAACAAAGAAAGAATAGGTTGAAAAAATGCAGAAATATCCCTTTAAAAGCGCATGCCGGTTGACTACGGCATAAAGCATGCCTTCTAGGGGCCCTTCAGTCCTGTACAAACACATTACAGTCAGGAGAATTTCTAAGCTGATGACTGAAAAGAGTTGTGGAAAAAAAAGAAGAGATAGACAGGCGCCTGTACGCTCTGCGTGTACTCAGAAAACAGAAAGTCTGGAATGCAGACACAATTAGAACAAGCTGTACACAGAGAACAGGGACGGATTCGACATGGATCTGAATGCTGCTATGTTTAAGCTGCACAAGACTAATTGATAAGAATAGTTCCAAAGCCCAAGTTAACAAAGAAAGAGTGCAAAGTAACAGTTAATTATCCAGATTTTGTACATGTTACGGTATATTGGAGACACGGAGACGAGTCCATGCTTTTTCTTAGCAAAGCTACAATGCAAACGCTGACTTCCTCTAACTACATATTTATTTATTTATTTACTTTTTAACGCTATGCCAGCATCGAGGCTATTTTCACGGTGACTACACTCGTACTTCTTCACACTCACTTAATCTGACATGCATGTTTTTCTGGGCTGTGGGAGGAAACCGGAGTACCCAGAGTAAACCCATGCAAGCACAGGGAGAACATGCAAACTCTACACAGAAAGGCCCCTGTCCGGGGATCGAACTCGGGACCTTCTTGCTGTGAGGGAACGGTTCTAATCACTAAGCCACCGTACTGCCCGTTCTAACTATATTAAAAAAATATCATCGCAAACAAAAGCGGATAAGAAGAAAAACATGATTAAACCCAGATTAAGATCAAAGCCCACAAGACAGATGTGACCCAGTTTTACTGATCAGTGTGAAGTGTAAACTTTAAAAACTCGCTTACTTCACAATTAACTTGAATGAGCCGCAGGACGTGTTCACCCGACAGAGATAAACAGATAGATATACAGACAATGAAGAAAAAAAGGGAGTCCAAGACTTTTGACTTACCAGTGCACTGTTCCAGCTCTGTGCTAGAACTCATGTGGATATTGTCGATCCAGATGTGGCCTTGGCTGCCTTGCTCAAATAAACCCTCGATGACAACCTGACAAATATAGTAAATAATATCAGGTATATTGGGTTAATAGTAGTAGTAGTATAGTAAACATTGTGAACATACAGGTATACATATTACACACCAGAGCATAGTTTTCTAATTAGTATTTTTTGCATATCAAAATATTTGATTATTTATAGTATTAATTTATTTTAATCCTTTATGTTTAGTGTAAATTTCATTTATTTTAGCATTGACTATTTAAACTGGTATTTGTATACAAGTTTTTTTTTTTTTTTTAGGATTGTTTGGGGGCATTTATTGCCTTTATTGATAAGACAGATCAGAAAGGCCGGCGCCTTGGTGTGGTGGGTTGGGGCGCCGGCACCCATTATGCTTCGGCGGCCCAGGTTTGGCTCCGGCTCGGGTCCTTTTCGGTCCCGCCTCTTATTCTGTCTTCCTGTTTTGTACCTTTGTGCTATCAATAAAGACAAAAAATGCCCCCAAAAATATCTTTAAAAAAAAGAAAAGAAGACAGATCAGGGATGAAACAGTGGAAAGAGAGAGGGGTGGCATGGGAAAGGAACTGAGCCAGAATCGAACCCGGGTCGCCAGAGGGCAACAGCGCTTGAGTGCCTTAACTCACTGCACCACTGCGCTGGCCTGAATGTAAGTTTTGATTAAATGTTAGCTAAAGTAATTTTTATTCTAGATTAAATCTCTGCTCTTTGAAGATAACTGATTATTAAGTGTGCACCCACTTTGTACCATTTCTGCAAAAAGGCATGACACATTTTAAACCCCATTTAAACTCTCAGGATTCTGCAATGAGAATCTTCTCTCATAAATACAAACGTTTCTTATTGGTTTCACTGTCGTCACTAAATAATTCATAGCACTTGATGAAAAACACGCTTAGCATTTATATAAGATGAATTCAAGATCAGTTTAGATGATTAAGTTGGTAATAATGATGTACATTTAAAAAGGAAAACCCTTGTTGAATGTTAGATGAGTAAGTTCAGCTTACAATTGAGAAAACTACTTTGTTCCCCAGAAATGAAATGAAACAGAATATAAATTTACTTTAATTAACACTGTAATAAATCTTGGCAATAAGCGCCCAGTTACTAAGTCCGCACTTTTTTGCATTAATTAGGAAAAAAATCCATTCGCCATCCAGCATTCGTTTAAGTCAGAACTTGATAATTAGAAACCAAATGAGCTCAAACACTTTCCGGTCTGGAAGATGATTTTTGGACTTTTGGAGAGGGGGGACCTGACAGATTATGTCTCCTCACCTGGTACTCTTTAGGGGACTGAGGCAGGATGGTTCGTCCTTCTCTCCATTTGTGGTCCTGGTCTGTTTCCAGAGTCCAGAGCAAAGTCTCGTCCTGATTGTCATTGCGAATTAGGACCTGAAGAATTCCATGTGCCTCTCCCGAGAGCTGGTAGTGGAAAAGCAGACAGAGCGGTCCTTGCTCTGGTCCCACCACAGGGCTCAGGAGCTTTGCACGCTTATGCTCAGTTTTAGGACTCGCCTCCAGGTACAGGAAGCTGCCGAAATCTGCAAGGGATGAAAGTTAAAAAGAAAAACTTAAGAGGACAATAAAATTATTGCAGGTCTAACTTGGTGTGTGTATGTATGTATCTAGGTGTTGGGGTGTGTTTGTCTGTGTGTGTCTGTTGTGAGTAAGACAGATTATTTCTGTGCAACAAATGAATGCTGATGTCTGCCACCTTTTTCACATCTCTCAGCTCCCTGTAGCGCACTGCTCTGTGTGCAGTCTGAAAGGGTGTGAAAAGATTTGGCAGGGTCTGAACACGTCAACCCTCAGGACAGCTGGCAAGCCACGACTAATTGTGCACACTCCGACTCATTATACTACGACTGATGAGCGCAAATGACAATTAGGAAACTTTTGTAACTTGTACATTTACAATTCAGGCATTTGGCAGATGCCCAGATTCAGTGTGACTTACATGTATTCAACTGAGCAGTTAAGATTAAAGGCCTTGATCACCAGCCAAGCAATAGCAAAGTGGTGGTGCTGGGATGTGACCTTATGATCTTCTGATCAGCAGTCCAACGCCTTAAACACTGAGCTACCACCTCCCTATTTGTATATTACACACTAGAGCTGCACAATAATATTGGAGAAAAACTAATATTGGGATATTCTGTTTTTCTGCAATATATATTGCAATATAAAAAGTTTTCACCACATGATCTGAATAGATCTATTTGGAAAGAATATGTTATTTTATTAACGATTGGGAAGGGAGTTCATCTGCATAAATTATAAAATACAAATTATAAAAACAGATAAATACAATAGAAATAAGATGTAAATGTAATAAACACTCCTTATTGTTTTTCTGGGGATTCAGATAGAGAAATTCTCTAAAATCTTTGTTACAAAATTGCACCTAAATGCTTGAAATGTTTATTCAGTACATTGCAAATCCTACAGTGTGACTATTGCAGATGCACACATTGCGATGTAGATGCTGAAATGATATATTGTGTAGCCATATTACACACAGACATCATACCTGCATAATAATTAATAAAACTATTGTTTATTTTGCTAAATATGGAAACTAATTTCACTTTGTAACTAATTCATTCATTTATCTTCTGTACCCGCTTATTCCCTAATTCGGGGCCACAGGGATCTGCTGGAGTCTATCCCAGCCGTCTCTGAAAGGGCCAAAGGCAGTGGGGTACACCCTGGACAGGTCGTCAGTCCATCACAGGGCCACACACACACACTCACACTCACTCCTATGGGCAATTTAGAATCACCAATCAATCTAACATACATGTTTTTGGACTATAAAAGGTAACCGGGGTACCTGGAGTAAACCCACACAAACACGGGGAGAACATGCAAACTCCACACAGAAAGACTCCTCCTTTTGACTCCCCAGGAATCAAACCCGGGCTTTCTTTCTGTGAGGCAACAGCGCTAACCACTGAACTAATTCAATTCAAGTAAAAATAACAATAATAATTTCTTCATAGTTCATCATAAGTCTTTTTTTTTCCCAAAATTAGATAAATACAAAAATGCATGAATGTGGCAACTCGGCGATATTATTCACAAATGTAAGCTCATTGTGCTTGATATGCATGTATAATGTGTTGAATAGAAGATCTTATGTCTCTCTGCGCTGCCATCTAAATACAAAACAGAGGATTTATCCAGTGAAGGAGCTGTGTAAAGTCTCCGAGCGTGCTGACAGAGCAGTCCTCTTACCAGCTGAGGGCTGTGGAGCACCACTAAACTAGGAGAAGTGTCCCTGTGTCTTTCATTTGCAGCTCGTCTGCTATCATCACAACATCTGCACTAAACAGATCACGAGCTACTGAGTGCTGAAATCTCTATATTTAAGCCTCTTTGTTTCTCAGCATGGCTCAGTGAGTAGAACAACACTTCAGTTTAGGACCTATTTAAATGAATGATCGTGCTGTTTCTCTTCATCAGTCAGCAACAGGGAAAACAAGTTTTCTCTCGAAATAAGAGCAGTTTTGCAGTTATTTTTTCCTAAAACAATAATGCTTAGCCTCTGTTCTCAATAAAGTAGTGATGACACTTTACGAAGAAAAGGCTTACTGATAATGCCCACTGGATGCCAAAGTATTAATCATAAATGACAATACATTTTTTTTTAACTTTGAATAATAAATCGTGGCAATTCCTATTAACAGGAATATATGGGAATTAACAGGAATATATGGAAATTAACAGGAATATATGGGAATTAACAGGAATATATGGGAATTAACAGGAATATATGGGAAATTAACAGGAATATATGGAAATATGGAAAACAGAATTAAACAGGAATATATGGAAAATCACAGGAATTAACAGGAATATATGGGAATTAACAGGAATATATGGGAATTAACAGGAATATATGGGAATTATTGGAGGATAATAAAGCACAGAATATATATGGGAATTAACAGGAATAACAGGAATATGGGATTGGAACAGGAAATATATGGAATTAACAGGAATATATGGAATTCAGGAATTATATATGGGAATTAACAGGAATTAACAGACTATATGGAATTATTATATGGAATATTAACAAATAGGGAATTAACATGGAATATATGGGAAATTAACAGGAATATATGGAATTAACAGGAATTAATTAACAGAATATATGGGAATATAACAGATGGAATTAACAGGAATATATGGAAATTAACAGGAATATATGGGAATTAACAGGAATATATGGGAATTAACAGGAATATATGGGAATTAACAGGAATATACATGGGAATATATGAAACAGAAATATATGGAAATTAACAGGAAATATGGGAATTAATTAACAGGATTAACGGGAATTAACAGGAATATATGGGAATTAACAGGAATATATGGAATAACGAATATAACAGGAATATGGGAATTAACAGGAATTAACAGGGAATAACAGGAATATATGGGAATTAACAGGAATATATTAACAGGGAATTAACAGGAATTATATATTAACAGGGAATTAACAGAAATATTAAATGGAAATTAACAGGAATATATGGGAATTAACAGGAATATATGGGAATTAACAGAATATATTGGAAATAACAGGAATAATGGGAATAACAGGAATATATATTGAGGAATATGGGGACTTACAGGAAATATTGAGAATTAACAGGAATATATGGAATATTGAATAACAGGAATATATATGGGAATTAACAGGAATATATGGAATTATGGACAGGAATATATGGAATTAACAGGAATATATATATGGAATTAACAGGAAGTTAACAGGAATATATGGAATATTAACAGGAATATAACAGGAAATGGGAATTAACAGGAATATATTAACAGGAATTAACAGGAATATATTAACAGAATATATGAATAGAATTAACAGGAATATATGGGGAATTAACAGGAATTAACAGGAATATATATGGGAATTAACAGGAATATATGGAATATGAATAATAACAGGAATATATGGAATTAACAGGAATATATGGAAATTAACAGAATATATGGAAATTAACAGGAATTAACAGGAATATATGGGAATTAACAGGAATATATGGGAATTAACAGGAATATCTGGGAATATAATTAACGGAATATGGGATTAACAGGAATATATGGAAATTAACAGGAATATATGGGAATTAACAGGAATATATGGGAATTAACAGGAATATAGGGATAATTAACAGGAATATATGAGAATTAACAGGAATATATGGGAATTAACAGGAATATATGGAAATTACAAGAATTAACAGGAAATATATGGAATATATGAAATTAACAGGAATATATGGAATTATATAACAGGAAACATATGGGGAATTAACAGGGAAATAACAGGAATATATGAATAATTAACAGGAATATATGAGGAATTAACAGGAATATATGAGGAATTAACAGGAATATATGGGACAGGAATATAAATAACAGGAAACATGGAATAGAATAACAGGAAAGAATAACAGGAATATGGGGAATTAACAGGAATATATGGAAATTAAACAGGAATTATGGAATTAACAGGAAATATATGGGAAGTTAACAGGAATATATGGAATTAACAGGAATATATGGGAATAACAGATATATGGGAAATTAACAGGAAATATATGGAATAACAGGGACTATAACAGGAAACATATGGGGAATTAACAGGAATATATGAGGAATTAACAGGAATATATATATGGGAATTAACAGGAATATATGGGGAGATTAACAGGAAATATATTAACAGGAATTAACAGGGAATATATGGAAATTAACAGGAATATATGGGAATTAACAGGAATATATGGGAATTAACAGGAATATATGGGAATAACAGGAATATATGGGAATTAACAGAACATATAATTAACAGGAATATATGGAAATTAACAGGAATATACAGGAATATATGGAAATTAACAGGAACATATGGGGAATTAACAGGAATATATGGGAGAATTAACAGGAAATATATGGAAATAACAGGAATTACAGGAATATATGGAATTAACAGGAAATAACAGGAATATATGGGGAATTAACAGGAATATATGGGAATTAACAGGAATTATGGAAATTAAACGGAATTAACAGGAATTATGGGAATATGGAGATTAACAGGAATATATGGGAATTAAACAGGAATACAGGAATATATATATTGGGGAATTAACAGGGAATATATGGGAATTAACAGGAATATTGGAAGGATAACAGGAATATATGGGAATTAACAGGAATAAGGAATAATATATGGGAATATATGGGAATATACAGGAATTAACAGGAATATATGGAAATTAACAGGAATATATGGGAATTAACAGGAATATATGGGAATTAACAGGAATATATGGAGATTAACAGGAATATATGGGAATTAACAGGAATATATGGGAATTAACAGGAATATATGGGAATTAACAGGAATATATGGAGATTAACAGGAATAACAGGAATATGGGAATTAACAGGAATATATGGAATAACAGGAATTAACAGGAATATATTAACAGGATATATAATGGGGAATTAACAGGAATTAACAGGAATATATGGAGATTAACAGGAATATATGGGAATTAACAGGAATATATGGGAAATTAACAGGAATATATGGGAATTAACAGGAATTAACAGGAATATATGGGAATTAACAGGAATACATATGGGAATATATAGATTAACAGGAAATATGGGATATATGGGGAATTAACAGGAATATATGGGAATTAACAGGAATATATGGGGATTAACAGGAATATATGGGAATTAACAGGAATATATGGGAATTAACAGGAATATATGGAATAAATTGTAAATAATGAGAATAAATTGTTTAACAGAAAGAAAGAAACTGAGAAGACTATAACAGGAAACATTAATGTCTTGAAAAAAAATTCTTACAGCCTAATCTTTGGTAAAATAAACAGATTTAATGCGATTTTTATTGACTTTTTACCCAGCAAATTCCATAATTACATACACACTGCACTGCAGGGCTACCGAGGCCATACCTTTATATGAACAGTTCCTTCAGGACATACACTCATAATCTTTTAAATCTTGCACACAAAATAGTGTCAAAAATTTATATAGCTAAACCCTACTACACCTGAAAAATGTAAAAAAATATTACCATAAATATAATAGGTGTAAGTAACGCCTGCTGAGGGTCTAATTAATAGGGATTACTGAATGAGCCATTTTTGTGCTTATTTCAGCACAGCGATGTACCTATCGAGAAGAAATGGAGTGACGAGCAGTTTAACGAGCATCATTACAATGGTTCAGTGTAGTTAATTAGACTGAGTGAACTGGCGCCGTTTCACCTCGGCAGTTCTTCTAGTCACAAAATGAAGGTTTGAGAACACGTGCATGGAGTTCAGGGAAACGTTAGGTGAATGGGTTAAACAGGCATTTCTTTGGAAAAACGTATTGTGAAGTGATTACTCCCTCATGAGGAAAACGGAAAGAAGCAAAAGAGAAAAATAGAGAGAGGGAAGAATTCTGATTAGAAAGATGGGAAAAGAATGGGAATGTGAAAAGATCTGATCTTGTTTTAATGTTTTAAACAGAAGAGAATTTTCTTTCACTCTTTGTCATAAAAACATGCTGACAGATGGAAAAACAGAGCTAGAGCTCTGTGTAGAGCCACAGGAGATATGCGCATGTTCGCGCATGAGTTTGATGGTTTCCATGAAGAGCTTGTCCCTTTTGCTTAAAGACAAATGAAAGAAAGCCATGAAAGAGGGGCAGGAACTATTTTCAGACCTCAGCGATTACAATAATGACTCTCCAGCAATAACACACACTGCTGAAGCATGGTGTGTGCATGTGTGTAGTTTGTGCAAGGGCAAATGAAAGTCTTTTTGAGTCATGGTGCATGCTGTTATTTATTGCTTCTCTTCCTTCTTTACCTGCAGCCACCCTAAATGAGATAGACAGCCATGGCTTTTAGACAAAGTGCAGGGTTCTGTTTCAACTGCTTGCTATCAATTATGATTAACTCTAATTATAGATAAGCATTAAGCATGATAGACGTGTGGCCAATTGCCAGTGCAGAATTTATTCATTATGTCTATATCCAGAATGAAAAGTGTAGTAAGTGCACCAAATAAATAACCGCTTAATGTTATAGGGATATTGTGTTACTACATTATACGGTTAAAAGGTTGTGGACATCTTAGCAGCACTTTTCCCAGACTGTGACAACAATGGAAGCAAACAAGAGTCTTGGATGGCTACATGCTGTAAAATTAAGATTTCCCTTTACTGGAACTAAGAGACCCAAAAACTGTTCCAGCATGACAATGGACCTGTGCGAAAAGCCCCTAAACTCCATGAAGACATGGTTTGAGCTCTCTAAAACTGCTGTGGCTAAATAAACAAATCCCCACTTCCATGCTTTATAATCTGGTGGAAGTTATTCTAAAAGAGGTTATTATACAACATTGTATATACCGAGGCATGGCAATGGGGCAGGCAGTTGCCTGTGGTGTTAAAGTTTGAGGGGGCCCCAAACAACTGACCATTTAAATAACAGAAATTGTCAGCATTAATATAATATTAGGATATATGACAAAGAAATTGGGGTTTTTTGTGTGTTAATTTTAACTTATTTTCATTTAATTATAAAAAAAATGATGAATTACTAGTAATAGAATAGAATAGAATAGAATAGAATAGAAAAAAAGGGTTACTGAAAAACAGGCTAGCTGGGGTTGCACTTAGCAGCAGCATGTATATAGCGGGTAAAGCAGGTTAAAATCAGTGTGTAGCGGGTGAAAATCAGTGTAAAGCAGGTTAAAATCAATGTATAGCAGGTGAAAATCAGTGTAAAGCAGGTTATTAATGTATAGCAGGTTAAAATTAGTGTTTAGCAGGTTAAAAATCAGTGTAAAGCATGTTAGAATTAGTGTTTAGCAGGTTAAAATCAGTGTAAAGCAGGTTAAAATTAGTGTAAAGCAGGTTAAAATTAGTGTATAGCAGGTTAAAATCTGTTACTGTAAATATATTGTACTGTATCTGCAAGATTTGTACCTTCTGCCATAAAAACGGATATTTTGTTAAAGAGTAAACACTTTGTTTCAAAAAAATAAACAATTTATGTTTTAATCATTTTTGTGTACTGTATGTTTATAGTTTAACAAAGCTATATTACCAAAATCAACTCAAACTCAACATACAGTTACTTCGTAAGTGAAATATGTCCTTACCGTCAGCTCCTATAGGCAGGTCCAAACCAGGATTGGCAGGGCTATGCAGAGCCCAGTTCACATCGCCTGTAGGGTCATGGGTCCAGCCACACATATTTTGCTCGAAATCACACAATCCGCCCAGAGACGACACAGTAGTGGGAGCTAGAAAACCAGAGAGAGAACAAGGTAGGTTAATAACAGAAGCAGGAGCAGAAGCAGGTTACTTACAGACATCCCATATATACTTTTAATTCAATTATACATTTACTCAAAACATGCACACACCACTTACTCACTTACACACACACACACACACACTCACAGAGGTCTGATCAATGCCCTGAGCCTCTAACTAGTGAAATCCATTTTCCTGTAACTAAAGTCAACAAGTCCAGGGAGAAGTGCTGCTTATTCGCTTTATTCCTTGTCTGTTTAACATGATGGTTCTTCAGGGATTCTTTTGATATAATCAGGTGCACTAGAATATTATTGTTTATTTTATAAGGATGGTACATCTGTGGAGATTAACATAACCTACAAATAAAGTTGTAGTAGTTAAGCTCTATAGCCTCTGTTGATTTAAATTGAAACTGAATGGTTGATAGGATAAGATAATAAAATAAGTAATGTTACTGTCTGTTACAAAATACACACAATATATATTACAACAAGCCGCAGCCCTAATATATATATATATATATATATATATATATATATATATATATATATATATATATATATATATATATATATATATATATGCATATCTCTTATATTAGATACACAATGTGGCCAAAAGTTAGAGGACACCTTATCAGCACACTCACATAACATATTGTTGTCTCAAAGTTGGAAAAACTTGTCTATGTATGTGGTAGGATTCCTTTTTTAAACAAAAAGGTCTAACCATTTTTCTAGTGTTATAAACCACCTTAAGTCCAATGGTTTGCCCATGGTCCTCCATAGAGCCCAGAAATTACCCCACAAAACACAACTGTGCCTAAACTGTGGCTAAAAGCAAAAGAAATTCCCACTCCAAAATCCATTCCAAGCGATGTGGAAGTTAATAAACAAGTAAGAATGATACTAAATCTAGAAGATGATTTTCAAAACACACATACACACGTGCCAGGCGCTGTCCCGATACTTGTCTTTATATAGATATTAGATAGATTATTTTTAAAACTTATCTTTACTGCAGTCAGTAGATTTTTATTTACATTTCTAATGCACCTAAACTATGTGTGTGTGGGTGTGTGCGTGTGTTTATGTGTGTGTGTGTTAAAACTGACATGTAAAGTATATCTGAGTTCTTCAATTAAACTTTGGAAATGCATAAACACCCAGTTTATGTCATTTCTATTTCCAGCTGCTCTCTCCCGTCGCTGTCAGCACTTCCTACCCGGTGCATGCTTGTTCCAAATAAACATGTTGCTGTGTCGTTAAAAAGCTAATCTGGCTACCACTCCAGTTATTTCTGTGCTCACTGTGAATGCTGACGTGCGACACATTTTTTCTGCCTCTCATCTCCTCTAAGCTCTGGATGCAGTCTAAGAGGCTGTAAAAAATTTAGCAGGATCTTAGTATGGCATCATGCTGCAAGCTACAATGACCATAAAGACACATTGTGCTAAATATTGATAACGATAGCACGTCTGTATGTCTGTGTAACGTTAACTATAAATCTGTATATTCTGATGGATATTTTTTAGAAGAATATCCTATAGCTTGATGCACACCATGGGGAGCGTGGAGGTGGACTACCTATCTGGAGGTAAAGTTATTATGTGTCTCATTTGAGCCAGAAATCTTGAAAGGAAAAAAATAAGAGTGGGATCCAAGCCAAGCGGAGCCACAGTGGCCTCATCTATATAGAGCTGTGCACCAGCCCTCCATCAGCAATCAATCCTAACACAGGGCACAAACACTGCTAGGCTGCTTAGCATAATGTTAGCACTCCTCCTGCTGCATATTGCCTTTTATCCACACACACACAAGCCTCCAAAAATGTGGTCGCTATCTATTATTATCATGGGTGCAACACCGGCAGATCTGCACCAGTGATGGGAAATTGCACTGTAAATAAAAGTGTCAGCTCTCTATTTCCTACAGCAGAAGTGAATAATGGGTGTGTCATATCCTGGACATAAATCCTCTGTGCAGTCTACATTTCTATGCAAAATACGAACTAATGCACTATATAAGAACTAGGAGTTGTTTGGGCATACGGTTGTGTACTAGTCGGAATTAACTAAGCCATACACACCAACACATACATGCACAAACCTAATAACTCAAATAACTTCTGCAGTCTCACTCTATTGGCAAATCCAAAAAACAAGCTCTGGATTGTCCTGCCACTCACCTGTTGCCCTCTGAGCTGTAGTGGTTTCTTCCTGCGGGAGCAGAGTTGGGGTGGCTGTGTTAACAGTGGTGGTGGATTCTGAAACAGAAAAGGAGAAGGTGGAAAAGTGAGAAGGAGCAGTGAAAGAAACTAGGACTCGTGACCATAAAAATGACAAAGGGATAAATGAATGTAGTTTAGTCTCAGATATCAGCCTGTACACATCGAAAGGGTTAATAGCAGGTTATACACAAAATTCGTAAAGTCTACAGTGAACAATCTCTCTCTTATACACACACAGTGGCTCTGGCTGCCACTGATAAATGTGCTCGATTCATTGACCTTGGAGTAGTACCACACACACACACACACACACACACACAAACATTTATATAGTGTTAAAGATAGGGAAATCACATGCTGATGCACACTAAAAAGTTATAAAGTTATTTCTCAAAAACACCCTGAGTAAAACACATGCACACAGCTGGAAATCAATTCAAAGCCCTCTGCAAGTGGTTAGTGAACGCTAATGCAGGATTAAACCTGCTCTTATTAGCCGAGAGGGGGGGAGGAAAGATAACAAAGAAAGAGCGATAGAGATGCCGAAATGGTGATGTAATTAAGCAGAAGGTTTAAGCGGAATTTAAGTAGCATGAAAGAACATTGGCTTCTACCTTTAATCCTTATTACATCATACCCCATCCAACCTCCAGCCCTACCTCCCACACGTTTACAGACAGACCTCCAAAAGAGCCTTACCCTATTAGTGCCAGCCTCACAGCTTTACCCTATTACTGCCATCTTTACAGCTTTACCTCCATCACAGCACCTGAGGCTGTGGCACCAACCCACATCAGCCCTTTTTTAATGGATCAGCAAAATCTTCTACCACAATCAACCCACTACCTCTTTGTCTCTCTTTCTTTTCAATGAGTCAGCACAGATCATTAAACTCTCTTTAACCACTTTTAAACACGCACATTTAATCAGGAATTCAAGTGTAAATTATTGCAAAGGGGTTTAGTGTAAGTGCAAGGTAAATCCTGAAGATGGACGCTGCTAAGACAAGAAATTAACCATTACCAGTAAGCTGATAATATATATATATATATATCACAAAAAAGAGGATTACATCTTGATAAATAATTTTTTTTCCTGCTGAAACATTTTTAAGTAGATGATTTACACGAGAAGCTCAATGAAATGGCAAAAAAAGAAAAAGCAAAGACTATTAAAAAAATAAAAATAAATAAATTGATACTGATGATACTGAATGCGGAATAACTTAAACAAAAGGCCCGGTTCTTTCCAACCAGAGAAGGGTGGGCATACAGATATCTCAGGTGGGCAAGTTGGGGGCAGAGTTGACTCTGTAAAATTTAACCAATAAATGATGGAATAGCAATAATATCATAATATACTTGCTTGCGCTTGGTTGAAAAGATGTATTAAGTCAATAAAATATGTTTTTATAATGTTAAATGAAGGATTATTTTCAACGTTCGGAATGACTAATGACTGGACTAATAAGCAGAAATTCAGAAAATTGAGTAAACATAAAAAAAAAAGGCACGGCGGAACTATCCGCTTTGCTTTGCGAGTGAAGACCACGCCATTATTTACAGCCAATCGAAAACAGGAAACAGTTTGGTTTTGCGTTGTGATTGGTCGTGGATTTCTAAACCCTTCTCAACACAAAGCCTGCCTCAGACTGCTTTTATCAAATCACAAATATTAAACCTTGTCTTTTGATTGGGTGGGCAAGACAGATATTTGGGTGGGCTCGGTCCACCCCTGCCTATGCCTGGAGCCGACCCTGTTAAACAGAATGTAAAATAAAAATCATCAATACTGATGTATCTTATAATACACGAGATTTGGTCTTTGCCACATCCTATGTAACAATACATACTTGAGATATCTCATGCCAGTGTGTCCTTCCTGGTATCAGTATGCCAATGAATACATACACACTAATAAATAATAAAACATAATATTACTGGAGGTTATACATCTTACAGACACATCCTGTAGCTATTAAGGCACACTATTTGAAATTAGTCTCACTGTCGTTCATGCTTTTAGACTGTGAAACACAGGGAGGTAAGTGACTAATAATTGTCAGCTCTTAGTTTCATTAGTGTCATTACGCTTTACAATTCACTGCTTAATTGGCGAATACGTGAGCAGCGCTAGTAATCCGACTGGCACTTCTGTGCAACATGAAAAGAGAGGGCAGCTACGAAAATATATTATTAATATCTATAAGCAGGAGGGGACATGAAAGATGAGACCCAGCTGATTGGAATTCTGACATTAAAGTCCATTAATTTGATGCCCTTTACAAATGCAATTAACCCACAGCAAGAGCTGCATCTTGGGGAAGTAAGCTCAAACACATGCAAACACACACACACACACACACACATACACAAACACACACCCTCTTCCTCTCTTCGTTTGTAATTAGTACGGGCAAGTGTGCACCATCATACACAGCCCCTGTAGGATTTTCTACCCTGCCCCCACTCAGTGTAAAGGTCACCTGTATTCGGAGCAAAAACATTACACCCTTTAGACCTGTAGTGCCTGAGTTGACAGTAATAAAAGAAAAGTGAAAGAATAGAAAATGACCGGCATGGTTAGGGCTTTGGGTTGTTGATTAAAAGATCAGGGTTTGAGCCTTAGAACCACTAAGCTGTCAGAGTGGAGCAGGGCTCTTGAGCAAGCCGTCAACCCAGACACAACAATAATAATTACAGTCGAGTAGGGTTACTGTCTGATGCAAAGTCTAACACTATCACTTCGCTCCAGTTATACATTCTACTTTAGTACATATACACGACCTGTGACCACACTGTATAATCCATTTGCAGATGTAGAGTGGAAATTATTCATTATATGTTATGTGAGTAATGCTCAACCAGCTTTGTCATATTTTTATTTATAAATAATATGCAACTCTTTTTCTGTCTGGGGTTAAAATATAGTTGTGCTAATTTGAAACAATTCAAAATGGAGAAAATTAAGATGTTAAGGGTTTAGGGTTCCAACCTTTTTTTTTGGGGGGGGGGGGGGGGGGGGGGGGGTGGGGGGGGAGGGGGGGGAGGGGCGGGGTGGGGGTGGGGGGGGGGGGGGTGGGGGGGGGGGGGGGGGGGGGGGAGGGGGGGGGGGTGGGGGGGGGTGGGGGGGGGGGGGGGGGGGGGGGGGGGGGGGGGGGGGGGGGGGGGGGGGGGGGGGGGGGGGGGGGGTGGGGGGGGGTGGGGGGGGGGGGGGGGGCTGGGGGGGGGCATTTTTTTGACATTATTATTAAGGACAGAGGAATGAAATGCGGGAGATAAAGAGAGAGAGAGGGTTGGGACCGGAAAGAACCTGAGCCAGAATTGAACCCGGATCCTTTCCGGTCCCACCCCTCCCTCTATCTCCCCCATTTCATCCATCTGTCCTATCAATGAAGGCAAAAAATGCACCCAAAAAGATTGATAAGAGTGCAGCAACAAAAATAAAGGATAAAGATTTAAATAAGTGATTACTGTGGCTGAAAGACATGTTAGTAACTAGATACTAGATAGTACTTTTAAATGCTTATTTTTAGTGATTATTCCATGTTTTCCTCTGCAAAAGCAGAAAAATTAACAGCCAATTCACAGAAACAGATGTATAAGGTTTAGTTTACATGCATGGGCTGACAGTGGGGTTGTACCTGCTCGGGCGGTGGTATGCTAAGCTGGGGTAACAGCATTAACAAGGGGCGTTTCAAGAGCCTTTTTTAGGAAGGCTTTAGCCCCCCTGTCTGTCATTTCTTCTCCATACTGTAGTTAATTATTATAATCACACTAAAAAAAATAAAAATAAAAATAAGCAATACATTTTTTGTTGGCTGTCATAAAATGATAAATTAGCATTTAGCATTTAGCTAGTTAGCAGTAGTTCTAGTTGATGATTATAATAATAGTGAGATGGTGACTAACATCCCCCCAAAGGATGAAATCTTAGACTCGTCCTTGGCATTAACCCCTAACTAACCTCTTTGTCAAACAGAAAGACGGGCGGACAGGGAAGCACTCGATGTCTGTGTGTAGAATCTGGCAATAGACGCTGAATGACCGAATAATCTATTCTGTTGCCAGACAGGATTGCACACCAATCAGCTCAACAGATGAGAGAATGGGACTAAAAATCAGAAACCGATGTGTGACTGGTGGTAAACAAAAACAATGAAAAGAGTGTGTGGGAAAAGTTCAATGAAAAGTTTACCTGCAAGAGAAGCACACAAGCATGCACACACAGATGGACCCCAACTCACCCACAACTAATTAACCACTAACAAAAAAAGGAAAGCGGGACAAAGCGTCTTGCTCTCCAAAATCCAATAACAATCAAATGTCCAAAAGCACCAAGCCAATTAAAACATTCGTATCTAATTAATTTACAGACAAAACATGACTGTTTGGTTTTTTTTGGAATGTTGCCTTCTCATTAGCATTCGTTCATCTTTAAGGCGGTCAATGTCTTGGATTCTTTTAACAGACTGCAGCCTAAATACACGCACATGTTCTCTCTCATACACACACTCGACTGAGCTGGCAGGCATGCTTGTTTGGTCTATGATAAGGACTTTGTCCAAGAGCCAAGAAAACACAACAGCACATCATTACCAGGTGATAAATATCAAATCCAAGAACATTTGAAAAACAGTCTATTGATATTCATATTACACAGAGAGACGAGAGTTACTTTTGCCTCTGAGATACACAGATACATAGCAGCAAAAGCACAATATTCCATTCTGTCAGTTGAAGCCGGCAGCCAAAATGCAACAACACAGATAAACACAAAAAAACAGAAAGGGTTTCAAAAATGTCCTATTATTACTGAAAAATGTACACATGGGTGATAAATGCGGCTTTTGTGAGTAAGTTCATGTTTTTAGACAGCTTCATTTCATATAGCTGTGAACATACATACATGTATGCTAATCAGTGTGTGTGTGTGTGTGTGTGTGTGTGTGTGTTTTTGTGTAAGCTTGGGCCAATAGCTAGTGTGCTGACATAAACAGAAAGATGTGTAAATGTCTTCAGTGAGACAAAACAAGCTGAAGGATGATGTCTTCCACACCTACTGCTCTACAAAAAATATACACAGTGTGAAGAGAGTTTTAAGCCTAACTATCACATTCTAATGATTTTAAGTTAAACTCGATTCCGTTGCCTTTTTTGGGGAAGTGGTAGCACGGTGGTGAAGGGGTTGGACAGTTAATTGGAAGACCAGGGTTCGATTCCCAGCACCATCTGCCAATTGCTTGGTTGTATAAATGAGACAAGTTCTCTAGTTCTAGAGTTTGCTGTCACCTTGCAAGCACAGTCTATGAGCTGGACAGGCTGCAGTCGCACACTGGTTACAGGACTAGACTCCGGACCCACCCAGAGTTACTGAAGATAAATATGATTTAAAAAAAAATAAATAAATAAAAGTTAAGATGGGCTTATATTGTGCAAATTTGGCCACAATTTGGTCCTATGCTAAAATCTGTCTTTCACCAACAGCAGATTAACGACCAATGCGATCGTTTTTCCCTCACCAGAGTCAGAAAATTGGACAGACATTGTGGTGTCTCCTACAACGATTATCAAACCAAGAACCAATAGGAGCGCCGAACACGATAATGCAATTAAAACAACGTTCTTTAAACCACCTTGGGAAATGGGTCCAGAGGACATTGCAGGACGAGGAGAAACTTACCAAAGCATGTCATGAGCAAAATTACCTTTACAGTTTTTGTTTGCTGCTAACTACCATTCAGGGAGAGAATACAGGTTACAGAACATGTCACAGCTTGATGATGTATAACTCCAGACGAGTGTTTTTGTCTGCTGTTTTGACACCTCTTGACTGTCATTATAACAATGTAGCTCCTGAAGTGTAACATGGGGATCGTGTTTAAACTGTCTATATAAGACTATAAAAAATTACACAGTGTGCGACCGGCTATAGGTTTTATTAATGGACAGATATTCTTGGCAAAGTGTTTGGAAACTAAATAAAACACCAATCAGATTTACTCCAGCGAGACTTTCTCAGCACAGCAAGATAGTCCACTAAAATATACTCATTTGTGTACAAAATAGGCCACCATCACATCTGGAAATGATCAGAGTTCTTTATGGGTTATATTTAATTCCATTCTTTCCTTATCTTTTTTTAAATCTCTCTTTTTTATGCTTTGACACTGTTTATTTCTCCCCACAGCAGGTTGTAGGACGTTGCCTACCATGACTAGGCAAGACCTTAAGCATAGGCAAGTGTGTTCATCTGAACGTCTCAAACAAGTGACATGAAGGAGAATTCTAATTTCCGGAGTTCCTGTAGAGGTCACTGTTTTTCTCTGTCTCTTTATGTCATTTCACCTTCTACTACAGGCAACTGGAATAAGCCATGAACGAGGCTGCTGCTTAATAATGGAGAGACTTTGGTGTGTCTTTCACACGTTACGCCACAGTAGGTCTGAGGGGCTTTTACTTATTCATCCTTTTATTCTGTCTGTCCCTTCCTCAATCATACTCTGGTTCTCCATATTTATACCCTTCCTGGAGGGAGGAAAGGGCTATAGAACAGGTGAGAGCTCAGAGGATGTACAGTATGTACAGTATGTGTATATCATTTTTAAAGTGTGAAACTGGTCTTTTTACCGTACATTCTAGAACCATAATAAAAATTTTTCATAGATGTCACACTTGTTAAATGATCTTTTTTTTTTCACTTTTTACAGATAAAATCATTAAATTTCTAATGGTTCTAAATACAAAATTTGAGCTGAAATGGCATTTTTTGGTCACTATATAGTGTCCAAAATTCTAGAACCCTATAATACTAAACCTTAAGTACAGAGCACGGTGTGATAGAGAAGGTTTTCGTGACTGTATTGGTGCTGAAACCTGGAGTGAATAATCAATCAAAAATACAGACGCTTACATAAGACTGCATTAGTTTCCAGGTAAAGATTCCGGAGTACTTCAGCACAGATAAGTGGATGTAACCAAAGTACACAAAGTTCCCAAAGAATCAGAACACTTTAAATAAAGGCGCCTTTATTATTTATCCGTGCAGGCAAAGCGCTTCAGGATGGAGCTGCATTTAAATATTAACGCTGATGAAATCTTTAAAGAAATCTGTAAAGTGTGCTTCCATCAGGTCAAGTTCTGGCTATAATAGTAGCAGCAGATGTGTGTGTGGTAAATTATGCTGTTCATTGGAGTGAAACTGTGTTAGTGGTCTGAATATTTAACATTTCTCTCTCTCTCTCTCTCTCTCTCTCTCTCTTTCTTTCAAGTCAAGTCAAGTCTTTCTCTCTCTCTCTTCCTGTATTTTGTCTCTCTCTCTCCCTTACTCTCTCTCTCTCTCTTTTCTCTCTCTCTTCCTTTCTCTCTTTCTGTCTCTTGTCTCTCTCTCTCGCTCTCTCTTTCTTTCTTTTTCTCTCTCTTCCTGTCTCTTGTCTCTCTCTCCCTTACTCTCTCTCTCCCCTTACGCTCTCTCTCTCTTTCTCTCTCTCTCTTTCTCTCTCTTTTTCTCTCACTCTTTCTCTCTTTCGTTCTCTATCTCTCTCTTCTTTTGATTCTTCACCTGGAACAAGAGTCACCATGTGCCGTCCACTCAGCGCTGTCCCCTGTCCTCCTCATGTCTTTGCACTTCTGACTGCTTAAGCAAGCAGAACGCTTTGAAAAACAACAGCTTCGACATACTAAAGTAATCTCTCTCTCTCTCTCTTTCTCTCTCTCTTTCTCTGTCACTCTCTCTCTCTTTCTTTCTCTCTTCCGGTCTGTTGTCTCTCTCTCCCTTACACTCTCTCTCTTTCTCCCTCTTTCTCTTTCCTGGATTCTCCACCTGGAACAAGGGTCACCATGTGCCGTCCACTCAGCGCTGTCCCCTGTCCTCCTCATGTCTTTGCACTTCTGACTGCTTAAGCAAGCAGAACACCTTGAAAAACAACAGCTCTGACATACTAAAGTAATCTCTCTCTCTCTCTCTCTCTCTCTCTCTCTCTCTCTCTCTCTGACACTCTCTCTCTCTCTCTCTTTCTCTCTCTCGCTCTCTCTTTCTCTGACACTCTCTCTCTCTCTCTTCCTGTCTCTCTCTCCCTTTCTCTCTCGCTCTCTCTCTTTGTCTCTCTCTCTCTCTTTCTCTTTTTCTGATTCTCCACCTGGAACAAGAGTCACCATGTGCCGTCCACTCAGCACTGTCCCCTGTCCTCCTCATGTCTTTGCATTTTTGACTGCTTAAGCAAGCAGAACGCCAACAACAGCTCTGAAATACTAAAGTATTCTGGGGTGTTTCATATGCTGTGCTAAGAGGCATGTTAATAACATAAGCTTTCCATGGCTTCTTATGTTTAACTACAGCTTTATGGTAAAGTTAAGCAGGTATGTGACTGAAAATAACCGACAACCGATAACCGGAAAATGTGCAAAAGACTAATTATTTATATCAACGTCACATACTGAGTGTATTTGTGAATGGAGCGGAAGGAAAACGTGGATTATGTTTATGTGTAGTAAGCAGTAAGTAATAAATTGCACATAGTGCCCACAAGTGGTTGCATATGTGTAATCAAGAATGAGGGTAAAAGCAGTGTGTGTGTGTGTGTGTGTGTTTATAGAGTGGTGAGCTTAAGGCAGGGTTTATATGAGCAGGTAGGGGGAGACTTGACCCCCTGTGTCTCGCACATCTGGTGCACAGGCAGCACTGCACGGCTTTATTACTCACTGAATCAGTCACTCTGCTGCCTCAATATGACATACTACACTGTACCCCGCCACACACACACTTAATTTATAGCACACAACCACACCCTGTCTTCTAACCACAATATTCCTCAAACCTATAATGCATTGTACAGCATATCTATAAACATCTGGTAAAAAGCTAAATAAACTGGAAGCACAAAAAGACTATATTTACACAAGCTGACATCTTTTACTGTATATGCCCTTCGACTTGTGTGGATTAAAAACAGGAGCATTTTATTTATTTTTATTTAATCCTCCAAACAACAAAGTAGCATCTAGATTTTACAAAAAAAGAAAGAAAAAAGACAAATGACTAGCTGAAAAAATAAGGGGCACTTGCGGGCCGTGGCCTTGTGGCTAAAAAGGTGGTCATGCCCCCCCTACACAGATGTTACTTCATTCATCTTCTTTACCCACTTATTCCCTAATTCGGGGTCACAGGGATCTGCCGGAGTCTATCCCAGCTGTCTCTGAAAGTCCGAAAGGCAGGAGGGGGACACCCTGGACCGGTCACCAGTCCATCAGTCCACCACACACACTCGTACTCCTATAGGCAATTTAAAATCACCAATCAATCTAACAAACATGCTTTTGTGGGAGGAAACCAGGGTAAACCAGGGTAAACCCACAGGGAGAGCATGCAAACTCCGGGAATCGAACCCAGGCCATCTTGCTTTGAGGCAACCATGCTAACCACTAAGCCACTGTGCTTAGTGGCTTAAGCTGTTAAGTCATTTAAGTCATTTAATGTGTAGGTTGTTTAAAGTCTAAAGCTTTTTTAAACTCTTAGTTATGTGTTTATTCAATTTCCATCAGCTTAAATGTGACTTTTAATGTTATCCCAGCATATAATTGCCAATCTGTTTTGTTTTGGTTGGGACGTGATGGTGATCATATTGATTAGTTTGCGATTTTCTTGTTCACTATACAGGAAATGAGCTAACAGTCTGTACCAGATGTATGAGTCTGCACTTGCACTGTATTGCAAGTTATTGTAGCTGATTTTGTGTCCCCGTCGTTGGAAGCCATGTACCACCCGCCGTCCCCTTAGAAATACAATCCAGTAAAGCAAGCAGTAAATAGCATAAAGTTAATGACTTACATATATATAACTACTGAAAAACATGATTACAAATAGAAAAATTATGTATAAAAGAAACCAGTTTAAAACCAGATGCTGAGGCTCTCCACAGTCTGAAGTCTCTATATCGCTAAGCTTGAACATTTAGACAGAATCAGGAGGTGTAGACACCGCTGTGCTCATATACTGGAATAAATACAGGATACACTCCATGTTTATTATTCTGTCAGCTAGACTAAACAAAGCGCATGTGAAAAGCCTGGACAAACTGCTATACCACAACAAGCTGACAGATCTTACAGAATTGTGATACCGTGATAGTTTGACATTCATCAGTCATAACTAGTAACTCTTTTCCTAATATAACATTACACACTACCCAACAAATTATTTAATAATAACGAAAAACATCCATCGATCTAAACCTTACGATTTATATATATATATATCCTGCAAAATACTATAAATACAGGCAGCCTGGATAAAATGTCCCCTGGTCCACTTCCTGCACAGAAACATGCTGGTTGTCCTCTCTGCCTTCTAGCTCTCTTTTTACTTAATAAAACTTTCCTAAAGCTGGGCACAAGCCCCAAGGCTCCATCTCAGGCACTAGAGACCCTGGGCTTCTAGTAGTGATGTGGACACAGAGTCAAAGCGACAGGCTGTCGCTGCTAGCCTCCGGCCTTTTCTTTATGGCATTTCGGCAGCCCCCGAGGTGAGTGGGCACCTGTCCATGCCACTGCTCATCATATTTCGACAGGTGTACCATTCAACATGGCAGAGGTAGATGGGGAAAAGGGGTGAAGGGCAGAAGAAAGGCCGAATGGCTTTTTTAGATCACAGTACTTAGATTCAACAAGAATAGAACTGTCTGACATATTGTCTTCAACAGTCAAGACAGACTTATGTGTCATTTGTGACTGACAGGTGATGTCATGTGCATTTTCATACCTGGTAGATCACATCCCAGGATCTCCAGCCTCATCCCGATGCCAGGAGGCGACCATCTTTCTGGATACACCCTGATGAACTGAGTCACGATCTCATCAAAGCGGCGAATCTCCGGGGTGTCAAAGTGTGTGTTTCCTTCAAATATCTAAAAAGCAGAGTAACACCAGAAATTTAATGGACAGAGACGAATAAACAGACTAAGAGGAAAAAATTGTTCAGATTTTTCTCGTATGGCCTGAGGCGAAGTTCATCTGGAGAAGTTTTAATTAACACAACTGTAAATGATTTTGCTGGAATGTTATCAATGCTGGCAGCATAATGGTGTGTAACAGAATTCTTAGAATGGATGGAATGAAAGAGATGGCTCATGTGTTGAGCTGCTGAGACAAGCAAAAATGAATGAAAAGGCTGTTACTTACTATCGATTTAGAAATGGAGACTACAAGAGACTATCAGCTGACTGCCTGTGGTAATTCTCGCACAGTAGCAAACAGTAGCAAACACTGCCAGTAATTACTGCAAGTCCAATCAGGATCATCCTGAATCATGGATCAGTGTTTATATCCTCACCTTATGATGGCCGGTCCTCGGGTCAATGAAGTAGTTCCAGTCTTTCCCGTTCATGCTGTGTGCCAGCCGATACTTTCTTACAAAGGCTCGGTTCTCAGCGCTGGTGCTACCGTCGACGCCCCGCGCCCCCTGTGTGATGATCCCCCGCACTGTTTTTGGGACTCCTAAATCAACCTGCAGCCACTCCTCCCCTGCCACAGGCTGTGTTGGACTGGGGTACCATCCAGAACGACTCGCCACTAAGCGAGCGGCACCCATGGAGCCGTGGATGTCCCGCATAGAGGACGCAGAGATCTGCGAGTCAGGGAGTAGGCCTGAGAGCATGCCCTGCATTTCTGAACATGGAGCATCTGGAGCGGAGAGAAAGGAGATAAGCGAGAGTTAGAAAGTGTAGGACTGGCCTTGGAAATTTGAATAATAAATAAGCAGATGTTGTAAACATCTGGGGGTGGGAGCTTATGCGTGTAAAGTTTTTTGTTTTTGTTTTTTTCAGTGATATATGACCTTGTGTGTAAGAAGACTCATCCCAAAAGTGAGATGACTTCACTTAAGGGCAGCTAAAATACCAACAAATAGCACTCTTTTTCCTCCTACTCTTAAGCTGGTACTTTGTCTGTGCATCCGTTTTCTGCCAGAGGGCCAGGAAAAACAGATGATTCTAGAAATAAATGATTGATTGTAGCCTGTGGCTTAAAAACAGAAATGAAGTAAAATGCGAACAAGGCAAATGCAGAAAACCCATCCTACACTCTCTCTCCATTTTATTCCACCCACACTTTTTCGGGGGGAGACAATAAAACTTTGGTAATAATGCCAAGTTAGTGAGATGATGTTTTCCTAACTGTGTTTATGGACTCGGCGCTGTTTGCTTTCAATCAAAGTGGGAATCAGTACGTCCTAGGTTAGAGAGTTGGGCCACTAAAAGCAAGCTTATCAAGGCTTCAAGCCCACAGGCGATGGCCCCTGCAGGACCAGAGCCAGGCTAATCTGGGAGTAAGTTTTACGTTTATGTGTCATTTGTGTCAGTGTTGAAAAAGGCTCTGTCCCTAAAAGCGTATTTGTCCTGCTTACTGTCGATAAAAATAGGAGCGGATCGCTGTTTAACGCTGGAATGATTTAGTGTGATGGAAATTTGTGATAGTATCAGCTCAAAAAAAGGAGCCCAGCTCACGTCTGTGTCAGGGAAAACAAACAAAATTAGAGCGCTCGAATCTCCACATCTCCATAAATAGCCAAACTCAATTACATGGTCTGAATAGAGCAGATAAATACAGTGGTGAGTTCAGGTGACAGGGACAATGGCGACGTCTGGAACGATATTCATCATCTATTGTACACCGGAGGCGGCTGATTGGTTTAGAGATGATGTTCGAAAGAGGAGAATGGTACATGTTTATTACTGACAAAAGTATCTATAAACTAGGGAGATAATTACCAGATGTTAATAAATGACAACGCCAACAGGCGTAACAGTGTTGTGTTTATTATAATAGAGTCTACACACACCTGTGATCTGACAGCCATATAGCTCAAAGCGCAAAGCAATTCCGTTTTTCCAAGTCTGGGGTCTGATTCGGACAAATCGAGCCAGGACCGGTTGGGGGATCCGGTTCAGGACCACTTCAGAGGGGTCTGTGTTGGCGTGGAAAACCTACAGAAAAGAAGTAAAGAGGAGCAAATTGGTAAAGGAAGGCCAGTTATACAAATAAACAGGCACACAATCAAACACACAGTAAACAAATATGTAATCGGCAGAGCATTACTGTGGCCAGGAAAGACCATCGTCTTAATTGCTTGACAAACAGACACCCACTACCACACCCTCGCACACACGGCTATGGTTTAAACAAAAAAAAAGTGTTTATTCTTCAAGTCTGGATGAACAAATGAAGTTTAACACAGACATCATGGTGTGTGTATGAGGTTGTAAGAGGGCCACACAGACTCATCACAGCTCACACACTTGAATAGGTCATTCTACTTAAATTGTGAACTTTATTGTTATTTTCTCTTTTTTCACTAAACTATTTTAATACCTAATACATATTTAATACTGTTTAAATAGATTCTATTACACTTCATTGTTCTTACTGACCAAATCCATGTGTTTAAACCAGTAGGTCCAAGGGTGGTGAGAGGAGACAAGATGACATATTCAGATAGCATATCTTCATCTCCCTCTCTCACTCTTCAACCTACTCAGCCGTCCATGTGTGTATGTGCCAGTCTCTGGCTGGTCTCAGGAGAGAAGAGGGAGAAAGATGAGAAGAACCAGACCAGTGTAAGTTCTCCTTCATTGCACACACCGAAAGACTGGACCCTGAGGACACGACCCACCTCAGGATCCCATGACTCCCTGGCCAGATGGCCTGGGACCAGTGCGAGTCAGACCTCAGAGTGTTTGTGTAGGAAGGAAAGGAAGCAGTGTGAAACAGTCAACCAGCTGAAGGTGGAGATGGAGGAAAAGCGAGACGTGAGAGGTTTTTCCTCGTCAACATTTGGCACAAACTCTCAAATTTACATTATATATTATCAAACGAAAGACGCGGAACTGGACCAAAGGCTTATGGTCATTAATCACAGGGTAGATATTTATGTTTAAAAGCTTTAAAGGCAGCAAAAGTGAGGAAATGAGACCGATGGAGGGCAAGGAAGTTAGATAGGGTTACAGAATGCACAAGATGAAAGAGTGAAAGGAAAAAAAAAGGAAAGAAACTTGTGTACACACCCCATACCCCACACACAGTCATGCACTGTAATGGCTCCAGACTAGATGCTTGTATAGACCAGAATACATCAATCCCTTCCTTTTGTCTCTGATATTCTTATGCAAACACGTACAAACATTCCCATAAACACAATAAGTGAGTGAAATTCTCCCCAGAATTCACCGGTAGAAGCAGAAAGCTAACATTTTATTCGTCTTTTAAAAGTTCACCTATCTGTGACCTTTTAACCTCTGTGCATATCTAAAGCATTTGACCACAGCAGAGTGTGTACATGTGTGTATGGACCAAGGGCAAATGACATGTAATTTCTCACCTCGGAAGTGTAACGGAATACAAGTTCCCACATTCTGGTCACACACAAGCATGCACACTCACACATTCTGTTTGGTTTAAAATATTCACACACAATACACTTATCGCACACTCGGAAAGGTAAATATCTGCGGCCCTAAGGACAAGGAGTTTTGGAGATATACAGTAAGCTGAAAAACAAAGTAAAGGGCACCTTCAGGCCTGAGCTAAGCAAATACAAATCTGGCAATTAAATATCAGAGCAATTACTGCTCCGCAACCAGGACCTTCATACAGGAGACACTCTGAAACAGGAACCATTATTTCCTAAACCCAGCTAAAGCTGCTATATGACTGGGACAAAAAAAATACTAAAAAGCTGTAAAAGTGTGTAACAGGATTGGAAAGTCCAATTATTAGCAGGGCCCAAGGGGCAGAGTGGTCAAAATGAGACTGAAGAGCTATGATTTCCCTCAGGTTCTATAGATAGTAAGACTGTCAAATTTAAAAATTATATTTGAGTTTTAATTACATTAAAGATTTAATATTGGAATGCAGTCGGATATTAATAAGTCCACAGTTTTACACTGGAAGAGACAAAGCGAACGTTACCGATACTGCTATACATCAGAAATAATGAAGGAGGTTGCCTTGTTTTGTTTTGATTTATTTACACACATTACTGTTTTATTTCACTTTGATTTATTACATTTAGCATTTCTCAGGTACACCATGATTCCTCAGGTACACCATGATGTTGGGAGGTGGTAGACTAGTTATTAAGGTGTTGGACTGTTAATTGGAAAATCGGAATTCGATTCCCAGCACCACCAAGTTGCCACTGTTGGGTCTCTGAGCAACCCAAACCCCCAATTGCTCAGTTGTATAAAAAAAGAGATAAATGTAAGTTGCTCTGGATGAAGACGTCTGACTCTGGATTCAAGACTTCTCTTAAGTTATAGTCCTAAGTTATATTGTTGCTTACAACAACGTAGATAAATACAAATTGAACATTACATGATTCGGTTGTTCTAAGTAGTTGTTGTAGCTAGCAAGTAGCTGACTGAGTTGTTTATAAAACTTTAAAAACATAAGAGACTCCAAATCGCATCGTTCCATACTATATAGTATGAGTATCTGAGTATGCACGACAACTAGTATTTCTATATTCTTCGATTTAAAGTATGAAAAATGTTCCCAAATATTCTACTACTCCTGCCTGGATTTTAAAATATGCATATGATATACACTTTACTATCCCATGAGGCCACTCGTCATATATGGAAGTGGCGGAAAGCGCCACCGCAGCTCTTTTTAAGTGCTTAACAAAAAAAACATTGTTTCTTGTAGTTAAATTGCACTCATTTTACATCATCCAAGTTAAATGCTATCCAACTTCATGTGTCAATACCAAATTGGCAGATGTAGTAAATCCGATTTGCATTAATACTAGCCAGAACTATACGCATGTACTTAGTATGTTGAGAACGGCCAGCAGGTACGTACTCACTTAAATATAGTACGTAAGAAATATGCGAAGAAATATGTGAAGACTTGTTAATGTGTGGCATTCATGAGTCTTCATGAGTCATAAGTATTCGGTGGATTCTAAAGAGTGCCCTCTAGTGGAAGGACAATGACAAAATCAGGCGGAATCAGTTGCATAAGATGCTGACAAAGCAAAGGAATGGTGGCTGATATGTATTTATGTATAATACCCTATTTATATTTACCCACTGAGCAAGAGTGCGTGTATATGTAACTGTGAGTTATTAAGCAAGATAAGCACTGTGCAAACCGAAAAGCTCTGGTTTTTTTGGTGTGTTTAGTTTTACGTTATTGCCTTTTGACCATCACATGGGGTATGATTGTCAAGAAATAAGAGCTAACCTTCGTTTTTAAAGAACGTGTGCTGTATTATTTACGGAGTGTGTTGCCGAGAGCATCGATCGTTAACGGTAAACAGAGAGGATCAGAATGTAGCTGCCTTGTTGCTGATTTTTATGAATAATACTCCACCAGTGACATGAATTCTGACAGTCTGGAATTCAGCTGCCTACAGTGGAGCGGGTTTTCTGACAGAATTACACTTAAATTCATGTACACATCCGCTTTTGTTCACACTTTCTCACACACACCTGCCACTGCTCTCCTTGTACTCGCTTGGCCCCTGACTGGTGTTGCGTTGACAGACACACAGGTGCCTGTAGTGACAGTCTCCCACATCCTGAAGCAGAAGAGCTTCTGTCAAGTCCTGCCTCGAGCCGCCCACCATCGACTGATCCAAGGCCACCATCGCTTTTTCATTTTTTCTCCTCACCCTATCAAATCTCTCTCTCTCTTTTTCATGATCTCTTTTGTTCACTCTCTACTCCACGCCTCTCCGTTTGAGTTTGCCTCACGCACCCTTTCCCTTCTATCTGTCGTTATCTCTCTTTCACACAGAACACTCACTGCAGTAGCCGTCACTCACACACTTCCTGTGTATAAGCACTGCTGCTATAACAAATGGCTGCAGCACATCATGGTGACATACGAAGGCTTCAGCTAAATTGCAACAGTGCATTAGCATGCACCTCACATCTGGGATTCCTACCGGTCCTGCAGATATTATTTTATAAGTGATGACGTTGAGTAGCAATTCCACACATGAGAGAGAGAGAAACTGATCCAATTCCTAGTGCTTTGATAAGGTTAAGGTTAATATAAAAATGCAGGACAGCCTACTTAGCCGCATGTATCTATGCTAGCAAATATTTTTATAATGGATTAGGAAACAGTACGGTACACCAAGCAAGCTAAATTCGATTTATTATTAAATGAATGTTTATTTAGTCAGTCTGATTTATTTGATCAGGATTTAATCACATTTGCTCACTGGGAAAAGCTAGTTAGCTCGCCTACACTATCTCTATAGAACTTTGTTATGGATTACAATGAATATCAAACCAATTATTACTCTCCGTTCCCAAACATATTTAGTGCAACAGTGACTGAAGTGAATACTTTTTAAAGCTAACAAAAAGGCTGACATTTGTTGCTGAAGCATCATGAACTGTCATATCCTTGACCTGCTGGCTATTCGTTTGTTGCTTTCACCATAAGCAGAACGCTAGAAAAACACCACAATAAGCCTAAAATCTAAAAAAATGCTGGTCAAACTGATTCACCTCTCAAAAAAATCAAAAGCACATGAAAATGTGACCTTTATATTTAAAAAGACTTTAAGTTACCTATCTAAATACAGCCATGGGTATGTATACAAATATTATTTTGCCCTCCGACAGGTTGGCAATAATGTGCAGTATCTTCACAATAAGAACATAAGATATTTATGTAGAATAGATCATTAGCTACTTAGCTGTTTTTGTCTGCCAGCTTGTGAGAAACAACTACTGTTATTTCTGTCTTTAAAACAAAGAACAGTTTCAACAGTTGTATCAGTATTGAGCTGTTTAATGATGTGACTCAAAGCACTTTTTGTACGTCGCTCTGGACAAGAGCGTCTGCTAAATGCTGTACATGTAATTGTGAATGTACACTGCAAGTCTTGATGCCCAATTCTGATTAGGTGACGCGACCTGTTTACATCTTCTTTAAAAACCGACCCAAATCAGATATTTGCATTTACATTATAAGTGCACAAACAACCCCAAGTAGACATACTGACCAGAAAAGGGAGTAAAAACGAAGTAAGAATCATATTTTTTTTTGCTTTCCGAACCATTTAAAAGAGCAAAGCAATGGAGCCTGAAACCGATCTGAAAATATCGGAATCCATGTGCTTACATGATCTTCGATCACATGACATGTGATCTGCGCCACATTGGAGTACAAAAACTGAATCGTTCACTTGATGCATGCAGTGTAAATGCGACCAAAGACAAATATTCTGTATAGTTTCTGTACAAGTGGTATTTTAAGAGACTAAAAGTAGTGTGTTGGACCTGTGTTATGCAGTAAAACACTGGGAAACACAAGAGGGGCTTAGAAAAGAGCCACAAGCAGAAACACTTATGCTGCTGGTTATGTGGGGGAAAAAACCCACAATGAGTGCATGTACACATGTGTGCACACACACACACTACAATTACATACAAAAGGTGGAGAGTGGTTCTGGCTGAGGGCATTTTTTTGGTCTTTTCTTTTTTTTTTAATGGAAAGCATGGCCTTTTTCCTTCCATCTCTTTTTGCTTTCCTCTCCTTCACTCTTGCTGCCTCGGTGCAGGTTTAACGGCTCTGTATGTTTGCGTTGAGGCCGATCTCATTAGAGCCGGCTGACTGCAGTGCCACCTTTACGCTGATATACAGTATATGAGTCCGTAAAGCCTCCAGGAGATTTACAGAGCCCAAACAAATCACTCACAGGCTTCTAAGGCCACAAAAATATTTGCGTGAACAGCATTTTAAATTCGGAATGACAGCTACTACAATTTACAACAAAAAGAAATACATCTGCAAAATAAATAGCACATGTAAATGAACAAGAAGCAGAGCGGTTACAGAAAACAGAACCCCTGTGATAAGTAATGAACTTGAGATTGAGATCAGATACATGTAGACGTCATTCAAGAGGTATTTTCTTCAACTGAGAGCCATCATAGATGTTATTAATTATGTCTTTGGATATAAAGTGTCTAACTCTACTCAGACAGATGGACAAGCCAGTGAGTGTGGGTGGACGTAAACAGCTGTGTGAATAATTGAAAAAGGAAATCTGCCAGTTTTTTCCTTCCGAATGCTCAGAAAACTCCTCAGAGGACACGGAAGGGGTGATAGTTCACTGGTTCACCATCTTTTGGGAATCTTTGACCGACAGTGACTGTATTCTTATACTGGAAGACAAGGCATGAGGATGACTGTGTGTATGTTTGTGTGTTCTCCAATGCTACGATTATAGGGCTGTGTTGGGATGCAAAATGCCTAAATTATTCAGTATGTGTCTGGTGGCTCTGTGGGATGGCTAAAATTGTAAGGACCCCCTATAGAGAAATGGAAAAAGGGAAAGACAGAGAGATGCATAACAGCTCATAAAGAGAGAGAGAGAGCTGTCTGTCATCGCTTCAGAACTGTAAATGGTCTAGCGAATAAAGCATCGCTCAATTTTTAAGCATCCCTGTCTGTCAAAGCAAACAACAACCGGAGGAGAAAAAAAATATAAAGGAAAAATAAAGCCTAGTGAAGAGAAGGGAAATGAAAGTAAAAAAAAAAAAAAACAGAAACTGTTTAGGCTAAGAAGATATTTTTGAAATTGAATAAAGAACCACAAACAAAGCAAAAAGAAATATTTAAAGTCAAAGACATTTGAGGTATGTGAAGGACGAGACAAGCAAAGACACACTAAGCATCTTAACTCATTTTGAGGAACTGTGGATCAGGCAGTCACCTAGAGGAAGTCTCCATGTTACTTTTCTTAGATGGAGCTAGAACCTAAGAGCCCACCACAACCTACAACCACCACAACACCCTAATCCCTATCCTCCATCTTTTTTCTTTTGGCTTCCAAGGAACAGATGTGCTTTTTAGGTTTGTGGACACCTAACCATCAGATTCATATGTGTTTCCTCTCCAAAATGCTGCTCCAAATTAGAAAGCATGCAGTTTTTTAGAGTGTCTTTGTAGATCGTAGCATTGAATTATTCCCTTACTAGAACTAAGAGACCCAAACTATTATGACAGTGCACCTGTGCACAAAGCCCTTAAGCGTTAGGATTAAAGTGTAAAAACATAAATGTTCTGCAGAAAGTCCTGACTATTACACCACTAAACCCCTTTAGGATGAACTGCCGGCTGCACCGAGACCCCCTTACCTGACGTTAGTGTCTGATCTCACTAATACTGTTGTAGCTAAATCAACAGATATCTCACATTCAAGCTGGAATAAGATGTTCAAAATCACATATACTTAAGATAGTCAGGTGTCTACAAACTTCTGGAGTGCAGCACCAGAGAAGTAGAGAGCGTTCCCTCCTTTGCTAGCATTTCTCAAGTGCTTTCCCTGGCATGCTAAAGCACCGTTTCTCTTCAAACTGATAGCACCGGTGGGAAATGCAGTCAGCGCTCATTCCTCTGCTCCAGCAATTACTCTATATTACTCTATCTCACATCTCCGTTACTCTCCCCTTTCCTCTCTGTCATCACTGCCTTTTCTCAGCATCTCTCTCACCACGCCATGGCATTTCAGATGAAGACACTGATGTAAAAGGGCTGGTTCCAGTTGGCTCAAAGCCAGCAATGACTCAGTAAGAGAAGAAGAAAAGATGGCACGTATAGAGGGGCAAACACTAATAGAGATTTGATGTTGTTTGTATACAAAACACTTCATCAATCTCTGCTTCTCCCCAGGTCTGTCTCTCTTGTCCTTCCTTTCACTCAATCCCTCTTTCCGAACTCTTCTATGACTATCCATCTGTTGTCTCCTGTCTCTCTTTATGGCTTTCTCCGAGCCGTATCCTATTCCAGCTACACATTGGCCCTGGATCACTGGCCTTGGCCTCACTCCACTGCCAGCGTGCAGCTTCGTGGCCCTGCTGAATGCTGTCAGTGTGCTTGCTGACTGATAGCCTATGTGACTTTTCAGAGAGAGGTGAGACATTGTATCATCACCTGTCTCAGTATAGCTCGGGGATAGGACTCTAGACTAAGGCAGAACAATAGCACAAGTATATACGATTTGTTATTTGTCTATTACATGTAATCCTTCTGGTACAGTCTGTATCACAAATAAAGGACGTTTTATCTGTATAAACATTGACATGAAGTAGAATTTTTTACATATTAATTGTTTATTTAAAACCCCTTTGGCATAATCAATATATATGCGGTTCTACAAACATCTACAAAGTTATGAAGTCATAACCGTAATCAGTGTCTTCATTTGAAATATTAGAAGTTGAGGAAGTGAGGAGAAAAAACATTTTCAGTCATTTTACACAGCAGTAATTATTATCTTTCTTATATAATAGTCATGTAATAATAGACATTTTTCCATGGTAGGCTTTAGTTAAACTAATTAATTTAAAAATACCAGGAATTCTCTAGTTTTTTCACATCTACAAGCATAGTATGCAGTATATGTTTGCTCATTTTTCTTATTTATCCGATGCTAATATCCAAGCAATCAAAAAGCTATATATTATTAAGATAGTGGACCCCTATTATTTATAAACATCACTAGTTAGCTAATTCCATGCTAGTTTATTAGATAATTTGGGGGTGGATCCCAACCTTTTGCTAATCAAGTTCCGGGGTCATGTACAGTAAGCAAAGAAGTATTAGCCCAAGAACAAATATTGTCTATTATAAACGTACCATGAGATTTTTTCTAAGTGTACACATATATAAAGTATAATATGCAAATATAATTGATTTTTAGCTATAGTATTCACTATCTAACAGTTGCACTGAAGCAAATGATGTACTAGGTCTGGTGGAGCATCTCCAACAATAGACTCAACAGTAAAAGAACTCTTTTGGACATCTTCTCCACCCAGTATTCTAAACTAAACATAAACTATAGTGACATTAAAAGATGCTGACGGTTGAAACGATACATTCACCCAGGGAATCCATTTTCTGCTTACAGAACCGATACTTTCCCATCACCTTTAGCTGTCACGTCTCTTGAATTGCACTTCATTCTTAGTGCTAAAATAACAAAGAGCAGAACACCAGGAGGGAACGGGGGGGGTGGATCATCCTGGGGCTGAGCTTCAGTCCTGCATGATCGATGTTCTCCATCAGGATCCGAATAGTGCTTAGAGACAGACTGAGCTGCGTGACTGCTGTCTTCATCACAGCCATAACGGTTCTCTTCGTCCCACCTCTGTGTGTTGCACCGTCTCAGAAGCTTTCCGTATTAACACAAATAACATATGTTCTGTATATCTTTTTGTGCGAACAGCAGTATTAAACCTCCAAAACGCCTCCACCAGATCCACATAATGATCCAGAACCGCAGTGGAATTTGAAAAAGATGTAACACGGGTGTTAAGGGGTTGTGAGGCGGAAGCACGGCTTAACTGTAAATCAAATATGGTAAGAAACACACAAATATTTGGCTTAAGCTGTGTTTTCTTTTGACCCTGTTGAGTGGATGGTGATTAAGACCTCTCCAGACTACACAGTTCCCCCTGATCTGGAACAAAGTTACACTTGTGGAAGCAACATAAATTGTCCTGTCACTGCATTGATGGCTTTATCAGATGCACAGGCTCTTTCGCGGGAGTAAGGGAGTGATTGGTCACCTCGGTATGTGAGAAAGGCAGGAGAGAGATTGAATCATGAGTGTGTGTGTGTGTGTGTGTGTGTGTGGTAAAACTGTGTATATTGTTTAAAAAAAAAAGACTTTTGCCCGGGCCAGAATGTACACATTCTTACAAAATGTTAAACTGTCTATCCTACTTACAGACAGACCAGCAATTGGTGCTTTCTCTGTTTCTCTCTCTCTCTCTCTCTCTCTCTATCTCTTTCTGAGCGTGTGTGTGTGTGTATGTGTGTGCTCTTATCTGAGCTGATTTAGCTTGCGCAGAATGAGGGTGGTGCAGGTAATTTGGTTCGAGGACAGAGAGCGAGAGGGAAAGGTCATCTCTGTTGAACTGCCACAGAGACGGAAACAACCAAAGGAGCCATTAAGCACTGCAATGCTGCAACCACACCTTCAATATGACACACACACACATACAGAAAGGGATCTGCATACATACACACATACACACACACACAAACAAACCGATGCTGTGAAATCAATACAACTCATTACCATAACTGTCAGTAAATCAGGTCAGTGTTCGTCTTAGAACTTTTTCCGCCTTAGAGTTTGCCATTCTAAAATATTCACTAAGACGCATGGCTTTGTTATGTCTAATGCTTAACACAAAAATACACAAAAATACACAAAAATACTAGCATGTAAACTTTTGCCTGGTCTATTTTTTCCAGTGCCCCAGAACATGTTTTCTCTAAAATGTGTACTTTGGTTTGCATAGTCATATTCACAGCGACTTAACATAATTTAACAGTAAATAAATCCATCCTGAAAACTTAGTTCAACATTTAGCTGGTTGTGTGGCTAATTTTTTTCAGTTGTCATTATGATGATCATAATTATGCATAAATGATCAAATTTTGTGGATATATAACAATTTTCATCCAAACACCAAAGATAACCAAAGCTACTAATGCTTATTTTAGCATCTCCAGTGATTTAATGGCCTTTATACTGGTATAATAAAGTAAATATATTTGTAACGCAAACCTTAAACACAACAAATAAAACCTCATGATATACAATCATGTCTTTTTTTACTGTCTCTCCCTACGGATGCATATACTGTAAGTCTTCCCGTCTCTTTCACACACACACACAGACACAATTTCTCAGTCCATTTCATTGCGCTGAACCTGGGACATGCATGTAAATCCGGACAGCCTGTGTGGTCTCCTTCTCTCCTGCTGGTGTGTCTAACACCCGTTTCCATTTCTTAATTTAAAAAGGTTAACAAATCAAAACACACCTCTGAGTGCAAGCCATGACAACACATATCACATTAACGATAACTGAATGGGTGCTGGCTGGCGTCGAGGGATGTCCTAATCGGGATCATTTTTATTGCTGGCACCTTTTTTTAATGTCAATCCAAACTGTAGCATTTGGGATTTTTTTTTTAAATACGGCTGAAAGCACTTAGACAGGCATCACATCTGCGTAAAGAGAGAAACCATGTGTGCTTCTGTTAAGGATGCCAACCTCTACCATACAGTTGCTTTAGGTTTAGGAGATAATAGTCACAGAGACATAATGTGATGCTTAATAAAGGTTAGGGCATAAAGAAAGCGGATCCACAGAGCAGATTGCATTATGCCCAGGGCCCAGAGATTTCCAGAGAGATTACAGGAGCAGGGAGTTTACAGTTATACACTCCAACACCAGTCCCCAGCTGTTGCTAATGTTTTTTTTTTCCCTGTTCTTCCCCTGTTTTAATCACCACGAAACCCCAAATTTTACACATTCCTTAATAAATCAGCGCTCCTACCAGACTTGTCAGGCTTTTCGCGTAATAAAACAAAAATACAAAGCGGTCCACTGTTTCCTAAACATACACTCTCTTTTGCCACCTCTTTCCAATATCTGTCTATTCGCTGTCTAATTTATCTTCTCTGTCAGTTTAACCGTCAATATCTCATGTGTCGCCCCCACCCTTTTTTATTCCTTCACATCTGCCTGTTTGTTCACTCAATCATTCAAGGAAGAGTGCAGGAGACTTGTGGGAAACCGAGTCCTTTGGGAACGTCTGCTGGTTACTTCCCCTCTCCAATTTCTCCTCTCAGCCTGAGAATAGGGTATCATCAGGATGGGATATGAACCCTATCACCCAACTAACCTGTAGCAATTAGTCTAGAAGATGGCAGTCAGGAATTTCTATTTTATTACTACTTCATATACTGTGATAAACAGTAAAAAATAGAGCCTCATGTTGTCAGTCTTATGCTCGTTTGATCCCACACTCATGTGCTCCTACCTTGTGGTTTTTGCCATGACGGTACACCATCCAGTCCTCGCCGTTAGTGCTAACCTCCAGTTTGAAGCTTGTGACATAATAGGACTTGTGCGTCTCTTTAGAGATGGCTCCCTGGGTGGCAATGCCAGCCAGAACCTTTAGGAAGTGCAGGTCCACCTGCATCAGGAGAAATAAAGAGATACCATGGAAATCAGAAAAAGAGTAATAATAATATGTGTAAATGATGTCAAGAACAGGACTGTGCAATGTGATATGTTGTAATAATAAATAATGACACATTAGCTATCATTATTGTAGGAATCTTCAGCTTTTTTCAAGACTCACTGACTGCATTGAAAGTTCGTATGAATACTAAGTATGTGAATTACAGTATGTGGAATGTTCCTGAATGAGCTAATACTCCATGAATAAGTATGCAGACGATGGACACTATGTATGGCATGTGCCAATATCACTATAGGTACTATAAGAACATCCTTTTTTTTAACAGTCAGAAAGTACATACTTACTGAAGTCTAGTACATATTCAGGTACTATGTGATTTCAGTAGTAGCATATGATCATCTACACATTAAGCCAGATGCAAAAACATACAAACGAATTTGAAAAATCTTAATAACAAGAGCTGAGAAAGGAAAATATCTATAAACTGTTGGGGTGAGCAGGGAAATAAAAATTCAAGAATTCTGCAGTGCTATCAGTCTGCATCCTGACATCAGTCACATTAATCACTCTCAGATCGATACGGAACAGGACCGATCGATACGGAACAGGACCTCTGCTGGTAGCTCCACACCCAGCATAAGCACCTTTACTTCCTACCTTTAGGTGGGTCTCCGATCGCAGGAGAATAAAGAAAGGGCCTACCCCATGATCTCCTGCTCTATCGTCTCGGCTAGGTGCCATTTGAACACGGTGAGTCTAACTGTAACATTTGTTATCTGTCAAAGGGCTGGCAGAACTTTCACACAAACAAACACTCACCACCCGGCGTGTTGTTGCTCAGGGCCACAGAGAAACACACCTACACAAAAAAAAATCAATAGCACAGAAGACTGCTGCTAACTATTTATTCCTGAGAAAGAACCATCATCAATCAAGTGGCTGTTACCATCAGAGCAGGGTGCGCATCATCAACCCGAGAGTGAGTGTGTATGTGTGAAAAAAACGAGAGAAAGAAAGAGAGAGAGAGAGAAAGCAAGAAAGCGAGTTAAGGGAAAGAGCGAGAGTGGAAGAAAAAGAGAGAGACAGACAGACAGAGAGAGAGACAGAAAGAGAAAGAAAGAGAGGAAAGGGAAACAGAGAAACAGACAGAGAAGGGGGGGAAGTGAGATAGACAGACATAGAGAGTGTGTGAGAGCGAGAGTGCAACAGACAGACAGATAGAATGAGAGAGTGAAAGAGAGACAGAGAGAGAGAGAAAAGGAAAAAAAACCCTGCAGCCTCTTAATCTTAAGAGAAAACCAAAACTAAGTGAGAGGAAAAGGCAGAGGCAGAGACAGGACCAGATTGTTCCTGCTGGGGGGTGCTGGGGGCAGTGTCACTAATGTCCACGTGTGCTCAGACCCACACAGACATACACAGTCTCGATCCCGACACACACATGTACATCCTCTCTGTAACACATAGTCGTTTAAATCAGGTTAAACTGCAGGGAGATGTGGGGCTCAGGGGGTATAAGATGGCAGGGGATGAGAGGGATGTGATGTGTGACTGCACATCAGCTGGTGGCAGAATACAAATAACAAGACTGAGCCATATCATACAGACACCGGAGCAGCTCGTTGGGGCAGAAAAAAATGTGCAGATAGATAGTTCCACAGCACTGGTGTGATATCAAATAATGAGTATTTTTGAGCTCAGAACCAGAAGAGTATCGGAGAAGGAGGGGTGCAAAATTTAGGGAATTTCCAAGGCTGGAATATCTTTTTATGGGAATTCCAGAACAAAATTATAGATTTAATGCAATTAAATCCCTCGACCATATTCCGCAATCACATGCAGCAGCAGTGCAGGATAAACGAGTCCACACCAGGGCCGACCCTGTTTTTTGAAGTGTGTATTTGTTTGCTTATGACCAAACCAAATGGTAAAACTTTTATACACAGTTTATACAAATTTTCCCAACTTTTCTAAACAATTTGAATTAATTCCCCCCAAAATTTGAACATTCCTTTAAATTCCTGTTATATTTCAAACATGGAACATATCCAGAATTCCCAAAGTTTTATTGTAAAGTTCTCAGAAATTTAATGGAATTTTTCTGCTCTTTATGCAGAATAGTGTTCAATATGGTGTCTGTAGCAGATCTTCTGCTGCACCATGTCCGAACATATGCATTTATGTAAACGATTGAACTAAGGGAAGCTCATCAGAACAGAGACTAGATAAAAGGCAATATTAATAGAAATATCAGGTCAGTAATAAATGTTTAAAACTATTGTACATAGTCTGTAGAGCCAATCAGGAGTGGTAACATGAAGCCACTTTACATTAAACAACACATATATTAGGCATTAAAAGCAAACTGCCATTCAGTCATGTTAGCTTTTTATCCGGGACGACCAAAGCAAGGAATTTCATGTAATCATACCAATCACAAATGGTAGCTGTAGTATATATGAAACAGATTATTCCCTAAAGCCTTTTGGGATTTTACAACATGCCGTGCAGTGCGAAAGGACAGACTGATGTGTGAGAGAGAATATAGTGCTCATTACTCTCCACCCTAACAATAGCCCAGAGTCTCTTAAGCCTCTGTCTGTGTGGCCTGTTAATAAAATGTGGAGACACCCAGAAAAGGTTATGGCATTTTCCTTCTGTAATATGAGAGAAAGGATGATAGAAATAAAGGATTGTGGTGTCTGAAATACAGCAAGGACGAAACCTTGTGGTTGGTGTAAAGCTCACCTGTATGTACTCTTTGTTGCTGTCTTCGCTTGGTGTCCAGGCGTTGTTGTCGTAGTTAAGACGTGCCTGCCGTGGAGACCACAGTCCATCGCTGAATGATGAAGAAGCTGTAATCTGATCATCTGCGATGCGGCCTGACTCCATCCCGAAAGGATTGCTACAGTGAAAATCTAAAAGAGGACAGACAGCAGATCAGCTACTAAAGAAAAAAGCGTAAATGTCTGAAATTGTGAATGTCTCTACTGTCTTTCTGTTTCAGGATCATGAATTTCTCATGCTGTGTGTACGATAGGGAAAAAATGCTTTCTGTTTACTGCCAGTAAAAAAAACCTCATGCTTTCCATATCCTGACTGAAACTGGTGACATACTTTTATTTTTAGTAAAGATACTGGTGCATGATGTGCAATCCAAGTTATTAAAGAGTGTTTCAAAGCTTTTACAGCTCACAGCATGGTGACTGACACCCAGATAAATTATGCCTCTTTCAATAGTAGTTTATAAACATTAGTCATTTAGTTGCACTGCTGCCGGACAAGCTGGTGGCAGATTGTACTTTATTGTTCAATATGAATTATTTATAGTTATTTTCTCGCCTGCTGCAGTTTACAGAAAAACCAGACTTTAAAGTAACTTCCATTATTAGATCATGCTTTTCATGAAACTGTGTAGATGTCAAGGTAAATATACTCTAAAGCTGTATAACAATATCAAGACAGCTAAATATCCCGTTTTTTTCATGATATTGTGTCGATAATCTTTATTGAAATGACTTTTTTTTAAACTGATTTTCATTTACATTCACATTTCATGTCAAACGACTTCCTCATCCACTTCTGTAGTTTCTGGTGACACATACGGCCAGAAACAAACAAAACATAATGCCACCTCTTTTTTTGATTCGTATTGAGATAGATAGATATTGCATTGCATATATCGTGATATTTTGTATTGTGTCCCATATATTGTGATATGTATATATCATATCATATCGTGAGGTCTTTGACAATACACAACCCTAATATACACTATATTGCCAAACATTTATGGACACTTTTAAGCCAATAAGCATCATAAAGAAGATGGTGTGTTATGGTTGGTCTGGAAGAATTAAAGTGTCCTGCACAGAGCCTCCAGATTGCACCCCAGACCTCCTCATCTGTCTAACCTCATTAATACTATCATGGCTGAATAAACAAATTTCTACATCTTAGACAGTTGGTGGCATTTTCATGTGTGGAGGATTATTATAGGGTAGGATTAAATTTGGAATAGGATATTTATGAAACACATTGATTTGGTGGGCAGGTGTCCCAATACTTTTGCTTCCTATTATTATTATTATTATTATTATTATCAATCCAGTCAATTTTATACACTGTATCAGGATGATGATAACCATACTGTTCATCATAATTATTATTAATAAGTGAATCATACTTTTACATTTACTAATGCTGACTATTTTAGCAACTTTTATTAGAAAAACATCTAGATTAGATTAAAACTTCTATTCCTTGAATTTGATGCTTGAAAAAAAACTGCTTGTCAATAGAGGAAAAAAAACAATACTTACTGTCATTAACCTTTTTTAGCGTCATGTTATAGCTAGCAGAGAAGCCGTCTTTCGCCACAGCCATGTCTGTGTGGAAGGTAAGCGAGAGAATCCCAGTGGATGACTGGATTTCAGGAGGAATTTTAGTCCCACAGTGGCGTCCAATAAGTGGTCCAACTACAAAAGACACAAAGGAAAAAGTTGAACTATCCCACTCAGCAATTACAGCAATATCCTGCATTCTGAGCGCTTTCCACCGTTACATAATGAACAACAGACTTTTTCCCCATCACAGTTCACAGACAGTCTCACTCAAAGCTGGATTAAATTCAGCCATTTAAAAGATGGCAGACCAAAAGGGAAAAACAGACGCATGTGAAATCCAGGTTTTTTTCAGGTATACATTACTACCGTAGTCACAGTGAGGTGGACTGACTCCATTCTTTCCTCACTTAGTCATGCCGAACAATCACACACAACAAAAATAGTCTATTAATACTCTCCTCTGGGTCTTTGTTTTTGACCAGATTATACCTAAAATTCATTTTAGTCATGTTTTGGAATTCCAGTGGCTAGTGTAGCTCTCATTCTCACACACACACACACACACACACACAGATATGCGACAGAAATAGCCTATTATTATTATTATTACTTACCTCTGGGTCTCGCTGAGTAAACTTTAGCCAGGCTTTGAATGGAATGAAATTTTCTAGTGGCCAGTGTAACTCTCTCTCTTTCTCTCTCTCTCGCTTACGCTATATTTCTCGTTCTCTCTTTTTCACACACACATGCAACAGAAATGGTCCTTTATTGATTACCCACATTGATTTTTTTCCCCCTTTTTGAGACGGAGGAGATCTGAAGTAGAAATCCCTGGATAACTCATTCTCTCTGCTGTCAGGTAGGACAGTCGGCAAAACAAGATGTAGTGTAAAGTAAATGTGAGGCAGACAGTTTAGATCCAAGATTTGAGTATTATCCTCAAAGGAATTGCAGCATTTAGATCTCTGGATGTATCCACTTGTATGTGAGTGGACAGCTCATTGATTGATCATAGGGTGTTACGGAGGAGGAGAGCTCCAGCTATTGAGGAGTGAAGGATAAACGCTTGTAATGAAGTTGATGGTGAAAGTCATTTTAGACTTCAATGCCTCTTAGTACTTATCATCAAATCCTGTTGTAGTGGTTTATCTAGAAAGCAGCACTCGTCTGTATAAAGTGTGTGAGAAACGAATCTGGCTGTAGCAGACGACCGAGTTTCCACTGAATCTAAAGGAAACTAAGAAGCAAATGATTCAAAAATGTGACTCTTACACAAAAAAACATAGAACACAAGAATTAAATAGTATTTCAGTATCATTTATGCTCTAGATTCACTCCGCTGATTAAGGTTATCATCACCACGCTTACTCTTTCATTTATATCTTTTGTCTTTTTTACCCTTTCTTATAAACTAACATGGTGCTACGGCTTCATGGCTCGGCTAACAGAGATAAAGCATGGAGGCCCGAGGCTGTGCTTTCATCTTCCAACAAACTGCTTTAAAATAACAATTAGATTAGAAGACCGAACATCATGGCAACTTCATGGCTTAGCTTTTCACTGGCACGGCTCCTGTCAGATGGCTTTGAAATGGGCATGCCGCCTGGCCAGATGGTTAGCAAGAACAACACACCATGTTGCTATGCAATCGTAACATCTGCATGATGACTGAATTGTGGTTCTATGCAAAATTAAGGCTGCAGATTTGCATGAACCAGACAACCAGGTCAAAACAATAGTGGACGGAAATCCTCTTAAATGCACTCCGCTGTGCCCAATGGCGGCTCCAGACTCGACAACACCAGGGCACTAATCTCAATTGGCAGAAACAACATGACACTCTTCGTACTGTAGGATTAGAATCGTCTAGACTCACCCTGCGGCAGGCCATCCCACACCTCCAGCCAGTCGTACTTGCACTCGCCCTCTGAGCCTTGCAGAGGGTCGTTTTCCAGGTCAAAGGTCAGAAAGGTTAGTGTGACTTCCATGTGCGGAGGAACGATAATGATAAAGGTGCACTCTAAGTTGTGAGGGTACTTGTCAGGGAAACCAGGCGATTCAATCACTCCAGACAGACGGGTGAAATTTCTGGAACAGTCAGAACCTAAAAAGAAAGCAGGAGATAACCAAAAGGTTAAAGAAGTGTAGAAACACAGTAAGGATTATACACACTCGCTGCTGCAATTTTCTAAGAGCTGAATGCCAACTGTATCCATTACATGCACAAATAGTCACACAAAAGCAAGGGTCTAAGCACTGAAGAGAGCCGCCTGATGGAAGCCTGTGAATATTATATCATTTATCACAGTATAGCATTTAATTTATACTGAAAAATGCTTTATCTGCATGATAGTGATACGCTGACCTTGGAGCTGTTGTCAATATTCACTCCCTGTCTGTAGAGACCCTGTTCCAGCACTGAATACCGGTCAGTAATCATACTTGAACAGAAATGTGCAAAATGTCTTTTAACTGATGTCTGTTTATGAAATGTATGAACAGATTTGTTACATTTTTTAACCAGTGCTCACTGTGATGATTTTCGTGTATGTTTGGAGTTCTGATCTGGTAAAAAGATCAAATCAAATGCTTAGTTATCAGATGCACTTATCCAGAGCGACATACATTATTCCCTGTTATACAACTGAGCAATTGGGGTTAGCGGCCTAATTAAACATTTAACATTTGTAAAGCTAAAATTAGCATATTTGGTTTATTTAAGATGCGAAATAATTATTTTAGATGCATGAAATTTGATATTTGTTTATTACTGGCCGTTACATAGGCAAATTTGAGTTCGAAATGACGTCACTCTGACTTCTTTAATTAGAAGGAAATGCCTTAAAATACAGAATTATATATATATACATAAATAATCGGTAACTTACTCTGTAAAAAGTAAATCAGCTTTATATATATATATAAAGTAAGTCACCGATAATTTATCTTATTATATATCTTGTCTCTGGTGGAAATGAAGTCTTACAGTCTTATGCATATGCATACAATGCAGAGAGGCAAATTTTTGTCATTTTCCCAAGCATAAGCATTCCTATTCGTGATAATAGTTAAAAAATACAGAATAACACCCCCCCCTCCCCATTCTTATTGTTTTATACTTTATAGGGGGATCTGCGCTAAATGCTACAGGATACTATTGCAAAAAATGTGTGTTTCCGATTACGCGGAAATCTCTGTCTGTGTGATCATCTGGCTTAGAGCAGGCAAACGTGCATAGCAATTGTCTCATTCATATTTGGTACCTTGTTTGTGTCTCTTTATGGTCTGTTCCTGCTTTTTATTTTTATTGTGTATCCCGTTTCCTCAAAGCAAAACAACCAAACAAGCTGCCATCCCAAAGGATGCAGTCAGGGTCAGGCTGTTTCCCCCAGAGCATCCTGGGTATTTAAAAGTATGCCCTGTCATGCTTTAGCTTCAACAGCCTCATACATGTTCTACATGCCAACTCTTTTATGTTTCACAAACACAATGGCAGGCGGCACAGCCCTTCCCTGACTCTACAGCGGCAGAGAGTTTCTGTGCACAGAAGAAGAAATGTTAATGTAAATGTTAACACAGAGATGTAGGATCTCTCATTGAAATGCTCTAAATCTCGTTATTCGTCTCATCACATCTTAAACAATAAGACGTTAATATAAATCCAGAAATTCCCATACTCTGGGCATTTGTTTCCCACAGCATAACTAATGTTATACCGGATGTTAGTAATGACATCATTTCCTATGTGACGTTAGTGTTAACAATTAAAAAAAAAACAATAAAAAAACAACAGACAAGCTTCAAATTTCCTGCTTATACTTATAATATCCAACATCTCTGAAACATTTTGTCTGGAAAATGCTATTCTATTAAACTGTAGCTGGAGCAGTTGTCCGGCTTGACTGACGACTTTTTTGTCCAATCAATGTCTTAATTATATAATTGTGTAATAATAGTTCAAAAAAATCTTATACAAAAACTAATTATAGTTTTCATCACAAGCAAAAGTCATTTAGGAGTTACAGTTACTGTCATATGCTTAAGAAAGAATCTTCATTTAAGTATGTGTGTGTTTCATACAGTATGTGATCTGTTGACAGGAGCCTGGAATAGATAGTGTGAGCTCAGGAAGGGGGTAAAATATCAGGGCATCAAAGAACAAACAGCCAGTAATCTGCAGCTCTTAAGTCCTAAATAACTGTAATGCTTTGACTATATTTACTTTCCTGACCAGCTGCAAGCCTGACAGTAACACGTGTATCTTCTCACAATACACAGACTGACTAGGAGCAATAACTGTGCTATAAACAGACACACACACACACACACACACACGAATACAAACCGACACCTGAATAGGCATGGTTACACATACACACACTACACTGTACAAGACTCTCTTCCTCGCCTGGCAAACAGTAAGAAGAAAGGTCACAGATGTCCAGTGGGACAAGCCTGGACCTGTCCTAGCCTGGACCGTCTCGGGAAATACACACAGTCTCCTGCGCATTTTCAGAAGGAGCTCATAGGGAGTCTAGCTTATAGAAGGATCGAGATGCAGAGACCAGCTGGTCTCGGTTTGGGTTACACGCTGTCCCTTGTCTCTTTTACTTGCCTGCACCTAAACCATTCTGTACATCTGTTACAGGGCTGTGTACACGGGTGTACATCTGTGTCTGTCCTAGACATGTACATGTTGGCATGCACATTCACCTGCTCATACAAACATTTCTTTTAGTTAGGAATTTTAACAGCGCTTATCCAGACGCTTGATGCTTTAATACTCGACATCTAAATAACAGAGCCCACAAAACTCATGGCACATGACTGACAGCCAAGTAAATTGAAGTTAAGCTTTAACGCATAGAAATAATTCCATCTAAACCTGAATGCAAAAAAAATGCAATCATAAATAAATTGCATTATAATCAGAATTATCAGAGCATCGTAAGAACTGCATAATGTTATAAGATAAATACAATGTGCATATGAGTATATTAAATGTTATAATAATATTCATTTTCCCATTTCTTTCTTTCCACATATATAGCAAATCAATAGCAACAAAAAAAGCTATAAAAACCATGATAAATATTATATAGAACCTTTAATGCTGGATTTACAGTAAGCAGCAGGTCAGACTCTTTTTCCTCCGTGACCTTTAAGGTCACTTGATTCCTTCCTAGCAGATGACCTTCTCACTTCTATGCGGACACACACACAGCTGCTATTACACACTGTACGCAAGCATATATCGCTTTATATTTCCTCACATTAGTGGGTCAGCTTTTAGGTATATGCTTTTAGTGTTTTAGCCTGCGGTAACAGATATGTTTAGATACCCCAGCATACCCTCACCCACTCAGCGATTTTCTTACACTCAGTCTTAGTGAAAAGGTGTATAGTTGAGTCTTATTGTGACCCAAGATAAATTCCTACGCCTACACAGTCAGCGGGAAGCCTCTACCGTGCCTTTGTACTGCACTGGACTGTGCACGATTGAGTAAACCCAACCTCATCAGCCTTTTGTCTGCACTCATTAATTCATGTTTGTGAGTCTGGCAGCTTAGTGCATGAGGGGTTCCTTTCCGATCCCTGGAAAAGAAGTGCCATATCTAGGTCATGTGCTCGAACCCGGGCTGTCTGTAGCTTTGGGGAAATAGGGGGAAGGGGGTGTTATTGTGGTGGGCTGCTGTGTAGAACTAAAAACTGATGGTCATGGATGAGTGAACTGTATGTGTGTGAGACAGCTTCTCGTTGCCAAATAATGTGTGTGATCGTGTGTCTGGAGGGCGCTAGCGTTAGAAGCCGGCATTATTCGCATCTAAGTATTCCGTGTCATGCTGATACACTAGCGTTCCACATTTATGGACATTGTCTGCAGTTTTAAAAAAAACTTCATAAAGACCCGAGCCGAAAGTGGAACAATTTTTATGACTACGCCTGCAGACATGGTTCAGAGCAAAACAAATCCTCCTCAGTCATCATTAACGATCCTGAACTATAATGAGTGGTGGTTGTTGTGTGATGTGATCAGTAATATCAGTGCAGAGAAACCGCCTGAGAACATTAACACCATCCGTCATAAGGCTTTAATTCACATGAGCACATGATACCACCGTGTCCAGACTGTACAGCTTGGGGAGAGTGAAATAGAGAAGGGGCAACTGGGTCATGTAGTAATAGCTGTGGGGAAGCTCTATAGTAAGTCTTTCCCGGCTTCTTACATTTACTGTTCCAGCAGTCTAATAGTGGAAAACAAATTGATTGCGTCTCTCAACTGTAACCGTGGCAACAGTAGGACTGGATTATATGTACAATTGAGTAAACTGGGGTGTAATATGTGGTGGAGGGGTAAAGGAATGCTACAGGTTCAAAATAGGTTTAATCAGACGTGAACTGAACTGCACCATTTGGTATTTATGCATCTGCAAATCTGTGAACATGTACATGAATTTATAAAAGTGTTTACGTAATACCTAGAAAGTCTAAACAGGATGAAGGCACTAGGGGGCAGAGTTAAATATATTTAACAAACTATAGTAGACAATGAAAGCAAAAGGAGAACAGCTAGAACAACACAGCAAACTAGGATCGGACTGGTAATAATACACCACACTGACAAAAGTATTCAGACCCTCCCGTCTATATATATATATATGTTTGTTGAGCATCATTTTTTAGATTTACTCTCACTTTCAGTCTTTTAAAATAATTAATTAATCTTTAATAAATAATCTTTAAAATTCATGCTTCGATTAATGCTATCTTCCAGATTTCTGAAGCATGGCTGTGGGAATATGGTCATTTAACCAGAATAGCATTAGGGCAGGGGGTGAGCAATCCCAGTCCTGGAGGGCCGGTGTCCTGCAGAATTTAGCCCCACCATACCTCGACACACCTACCTGTAATTTATAAGTATACCTAGAAAGATCCTTATTAGTTGGTTCAGGTGTGTTTGATTAGGGTTGGAGCTAAACTCTGCAGGACACCGGCCCTCCAGGACTAAGATTGCTCGTCCCTGTATTAGGGAGATCAGCACTACTGTCAGTTAAGGAGGTCTGGGTGCAGTCGGCATTCGAGTTCATCTAAAAAGTGTTTGGAAAAAACTGGGGTCGAGGACAGGGCTTGTGTACATAACCCACTGTGTCTTCAGGCTGCTTTGTACACAGGGGCATTTTCACGGAAAAACTTGTTGTGCTTTCAACTTTGTTGGAACTTTGCGGAAAGTAGGTGCCAGTAGGTGTGCTGGCACAAACTTTCAGCTATATATTATTAAAACATCACGCTACATTAAATATTCTTGCCTAGAATACAGTGTTTACCCTCAGCAATTCATTGTCCTGTCACCTTTTTATCGAATGTTTGAAAAAAACGTAAGTGCAACTTGTCAGCCAGGCCGCTTTTTCCTTTGCTCTGGTGTTAGTATAAGTTTTGGTTTGCTTTAAATCCCAACTTTAAATCAAAATCAGCTGCTTCACTCCCAGCAACTCAGACTTATCCAACATGTATCCGAGACGTTGGAGACATGCCCCTGGGATCCTCTGTAAGCCCTATTTCCTGTGACGTGATGCAAATGCATTTAGGTGTATCTTGCAAAACTTTAAATAAGCCTTTTGGGAACAAAATATGTCATGTGGAACTTCTCGCTAGGGTAGACCTTTTGCACCTTTCATCACCTGGAACAGTGAATGTAATGTACCATTAAACCGCATGTGAAGCCCAGAGGCTGTTGTCTGTGTGAGGATCCATTTACACTATATGTACCGTAGGGATGGAAAAATGTACATGTATAGTATCTGGTTCTGGCAGTGTAGCAAGTATTAGACATTAAATTCACATAATCACTGGTCCACAGACAAACAACTTCAGAGCAATCAGGTTTGACGGTTTAATGATTTAGTTAGAACTTAACAGCAGCTCTCACAGGCATTTATAGAGCTCTTTTTCCTTTTTTTTCTACGTTTGCTAATATAAAGCTTTGCCACTGGCAGGCTATCATCAGGAAGCAGTTAGCTCATGTGGGATTTTTTTCCACTGTAGGCGCTAATACAACACATTACAATTTGCTGTGTAATGATGGATACCAGTTGTCTAGGACCTCTGGTGATGAAATGCAGGAACACAGAATTGCTTTGTCCTGCTGCGAGGCTAAGCTTGGTGTAACTGAGATCAGTATGAGAAGGAACAGTCCAGCACTGACCTGGGCTGAGAAATGGAGGCTAGATTTCCTCTCCACAGTAGGAGGTGGTTTGATAGCAGCTTTTTTTCCCCAGCAATCTATGCCATGTTAGGCAGACACACCTCCGGGCTGTGTATTTACTCAAGATTTTTATCACCGCTGGAGACCACTGCACTTCTTATGCCAACACACATACATGGTAAACAGAGCTCACAGGCCAAGCCTTAGTCCATTCCTTGTTTTATTAGATCTTTCTCAATGCTTGCTTGTTTTTTTTTTTTTTTTTTTTTTTTTATCTTGCTTGTCTTTTTCTTCATTCCTTTCCTCAGGCTTGTTTGCATCTCATAAAACGTGGTTTGTCGGCACACTCTGGCAACAGGCCGGCAAGTTCAAAATTAAACAGAAGCGGTTGGGGAAGGCACAACACACATCATCAAATTAGGTTTTCCGGCACACACACTTTCTGATTCTGATTTATACTCCAATGCAGCACACACATGCTCCCACACACAATTTCACCAGAATCCTTTAAGGTGTTACAGAATTTTCTTAATGTCATGGAAACTGCAAGGCTCCACATCCCACAGGCTTTTGTCATTACTGCTTGCTTATAATAGAAAGCCTGAGACGTGTCTATATAATAGCACTCATTCTGGCACCTGCTTGTCTCTTTATACTTCCTGTTCGCTCAAGTGCATCTGTGCATCAATGACTTCCTCACTCCAAGATGGGGACCTGTGACTGCATGTCATTAGTTTTTCCCGAGAGAGGATGTTAGTGATTTCACTGAAGGGAAAGTGTCAAGCAATAATGGGAGGGTTTGGGTTCTTTAGTCTACCACTTCCAGATTTCACGTGTCTTTCTTGCGCAGGAACCACGCTAATCTTTTATGTATCGCTACAATTTTATTATTTACTATTTTATTATTTATTTATTATTATACAACTGAGCAATTAGGAGTTAAGGGCCTTGCTCAGGGGCCCAACACTGGTAGCTTGGTGGCCACAATCTTCAGATTAGCAGTCCAACACCTTAACCATGAGCCATTACTATCCCCCACAGTAATATACAGTATGTGCTGCCAGTTCCTAGCATAGTTTGAATCAACAATTAGAGCCTCCAGAACTTCTAGACATTTTCCACTAGTTTAAGTGTAACTCATGAAAACCAACATGCTTCACTGAGATAGGAAACAATAATGTAGCTTTATGTTTCGTTATTATTTCATTTTCCATGTACACAATGTAGTTTATTTTTATTTTTTGTGTGTCAAAAGCTATCAGTGTCTGTGCTGTTATTAATTTAAACAAAAAAAACTTTTTAACAAGCGCACTTTTTTTGACAGTTCCTGTTATAGAAGAATAAATTTTGTTTATATAGCGCCTTTCTATTGCTCAAGGTCGCTTAAATACGCTGTTATATGGTACCGTGGAAAAACCCGTTGCAATTCATTGTTGCCAGGCTTCTTTTTGAACTCGACAGCAGATACGCAGCAACACAGCCAGACATTATATTAGTAACGCTGGTTCGCCTGGAGATCAGGACTCAATTAAGACGGTATTCCTGGAATGCATTCAGAAGGAGAAAAAAGGGGACAGTAGATGCCTACCTGCTGTTTATTTTCTCTACCTGCTGCTGCCTTGATCTGTATTTGTCAAGATGTGTGTCAGATAGTCCCATAAAGACCAGGGGAATCACATAGGCATGGTGGCAGTGTCACGGCTGTGATTACTCCTAAGCACTAAGCAGTGTCACATGACACCACTACATTACCGTAACAATGACCATCCTGCTACTGAACAAAACCCGACCAAAAGAACACCTTCCCTTTAATTCACAATGCTATAGTATGCTAACGTCTTTCTGCTACCAAGCTAATCCTGACCAATAGCATTACTTCCCTCCAGGTTTTAACAAAAGGCCACTTGACACCAATCTGATCAATAGGAGTGTTTCTCTTTAGTACTTGTCATTTGAGTGGGATTTTTCCCATAGTTGTTGATGTTCAGAGGAAAAGGCTGAAGTGTGTGTATCCTGTGTGAAAAGGCTCTCCATTGTGTGCTTATACAGGCAGCTCAATTAGAGATCATACTGGGGTGAAAAACTTCACACACAATATAAAAACTGTCCGCTTGACAAGAAAAATCAAACATGCAGGCAGAAGCCAAGAAAGAAACGGTTGTCTGTGATATATATTAATATGACAATGCGATTACAAAACTTGGACCTGTGATATAATAATATTCAACCAAAAATACGGATTAAACAGATTTCAACATCGGTAAGTACGAGTGTATGACTATAAATTAGGGTTGTGTAAAAGTATTGATACAAAATTACGACTTCCTCCTCCTGTAGATGTCATATATGGTCGATTTCTCAGAAACAAACATGGCGGAAAAAAATAACGGTGCCTTCGGCTTTGTATTTGTTGTATTTTTTAGATTTATTTTAAATATAACAATGTGTGTCCATTATTTTGTGATATATTGTATCGTGTCCCGTGTATCGTGATATATATCGTATTGTAAGATCCTTGCTAATACACAGCCCTACTATAAAAATGTGTATGGTTAATGGACATATTGTTCATTTAGGTGACACTTACTTCTCCATCTGACTTAGAACTAAATCTGTTTATTTTTAGGGACCTTGTTTAAGATCCCTACTATTTTAGCCTGGTACCATCTACTCAGTAGCTCAAAGCCTAAATGTCTTCACTATATACATATCATATTAGTTAGCCTGGGTTATGCTTTTCTCTTACCCGTCTTGTGGATCTCATAACGCAGCGAGAAGCCGGCACCTTGGTGGGCATAGTCGGACACAAATCGGATGTGGAGCACTGGTCCGGATGAGATGATAGCTGGTGGGGCGATGTTGCTGCAGTGTTTCCCCAGCAGATCTGCCGAGTCTGAATTGCCATCACGGATCTCAACAAAGTCGTATCTGCAAAACAAACCCAATCATGTGAGGCCAGTAAGGTTACAGCCCAAGTAACTATGCCCTAATTGACCCAATGACCTGTGTTCCACACACATTCCAACCTGTCAACAAACTAAGTCCTGGCAGCACATACTGTACATCTACAGCTGGTTCGATTACGATCCTAGGTGCATTTTTGTTTTAACAAAACCTGTCAGAAAGCAACGCAGTTGGAGGGAGAAAAAAAAATCAATGTACCAAACACCACACAAAAATAAATCAAAGTGAAGACTTTCTCACTCCTATAAATAAACCCCTTCATATTCCTTTCACAGTTACTGAAAAGTGTATAGCAATCAGTGAATAGTACGCTTTTACACCAATAACTGAAAAACACAGAGGCTTCCATGGGTTGACGTAATGAATTAATAAATAATAAACTAACAACAAGAACAAAACCTGATTTAACTAAAGACACACTCTGTCTCATCCATATTCAGCACAGCTATACTGTATATACACACACTATATGAACACACACAGTGAATTTGTGCTTATAGTCTGTCAGTTTTCCCTCAGCAGCACCCACAGTAATGAGATCTCTCTTGTTTTTTCTCATTACGTCCCCAGTTTATAAGAGTCGTTGCCTCAGGAGTTTATGCACACTGTGGTCAAAGTAGCTCGATCTTGGTTAACTAAAGGAAAAAACAGGCCTATTATGCACTTCGAACATTTCCTGCCTGATTACACAAAATGGACTCCATTCCTGAAAGACACAAAGGGCTGATCCTAATGACAAGTAAATTAACAAAAACAACAACAACAACAAAAAAAAAAAAAATTCAATATAATTTGCTTTTGTGAATAAATAAATAAATAATTGATCAAATCATTTAATGCATCTTTTCTTCTGAGGCTGAAGGAATAATAATAATTTTGGTCTTAACAGAAAAAGAGAGAACAATACAAAGGGAACGGCCATTAAATCTAATGAGGAGGTGAAGAAAAGCGTCTGCCCTGTTAAACGCTGCGCTAACCCACTAGCATTGGCTGATTTTTACATTTTTTTTTAACGCTCACACAAGTTAGTTCGCTCGACACTAAAGCGTAACTGGTGCTAGTGTGTTGCGGCTGATCTGACCGCAGTCTAATAAGCCTGCAACTCCTCACTGCACTCGAGCTGAGAAGAGCCATTGTTCACCAATCAGCTCCAGCTGAAGAGTCAAGAGTCGCCAGCTGGAAAAGTCAATGAGCGCCAATGTGAAGAGCTTCGTCTCTCGACGTCTTCTTCCAGCTGCTCTTACATCACTCAGACACCCGGAAGACAAGTTGTTTTCTCACATATAAAGCCTTAAGAATAAGTGATGAGTGTCTTTGCTTAAGGCTGCCAGGCAAAGACACTTTGGAAAGGCTGCTGCCTTCAGAACACTGAATTACTTATGCTGATTTGGACTTCCTGAAAAGGAAATGAGAAGCAGAATGTGTGGTTTGGTTTTACTTAAACGTTGGCTTCAATCTGTAGGGTCCATATATCAGAAAACTCTGAATCTCCAAAAGAATCAAGACTTTCATTGAATTGGTAGTTATTACTGTTTTAAACCTTATTCAGTTCATCCAAAATAGGGGGAAGGGAAGAGGTTGCTCATGATTAAGGTGTTGAACTACCAACCCAAAGACTGTGGGTTCGATTCCCAGCTCCAAAAAGCCACCACTGCTGGGCCCCTGAGCAGGGCCCTTAACCCCCCAATTGCTCAGTGGTATAAATAAGATAAATGTAAGTCGCCCCTAGATAAAGGCGTCTGCCAGATGTTGGTAATGTACATGTAGCAAAGTCTACTATAATTTTATCTTTAATATGAAAAAAGTTCAGTCTTTATTTATCAAACACACACTTTTTGTTTTGTTCTTATTTTTCTGCTCGGCATGTATTTCTATTGTCTTGTTTATTTGCATTTTGTCCAGAAATGATCTTGTACAACACTTTTATTTATTTTTTTACTTTTATTATTTCATGCATTGTTACTGTAAAACATTCACTAGGATGACAATTAAACCTTTATTTTTTTTTTTTCTTCCACTACAACTTTTTAAATATTTTCATCATTTAACGGATTCCCTGCCAGTGACCTGCAGAACCCCTGCTAGGGAGATCCACCTTTCCATCCTTTAATAAATCCCCAAAGCAGACCGGTTACTGGAAGATGAAGGTGTGTCACAGTTTAATAGGGGGAGACTGTGAGCCAGGAAAAGGAGGGGGAGGAGGAGATGCACTGAAACCTAACACTGCCTTCAGTTCATTAAGTGACAGACTCTAGCAGGTGTCTTCAAAACCATCAAGCATGTTTTGCACTGATTGCACAGAGATACACAAAACCCAGACAGTTGTGGAAAGTGCAGTCATCATAAGCAGGACTAATGGAGTCGTTAATGTTTAGACTAGTCTAAAACTGAATCTAATCTAATCTAATCTAGTAGTCTGTGAATAAATTATCAAATGTTAATTTTTTAAAATTATATCCGATATTACAAAATACAGCTATATATACGTAATATAATACACAGAGCCATTGTTAATACACCTATAAAACTAGTTTAGATGGGAAAAAACAAGCTCTTAATGTATCTAATAATCTAGTACTTACGTATATATATATATATTCATTTTCTATACCCGCTTATTCCCTAATTCGGGGTCACAGGGATCTGCTGGAGCCCATCCCAGCCACCTCTGCAAAGGCAAGGGCAGGAGGGGTACACCCTGGACAGGTCACCAGTCTATTGCAGGGCAATTACACACTCACTCCTATGGGCAATTTGGAATCACCAATCAACCTAACATACATGTACCTGGAGTAAACCCACACAAGCAAGGGGAGAACATGCAAACTCCACACAGAAAGACCCTGGCTGGGAATCGAACCTGGGCCTCCTTGCTGTGAGGCAACAGTGCTAACCACTAAGCCACCGTGCTGCCCCTTATTTGTATATGTATTTGGATTAAATCTATAAAATAAACATCGGCCGTGGAATTATCGTACACTGGAATTGGCAGCAAACAGTTTATTAGCTATGTGATACTCTTACACTGACATTAAACAAATAAATGTACGTTTAGATTGCTAAAGCTTTAATACAGAAAGAATAATAAAAGATGGAATGAAACGTTGCGCATTTATTAATAAATAATAATATATGTAATAGTGATAACAGTAATTATAAGCTTCTCGCATGTTCTCATTCGGGTACAGTTTTATCCTGCTGACAGCCAGGAGCAATGTGTTATTTGGTTTGGTACTCTGGGGGGAGCAACAGGGGGGGGTTGGGGCAGTTCTTCTTGCCTTCAGATTTCAATGTAGACCACCCGTCAATTAACACACACCCACACACACATACACAAAGAGGCTACAATAGCAGCATTCATGCAGTGATGAGGACACATGGAGTGAAACACTTACTCTCTAATCATTACAGTCACATGACCAACAGCTTTAAAGAGAAGGCTAAGAATAATTCGATTTCCATAGATTTTTATTATGGGATGTTGTTGCTGTGGTTTCCTATCAGTTAGGCAAGGATGCTGGGATTATCACGCTTTGTGAAGCCGCATGAGTGTGAGTATGTGTCATTTGTTTCATTTTTAACTTTCTTTTATTTCGATTAATTATTTCTGTATTTTTTTTCTTTCATGTCTGTCTCTCCATTGGGTTTTTGTTTGACATGATCAGGTTAGCATGTGTGTGTGTGTGTGTGCGCACCCCACCTCCTGCTCTCTGAGCTGCTTGCTAATTGCCTTTCACACATTCTATCTTTCAGGCAGGAATCTTTTTCACACCTGCACATAACCATCAAGCTTCAGAGGTCTGCCACACACACACACATTTTTTGGTATCACTAGGTTAATGAGAGGCCACCTTCTGTTTTAGAGTGACACCCAATGACCATCACCGTTTCACTGTCATACACCAAAGCAAAGATCTGTTTACAGTAGGAAAACATCTGAAACGAAGACACCAAACGAATAACAATGCTGTCAAAAAGTAATGAGGAAAAAATCCCTGGCAAACGGCCCAAGGTCTCGCCAAGAATCTGCAGATTAACAACTTCACACGCTCTCCTTTGGTACAGGAGCCCTTATTTACAGGCAAAAAAACCCCAAAAAAACAAATGGACCTGAGAAAAAAAAACGCTTCTGAAGGTGCGTGTAAATAATTAACTTGGTGTTTGAGTTCAATCACGGTGTAAAATCAAACTGATCATTTGTTTGGGTGTGAAAACATGTTTCTTCCTGCAGACAGTCGGTGAAAAAAGCACAGATCCAATTTCTAATATGCTGGTGTTATATCTCGGAACAGCTGTGCTTATAGACAAGGCCACGGTCCTCCGGCTCTGCGACAAAACATTAATCGTGTTCATTGTCTGTAACAAATGCTTCTGCAACATGAGTAAGACTGTTATCCGTTCGGGACATTAATGAGTCCCCTGGAGTTCAGCTATCCTTCATACCGTCCATTGATTCTTCATTACATGTGGAAAAATAACCATTGATCAGGTGGACCCCCGGGAAGTGGTGTAGGACAAGGTTATCATTAATGTGTCACTTCACATTGGAGAAGAGCAAACGGTGCATTCTTGCTCTCTTTTTTTTTCACCGTTAACATTTATAAACAGCAGGGTAAATAGGCGAGTTTACTACCTTTCACTTAGTTCCACCAGGGTTGTCTGCTGTTTATCTAAATCCATGTATAGTCATGCAACCTTCAACAACAAAAAGCTGAGCATGGTAGCTAGTGTTCCAGATTAGCATAAACAATGCTAACCTATGCTAACCTTCTCACCTCAGTGTTGATAAAACAAGAGTCCAGCTGGAGGACATTAACACACTGCTGGGTCTGTCAGTGCAGCTCAGCATGCATCGAGTACCAACACTTTGAGGATGCTCCAAGTCTCCTGTTACAATTTGAGTGTTTGAACACCGGTTAGCTGCAGCACTAGTGCTAACAGTCAGGGTAAATACACGTACTACTGTAAAAAAAAAAAAGATTTCCAGACAATTTTATAATTTTAGAAAAGCGGAAAGTCCTTTATGCCAATTAGGTGCTTTATAGCTATACAACAGACGTTACAAAAAAAGACGAGAAGGCTCTAAAATGGACTGAGGGGTGCACCGAGACAGAAAAACAAACCAAGAGAGGGAAACAGCACCTTAAGCTAGCTCATGGTCTATATCCATTATCTATGCCATTCAAGGAGTGTGGCATGCTTGATTGAATTACAGATGTATCATAATAAATCATGTAGCTCTTTTTATATTCATTCAACATCAATCTATTTATAACCCTGAGGGGCAGGAAGTTGTTGGAGCTGTGCCAGGGCTTGTGTGGAGTAAGCTGCTGAATTATAATGCACACTGCGGAGTGAGGCACAGGGGCAATGCTGTCATGATTATTCCAGCTAAGCTCTGAGCTGTAAGCTCCATACCTGATTGCCCATCCTGACACTGCACTTCCTCCCTATGCAAATATTTTCACTGCAAACACTCAACCTGAGACTCACCCAACCTCCAAATAATGCATTCTACCAATAGGGCTTGTTGTTTTCTTTTCTTTTTTTATAGTTCTTCACTCTACACTATGCGGAAAATGGTAGTGGTTAAATATTCCATTGAGTCATGAAAAGTAACGCGGCAGCAAATGACAATTCATTCACGGGGATCTGCTGGAGTCGGCAAAAGGCAGGAGGGGTACACCCTGAACAGGTCGCCAGTCCATCACAGGGCCACACACACACTTACACCTACTCCTTTGGGCAATTTGGAATCACCAATCAACCTAACATACATGTTTTTTGGACTGTGGGAGGAAACCGGAGAACCCAGAGTAAACCCACACAAGCACGGTGAGAAGATGAAAACTCCACACAAAAAAGGCCCCTGCCCGGGAATCGAACCTTCTTGCTGTAAGGCAACCGTGCTAACCACTAAGCCACCGTGCTGCCCTACAACATGAACATTGAACGTGAACATTTTATGCCCATAAGTAAGCAGAAGCCAATACACATCCAGCAAAAAGAATTATGAGTCAGTAGTTATTTGTTCTTAGTTTTACACTTAAAACAGGAAGAAAATGCTCAGATATTACAAAATAAGACAAGGAAAAGGTCTGAAAACTGGAGCAATTTATAAATAAAGATGTTGGCAGTTTGCACAGATCTAAGAAAATGTCTTAAATATCATTGACCTGAAATTGTCTGAATATCCGACTGTTAAGGTGTTGGACTGATAGCTGGAAGATCAGGGTTCGATTCCCAGCACCACCAAGCTGCCACAGCTGGACCCCTGAGCAAGGCCCTTAACCGCCAAATGCTCAGTTGTATATAATGAGATAAATGTAAGTCACTCTGGATAAGGGTGTCTGCCAAATGCTGTAAATGTAAATGTAAATGATAAATGGATAATGTCCTAGTTCTGGAATGTAAACATGCTATTTTGCAAACATCTCCTTTCCTCCTGCATTATTGTCTGTAAGGCAGAGTGAATGTATTTGCATTTTTAACACTGTTTGCCTCTGCTCAGCACACTCATCCATCCTTGATGAACTCTGGCACGCAGCTCCAACAGCTATTTGAAAAATGTTCAAAACAGTCTTTCACAGTTTTACCCCACTTATCATGAGATAAACTTCAGCATCTAAACCTCGGTGTCCTCGCTAAGCATGCTAAACACAAGCGGTGTGGCGGAACTTAGAGAATGGGCCGCAGCCGTAGAGATGACTCATTTAAAATTTGATGGAAGTAGAAATGGTGGAGAAATAAAGAGTTAGAGATGAGAAGACGGAAAAACATTGTGTCTGCAAACCAGATCGCTAAAGATTAAACTTTCTGTATGAGAGCAGGTATCTGGTAACATCTGTAATAGTAACAGTCACACCAGTGTCTAGATTCAGTCCAGACCCTTTAACCTGTCTGGTTGGCTCTGATTTGATCCCTGAGCTCTATAATACTACCTGACAGTTTAAACTCCTCAGGTTATATAAATTAAACAGGGCACTTAAGCTACTTAAGGAGTGTCTTTGTGGCCAGGAGAGAGAGAGAGAGAGTGGGAGAGAAAGAGAGAGTGAGTAAGAGAGAGCTAAATGGGGTCTGTGGATCAGATATACGCTCTGCTTACAATGTCTACACCACATAATGTGTCCGGGTGTTGGCGTGATTCATATATATTGGCGCGGAGAAACATGCATCCAGAGATGGACCGTGAAGTGAATGATCATAGAGTGCAGTGTAATGTCAGGGCTGTAAACCATCGTTCTTCCTTAACTCTTATAAATAAGCATGATTTTATGTGTTCACAAATTAGACAGTGTAAAAAAAAAATACACAACACAGGAAGTTAAAAAAAAATGCACACACCCACAGGCAAAGTGGCCTTTGCTGCCCAAGCTGGTATGTAGGCTACCTTCAGCGGTGTAGAGGAATCCCCTCTACCCCTGTGCATACAGGTAAGGAGGCTGTTTATCAGCGTGCACCGAGTCTGGAATAAAGCCTGAGGGACTTTCGCTACAAGAGCCACCAGAACAACACTGCTTTTAATTCATCTTCAAAATCCCCTGACTCACTCACTCACTCGCTCATTCATTTTACCCTCACCCGTCACCCCCCAACACACACACACATAGTGATTTCTAACTATATGTCTGTATGCTACAATAGTTAGACTGCTGTGAATGGTGACTGTGCTACCATGTGCCAGTGGGTACAAGTGTTATTACTTGTTTTTAATGAGACACTTGTGTTGGCTGCACTTTCTCACTTAGGATGGTGGTTAGCTATAAAAGCTGTATCAGTGCTAACTGCTCTGCACTTAATTCAGCCATCTGGATCCAGAAAAGACACTTGTACTGGAAGATGTTTTAAACAAAAGGAAAATCGGGGGGGAAAATATGTGGCATTAAATCTTCGCTGGTTTGGATTTAGACTTGGCTAAATGTTCAAAAAAATAATAATTTAGTGACTTGAGCAGAAGATTGAGTTTTTATTCTAAATTTTCACTGCTGGGCACTTGAAGTCTTAAACTGCTCATTTGTAAATGCCAAAAAACACAGCTTTAAAATATATTTTGGTCTGACCTACCGATTTATGATACGCCATCATACGTGGCACGTTATGCTGATTGACAGAACATTTATCATTATATCAGAAAGCAGCTTGTCCTCCATTACACTAGAAGCAGACACCTCTGATGTCTGCCATAACTTGCCAACAGAAGCTTGCTAAGAGACAAACTACATTTACAGCGTTTATTAGTAGCCCTTATCCAGACAACTGAGCGATTAGCGGTTAAGGGCCTTGCTCAGGGGTCCAGCTGTGGCAGCTTGGTGGTGCTGGGAATCCAACCCTGATCTTCCAATTAATAGTCCAACACCTTAACCACTGGACTACCACTTCCCCCACAATATGATCACTAAGAGGAACTGAAAAGCTAGTTTCAGCTCTGATATTGGTGGTTATCCAGTTAACTACATACCTGGTAAATGTTTGAATAAAACAACTTTTTATTCTGATGATTTCTGTAGTTTCTTGATAATTTCTACATTCAATTTGATTTTTCTAAAATCTATATCCAGTGTGACATGAAGTGAAACGCTTTACATGACCGTGTATGACAGTCATGTTGGACTGCTAAATGGAAAATCGGGTTCGATTCTCAGCACCACCAAGCTGCCACTGCTGGGCCTCTACGCAAGGCCCTTGAACCCCTAATTGCTCAGTTGTATAACAGAGATAAACGTAAGTCGCTCTGGATAAGGGCGTCTGTCAAATGCTGTATATGTAAATGTAAATAATAAAATGATAAAATATAAGTAAACACATTAAAATAAATTCTAACAATGGAGAAAATATTTGACAATAATATGGAAGTATGGTGAAAAATGAGGAATTAGGCAGCAGTCTGTATATACTAGTGAATGAAGAAGATATCAATCTGAATACAGTGTTTTTGTAATGTCTTGTAAAGTCTTGGTAGGCAATTCAACATGTACCATTTTCTTCTTGAGCTGCACACAAAAATAAAATAAGTGTTTATTTACTTCATGGACAAATTGTAACTTTGCAAAACGACACAAAACTGACTGGAAAGTAAATAGGATAAGAATGGAAATCTATCTGTTTTGCTTAAATGTATTTATCTAAATCTTAAAACCTTTCTCTGCCAGTAATGGAAAAAAACACTCACTGACCTGTTTTCCTAAAAGTGGTAAATGATGTGTACCAAGTCTCCATAAATAAATAAGACTTCCTACAAAGTAGTGTTTACTAAAGCACTTGTGTAAAAAAAACTGCATCTTTCCAGATGAGATGTGCGAAGTAATGGAACATGTCAACTTTTATAAAAATCAGGCCAGTGCTGGGGAAAAATATCAAATATGACATCGAAATACAAATCACTAAGGAGTCACCAAAATAGCTGAACGAGAAATGGATCAAAATCTGCATCCCTCTTTTCTGCCCCGCTTCTTTTGTGTTTGCTGAGAAAGAGAGCACTGGAAACAACTGCTAGTAAAATATTAATACTCGGATTCTAACAAAGAAATGTCTTTGTACACAGCTAGGTATTATTAATATTGTAAAAAATTTAGAAAGCCCCAAAAGTCAAATATATCTAGTGCTATAACCATGTCATTTTTTTTCTATTACGTTCTATAACGTTTTAATTTATTTTATTGCATTGTAAGAAAAATATACTAAACTAAACTTTAAATTGGATGAATTTTCATCCATCATGCATTTCCACTACTGACCAACAGGGGGTGGACTCACCACAGGAGCCATCAAGCCTGTAAAACGCTCTCAAATTCGAGAATGTAGATTTCCATAAATCCCTGGGATTCAGCAATGCTTTGTTTATTGTATATTTAATTAATGTGTAAGCTTCACAGACATCCTTTGAGGTGTCTGTAAGCCAGACTCGGTAGTCTCCAGTTGAGCACTGGGAGATTCTCCAAGTCTAACATGGTGCCAGATTGGAAGCTTTACATAAATGTAACAGTTAAAAAAGCTGTGTTGTTGTGCCATAAAATTACTCTGAAAAAGGAAAATCAGTGGCCTTCTGTCCTGAGTCTACTAACACCTCAACAAACCTCCATCTGCTACACAGCCCATGATTCATAGCTGTTACACCTCAGCAGCCCAATGTGTGTAAATTAAGTTTGTGCTATATAACATATTTAACAGAGTTCCTACAGTATAGATATATACGACAGCGCTTAACACGATAGAAACATACCGAAGCCGTCATTAAACTTGAGTGTATTATGTGCGATTATTTTAGACTGAGTGTGTTGTGTGACATTCTCTAACCTGCAGTCCAGCCTCTCCAGTTCAAAATGAGGGTTAAAGTTGAGGACGATGCGCTGGGAAGGCTCCGGAGCCGTGATGATCCAGCGGCAGTCCTGGTGAGGTGGGTACTCCTGTGGGTAACCAGGCGTGGTGATATAGCCCGCACCCCGCTGGCATCCCGGTGCCCACCGCATGGCTCTGAAAATAAATCAAAGATCAGATTCAGTTTAATTGATTTAACATAAATGTCCATCCTGTTTAAGGACACGGATCATCAATCATTGCCATAGTTTTAACTGACTTAATAAACCCCTTCTTAAAAATGTCTACCTTTTTGACAGACTATTTGTTCTGAGTCTAAGAGTCTGTCCATCCATATCTCCTGTCATGTAATAGCAAGGAGACCATTTGCAAACATTAGGACACGATCTCTGATTTAATCTGCACATCTTTAGAATAATAACCCCTCTAACACACAGACTCACTATCCTGTAACAGGAAACGGCTTACAAGCTGCGTGTTTGCTTCAAGTTAAAGGTCACGTTAATGCTGTGAGATCAGCATTTGGCCACAAAGACGTCTTTCTGCACTAAGAGCGCAAAGAGGGCAATCGTTCTTGCTTTCATGCCCCACATGCCTTGATCTGTTTTATCAGCCTGATCTATTACAAGACTTCCAAAGTCCCTCAAGCTCAAATAATTGATACGGTTTTAATTTTTGTTTCCCCGGAGTGTACAGTTCAGGTTGTTTGACCTGTGCTATAACTCAAAGGAGCTGCATTATTAAAATAGTTGAAAGGTAGCAGCATATTAAAGCGTAACGTAGTGGAAGGGAGGTCTGATACACTGCAGTCAGGCTTCATACTGGTTAAAGGTGGAAACAGCACTCATGACTTCCTGAATCACAACCATACGGATCTAAAAAAACTCACTCCATACAGTAAACTGACAATGCGTCAGCAAGGACGTATATACACACAGCACACACAGTACAATCTCACGCATGTACATCACCGATGGGCTGAAGGTAACTTAAAATCCAAACCGCTATCAATTAACTATTTTACCGTAATTACGAGTAATGAATATTTTTAAATTTATTTATATTTTTTATTCTTAAAGTTCACTGCGTTTTTCTTTTCTTTGAGTTCCTCCTGTTACATCAAGCTCTCCGGCATATCACTTCATCGCCACTCACCAGACCATGTGACTTCACACACCCTAGTATGTTTTTAAGACAAAAACAACCCGAAATAGCCGACATGGGTAAATTACGTCGGTTAAGGGTTCTAAATTTTGGTCCAGCCCTACATCACTGTATAAACCCAGGCTTGTTTCAGTGCCACATGCAGAACCTCAGTTGAGGATGTCAGGAATGGGTTAAGAAGACAGATGACAGATTTGATGTGTTATTTTAAGTTTCCACAATGCAGGGTGAACTGGTATGCACGACAAATGTGCTACCTCAGGTATAATGGAGATCCTGAAACTTTAAAGAAGCATTCCTATCAGTCACATGACATTCTAAATGAAACTTCCTGTCGATTTTTTACTCGAAACACTTAACAAGATGAATGTGCAAAATGTGGGCCCTTCTCCAAAGCTCTTCATGTCAAATATTGGAAAATAGACCCAGATGGCTAAGATGTAATAGACTTTCAAGAGGTGACATTTGGAAGGCTATTAGAAATTTAACGGTATGCTTTCAGCACCATTGAATTCGATATGCCGGCCTGCCCTTCTCCTGTTTCCCCGATGGCCACAGAGCACTGCACAACATCACATACACAAATTACGCACAGTAACAACACTAAACAAATAACCTAAAACTCCTTCGCCTGTTTGACAGCAATTATGTGACCTACCGCACTTCCAGGGCTGTTTAGCATGTACAGGGTTTTGTGCTTGAAATCCTGCCACCTCAACACTTTCCTAACAGATCTTGTTCCATGCCAGTGCGTGCTCATATAAGGTTCAACACGCTGCAGGCTCTCATTAGGGGGTGCTCTTCCGCTCCTGTCTTTAAGTTCTCACAAGCACCAGTCTTTCACTGTGTGTGAATTTTAGTTTAGGACAGAAAGAAATACATGAGAGGAGATAGAAAGGTAGAATGGGAAAGAAAAAAGCTGATGTGTGGTATAATAGCCCTTTTTTGTGCCTATGCATCTGCCCCCTGTGCTACCCGCTATCAGACACACCTTCAATGACCAGGGCAACATCAGGAACACACTTAAATCTTGGTGTTTATGTTCTTGTATGAATGTTTGCATGTTAAATAGATATAACACTGTTATTACTATTCTTGTGCCTTTCCTTATCCTAAAAAAATACAGTAATGCCAAACGACAGGCATTTTAAAAGGCTGGTTTGAATTAGGAGATGATGCATACCTACACTGCTGGATGTCTTGGTTAAAATAAGAGCTTACTGTATGTGCTGCTGACAGTGAAATGATCACAGCATATCCTAGAAGTGCTCATACCCTCAAAATAATTTCCTTATTTCTATAAACTGATCAACCAACAACTTAGTGAGAATAACTGAAAGCTGTTTTATTACCCATGTGCACATGCAAGCGGATGCAAACACAACAGTCTCCATCAGCATGAAGATCTGCTGAGCTGAGATTCTCTGGATGGAAATAAAGGAGATCAATGATTTGTCAATACGGGCTTTTAGATTTTCCTCCCCTTTTTCACCACACTTCCTTCCTACCTTCCTTCCTTCCTTCTTTTCCTTAGAAAGGCAACACTGCATTGGGGGTGTGATTATAGAGCCACAATCACCGCTTGTACGTACGCATGCAATCTTAAACTTATCTTACTCATCACCCATTCTGAGACAAGAGGAACCATAAACTGTACAGAGGAGAAGAAATGAGTTGCATTATTTATGGGTTCCATTCTTGTTTTGAATTTCATTGTGATAGCACTGTTTCAGCATGTTTCTCGCTATTGTCTTAGGGGGAAAGAAAACTGACAGAAACCAAGATGAAATGAAGGCAAAACATCATTTCTGGCCCAAATGCAAAGAACCGATTTTCTGTTCTGGTGAATTTCGAAGCTCATCCCCTGTTAAAGAGGACTTTATTGTTTTACAGGAAAGAGATGTGAAAGAAAGCAACCTGACAACAGGAAAAGGCAACTACAATCTCCATAATGGCTGTTGTTTGCACAGATACCACACATTTATCCAATTCTGCTCAATTAGATCTGACAGCAACAGATGCTGTTCTAACGGGCTTGCCACTCAACCTAAAGCAATTATTCTTGCTTTACCTCAGAATTGGTACCGTGGGCTGGCAATACATTTAATGGAAGACAAGACAAAGAGGGTTCACAATACATGCGGTTTTTAAAACTGAGCTTTGGCTTCTTGACTATCTACAGGGTTTCATGGCATAACCTTGACTCAGGGTTTGGTCCATATGCAAGGAATGCACTTATCTGTTCTGTCCTGGGATTCTGCTGTTAACACGTATGCCTGCGCACACACACACACACACACACGCGCGCACCGGTGCTGCTCAGTGGCTGCCAAAGTCTTACATCTGTGTCTCATCAGTTTGTGTGTCAACAGTATAAAGGAATAGAGAAGCTAGACTGAACCTGACTGTGTACCTCTCTTTCGTTCTCTCTTACACTGAAATATGCACACACTCTCTCACACGCTCAGGGACAGATGGGTTGAGAAAACATACTGCTGACTTGCTTTAGCAACAGCAGAATCAGTACAAAAGGAAACTCAAGTGATACTTAGAAAAAAAAAAAAAAAAGATTCGAAAGCTCAGAAGAGTTGAAACAGAAATCTGCTAAACCGATTGTTCGGGAAAACAATTGATTTAGCAGCACAGTGATAAAACTCTCTGACGAAAATCTGGAGCGATTAGAACCCCTAGATATTCTGTAAAACAACTGGCTAGAAAGTATAAACATTTCCCAAGTTCCCTCAGAAAGGCAGCAGGAAGTACAGCCAACTGAAAAAGCACATATAAAACCTAACACGGACAGATATTAAAGCTAAATTCCAGCCACGCTGTGCAAATGCCACGAGCCGCAGTCCGCACATGCCGTGTTGGTGCTTGTTTACAGTGCTGGTGCTTTGCTCGTGGCAGTCTGGAAACATCACCAACACAAACTACACAAGAATCTGTGACTACATTGAGGGGTTGTGTGCGCAAACACACACACAAAAAAAACATAGAAATTGTTTTTAAATCTGATGAATTGGCCACAGCTACTATCAAGGGAGAGAAAGACAGGAAGACAACAGACAACAGACTTATAATTAGCGGCTTAAGCGCTTCCATGTCATCTCATGTCCACAAACTGCTTCTTCTCCCGGCTTAACTAACCACAGCAACTCTCCTTTACCTTCTGATTGACATATCAAAAGGCGTTATCCCAGTGTACTATTCATCTATCCCTAATATTAGTGCCAGCTGCTTCTTTTTTTCCGTCGAATGACACGTTCTCAGCAGGACCGCCCGTATAAAAAATTCCTTTCCTTGGACCGTTTTTGTTTTGCTTACCATCTCTGGCTATTCAGAAAGATAACTAAACTAATGAAGTGGCTGTTTGTTGGGAAAGTAATCAGAGCTTCAGAAAAGATCCCTGAGGAAGTCCTCCTGTGAATCCAATGCTCAAGCTTAAGAAAGAACAGAATGAAAACAACATGTTTTACGGGCTGAAACTAAATAGGTGAATTTATTAATGTTTGAAAACTGACTTGACTGAAAATATAGGCAAAAACCCAGTGACTATAGGATGCGGTTTTGTATTAATGCTCCCTAATATGTTTAAAAACAATTGTTTAATTAACAGAAATTTGATTTCTAGATACAGTAAATGACTTTTTAATGACAAATAAAACAAGATTCTCACAATGAAAATAAACGGGTAAATATTATAAAGTTTTATAATATTATTAAAATTAACCCCAAAGCTGCTGTGGATCCAGGGTGGACTTTAGAACAGTGATTCAGACAAGTAAATCTTAAAAATGATATTTTTCATCTAGGACATGTAGATCTTAGATGTCACAAGGGTTCTCCGCAGCTTAGAACAACAAATCAATTATCATCTATAAAATACTGAAGTGAGCAGATCAGATTAGATCAGAGAACATTAGAGTTCGGCATGATTTAGTAATTGCATAAATCCTATTTTATAAACTGAACTTGGACTTGATATGGAATATGTTCAACACACACACACACACACACACACACACACACACACAATGAATAACACCGTCTGATGGAGAAGCGCCCGGACCTCGGACCTAATTCAACGATGACGAGCAAACAAAATTTACCCATGAACCTCCACGAGTCTAGAAGTTGATTTTTATTTCTATTACTACCGAATCAATAACCGGAAAACTGCGAGACCTTTACGCGCAAACATGTCTCCAAAAGTAACCAAGAAGAATGTAGATTCTAATAATTAATAATAATGGCAAATTTCTAAAGTACCGCTTTATGTAGCTTTAACCGTCGTGTGTAAACACTTTAATACATGGTTACCTAATAAACTCATTCATAAAGGAAGAAAAATCTACTGGATTTAATGAGAGCGCACGACCAGGTGACATGTCACTCACCCCCTGATCTGGTATAAGCTATAACATTACTTCATATGGAGGAAAATTCTGTTTAAAAATTAACAGAACAGTGAGAATTGTGTAAACCTTTTCCTGATGTTAAAACTCCAAAATAATAAAGACTCAAATAAAATGTATAAAACGGATCTGGGTTCTTGAGTGTCCAGCGCGCGTTTCTGGATCACACTTCTCTACTGAGCTCTAACTGCTGAAAATATACACATCTCATACTGAACCATCCTCGCCGCAAGGCTGAATCGGTGCTGCTTTTCCAGTAAGACGAAAAATATTTCCGAATCATAAAAATAGTTTGCTGATTTAACACCAGTTGCCTCCAGATTTCCGTTCTGGTGTTAAAACACACAGTACACTTATCTAACTATAGGGCAAAGAATAAACGCAATACTGGGCAGAAATACATCTTATACAGTAGACCAGATGTGGAGGAAAAGGGTTGATGGTTTGGAGGACCCTGAACTTACCCTCATCTCCGTAGACCAGTGACGAGAAATAAAACAGGAGTACGCATCCATACAGTCTGGGGACTAAATCCATCGTTTCGGGTGAAATGTGCACCCTTGAAGGAAAAAAGTGTGTAAGTAGGGTGTTAATTCTTGAATCCGGGTCCTGTTTCGGCGTGGAGAAACGGCTTTATCCACCGAGAAGAGCTCTTCAGCAGGGAGATGATCTCTTCTCTCCTCTCCTCTCTTCTCCTTTCCTCTGCCGCTCGCCTGTTACACGCGCTGTTCTTCAGGGCTTCGACAACATGCCCATAACGCAGTACGGGAAAAATAATAATATAATAATTACACTTTAAAAAAAGACTAAATAACTAAAATGAGCCTTTGAAAGAACTTTTTCTGGTGTCTGTCCATAAAGCATGGCAATAAACGCGTTGGACTATGAAAAACAGACTGTGTTAAGTTCGAATCTCGCTTGATTTCCACGAGCTGGTAGTGAAAGTGAGTGAAGCTCCAATCCGATCCGAATGACACCAGGTGTCCTGTCTGTTTTCGTGACTTTCCTCACTTAAAAAAGCTCGTAAACGCGTAAAGGGTTTGATGCGTATGTTCCGTGGAGCGCGTGCGTGTCCGGGGTTGTTCGGGGTCCGTCACTCCACTGCGTGGACGAAAAGATGTGGCTCCGAGCTTTAGCCTACAGCGTGTGTGTGAGCGCGTGTGTGTAATGGCATTGGGACGGCGCAGCTATCGCGTTACACACACGCAGCGCATCGGCCCGCCTTCCTTCCTTCCTCCCTACCTCCCTACCTCACCACTCCTCCCTCTCTCTCTCTCTCTCTCTCTCTCTCTCTCTCTCTCTCTCTCTCTCTCTCTCTCTCTCTCTCTCTCTCTCTCAGTAACCCACTCGTTCCCTCTCCCTTCTTCACTCCTGGTGTGTGATTAAAGAGGAGCGCTCGGGCGAGTTATAAAAAGCCCCGGAGAAGGAGACGCACACAGAACGCCACGCCACGCCAACGTCCATCGCCGCAAATGGGGAAAAAAACACAGATTGGTTAGAGAGTATTTCTGGAAAGTGAGGGCCGCCTCACCCATGTTAATAACACCCATGTCATATACCAGTGATAACAAAAAAAATAAATAAATGAGAGAACATGCACAGCACATGGTTGTTGTTATTGCCTCGTCATGACATCGCCATGTCTTTACTGTGGTGTCATATCCCGAGTAAAGAACCCGATCCTTCTGGGTGTCACTCAGACTAAAAAAAAAATGGATAAAAATACAGATGTAGCACAAGTCTAAAAGGCTGAGCTAAGAAATAATCAAAAGTGATGGATGGATAAATGGATGGATGGATGGATGGATGGATGGACGGATGGGTGGATGGATGGATGGTAATTGGGTGTCCGGGTTGCCACCTCTGCAAGTTATTAGAGGATAAAAAAGAAATAAAATAAACATCAGTTAAAACAGCATGGACAAAAACAGATATTGTTTATGTGGAAGTGGTAGCGCGGTGGTTAAAGTGTTGGATTGCTTTTAGAAATATCGGGGTTCAGCTATGGTAACCAGCACCACTAGGTTACCACCACTGGGCCCCTGAGCATTACCTGTAAACCCAATCACTCTGAATAAAGGCATCTGTAAATATTGGATAGATCTTCACATCTCCGATTAACCTATATAGTACCATCAGCTAGTCACATAACCTTCACACACACATACACACACATACATTTCATTCCATTTACAGTATTTGACAGGCGCCTTTATCCAGAGCTGAGCAATTGGGGGTTAAGGGCCCACAGTGTCAAATTGGTGGTGCTGGAAATCAAACCCTGGTTTTCCAAGTAGCCAACACTGTAACTACTGTGCTACCAGTTCCCCCACATAAACATCCCTAATAACACCGTAAAGTAGTGGAGGTTTCTTGTTTGATGATGAAGTAAGGCAGCAAAAGAAAGATTTGGAGAAGTGTCCACCCACACTACTTTTAGTCAGTCTCTAATTTAAGACCCAGTGGCGCACGCTAGTGCATGTTGATATAACATTATACAGATGATGACGTTCAACAATAAGGAAAAGAAAAAAGGAAATTACAGTTTCAAGGTTACAAAAATACATACACCCCTTTTGTACAGATCAAAAAGTCTTTAGCTTACATCCTTAAGAGAAACCCAAACCAGCTGTCATGCCTAAAATGTACCGCACCCAGCACCAGACCCTCACTGGCCTCGTTTCCCTTTTAACTATACATACACACAAACCTCAATGACACAGCAACCTCCAAAAATAAACTGTTCTCTCTGTCAAGCATACTAACCAGCACATGACAGAGCAACAACCTGAAACCACAACACCCGCTGACACTCCTCACATGGACCAAAAGCAATGCATCATTAAAATCATTTAAAATGCTTTTCTAGCTGCACATGTAGGCATTGGGTGTTTTGCCCCAGGGTTTTTTTTTTTACTCTCTGGTTGGAATTTTACCTATAGGTTACATGACTAGTCAGTATTTAGGGCATGTTGAAGCCAGATCAGTCAAATTTACTCCTCATCATAGAAAGTTGAAAGAACAATTCGCCGGCTTTCTCAGTGCTAATGAGTCAGCAGGATGAATCCTCAGGGGGTCTCTGTCCCATTTCACCCTGAAGCTCTTATCTCCATCTGAGAGTGCCGGCTCCAGCCAAGATTGAGCTGCGAGCACTAAGGCCACGATAAAGTTTGACCCATGAGTTTTAGAGTGACAGCCGCAGTGCTGACTGAAGCTGTTCCTGTCCACAGTTTTGAATCAGTTGCAGCAGTTTTTTGCTAGGGTTAAAATTTATATTTGGTGATGAGGTGCTGATCTGGGGACAGTACAAATGTGTCTTCCTGGCTCAGCGTTGACAGCACAGATTGGCCCTCTCTACACTTAGCTCGACCTTCCACCGACCTGACATCATCCATCTTTGGGGCTAATGGCAGGCTGAGTATGAGGATCTTTGTAAAGAACAGTGGAGGCTCTGTGTCCGGTGGTTTGAGATGTCCGCACTATCCGCCTCACAGGAAGAGGAGCGCAGACATCCCCTGCATGTGCTAAGCTGTCTGAGATTTAATATACTTCCGGAACAGGTGGATGTTTTTAATGTTGTAGCATGTCTAGTTTTTAAAACATTGGATAATAAATAAATAGGTAACCTCTTTAATATTAAAAACCCAAGACATTCGGTTCTAAAGACATAGAGACGTTTTAAAGTGATTGAAACAGCAGAATCAAATTATAGCTTATAACTGCAACTGATACTATTACGTACTAATGCGTTAAGCTTTGGAGGTTTTACACTAACGAAATACTTATATTAGCCTGACAATAAAGGCAACACATCCCCCTTATCTACCACTGAGCTACAATATCTGGTTTTACATGAAAGACGTTAAAAACTGGGTAAAAAAATATTCTGGGATGCAGCTCTATCTTAATCTGAATTTTCCTTTACAGGGCAAAAGGTCAGACACAAAGCAGTGTTATCAGTTTACAAGATGTCCACTTTAAAGTTCTGTCTCCAGTCTTGGAGAGAACTTAAAGAGTGCCATGCCTACTTACAACAAATGAGGGTAGGAGACTGAGCACATGGTGTTCGGAAGAAACATGGCACCACTCATTCTGTCTTTGATGGTCTATGAAGCATGCAGTGCTGTGCAGTCAGGGACAGCAAGATCCTTTTTGCCGCCTAAACACTCACAATCAGAAGACCTGACCTACATTTACAACCGAAATTCTAATATTTGTTCCATTAAATTGTATTAATTTATTCCTAATAGTTTATTTTCTTTATATCATAGTGTTTTCCTTGATGCACTGCCTACAGTATGTGTATGTTGTCCAATCAGATTTCAAATTTCTATGTGCTGCCATGTTAATCTAATCTGCCAAAGTATCAGTAGTGCTGCTAATGTAACCTAAACTATATAAGCAGTGGATGATTGGTAATTGGTTAAAGACTGTTTCTTTACCCAATCAGATTTCAAAGTAATGCTCACATACAGCTTTTAAATGTATTATATATTTTATTTATATAATTAATGTTTTTGTGATGCTCCAGATGATGTACGTGGTACAGTTGTGGTTGTAGTTTAGAGGTTTGGAGTCTTAATAGGGTTTCTTTCTTCCTCAATACGTGAATCATCCTCAATACGTGAAATGTCTCTCTGTCTATAATTCCACACCTTGTTATATTGCGTTTTTGTATAGTATTGATGGTTTCTATAATTGCGACGTGATAGTGGTGGTATTCCAGTCAGGTAACTCCCCACTAAAGGCCCAGGTACCAAATGCACCGACCGCCACTGGAAGCATGTATAGCTCCATGTGCTACATTGCTTTCACTATAAAAAATTCTGCAGGTATAAAAACATGCTTGTTTGCATGTTCACATGCACAACCTCCTCCAGGCGCCCATCAGCGAGGTGTACTGACCTCACCTTACGATTACAGTAAATTACTATGTCAACAGCAATGGACACTTGTGACAATCTAATTTACAGCCCAGTTGTGCTGATATATTTTTTTCCTTAACTGAAAAAAAGCACTTGCTCACACTAGCACACATGCACACACTTGTATCCTAGGTTCATTTTCTTTTCACACATGCTGCTACTGGGTTTTTTTGGAATCTTCATTAGGAGCTAAGCTGTACGTGTGTCCGAATTTTCAAACCCGCCCACAGACCACATACGCATCCCGGTCGTCGATCGGCTCGCTGTTTCTCGTCTTACTCCTTCATCAAAACACAGAGGCTGCGTGCAGCAGGCCGAGATCACAGCACAGTGCATTCTGGGCCAGGTATCTGCAGGAGAAGCTTTTTATTTGGCTATTTACAGCCGTATGTCAGTGCTGCTGCCTCTGGCATGATTATCACTGTAGGATGAAGCGGTGTCCGGAGGTTCATACGGCACAATAGTGGCTAAGGAAACTGCAGACCTCATTATCTACTGAGCTATCCAGCCCTCCTGAGGCGTATCCACTCTGTACACTCACATTCATTCAGCCAGAGAACAGGACCAACTTGTAGACATGCTGAATGGCTGAGTATGTTTAATGGAACAATAGAAATTCTTTATTACTCTTATAAATACTAAACTATAAATGATACATTTTTTCCTATGTATGTTTAAGTTTAATGAGGAACTTTAAATTATAATATATAATTAAGGTATAAGGCAAATATAACAAATGTATGTTTATATGGCTTGTTCCTTGGCGACAGCAATTCCTTATTTAGCCATAAGGGGGCAGATGTCTGCCAAGGGACGAGTGGAAGAAACAAGTGGTCAAGCAAAGACTGAACAAAAAAACTAATCAGAACCAAAGCAAAATAATTTAAGAAATAATAAAAATACAAAGATATGAAATTGTCACTTCTTAAAAATGTGCTACCTTTTTAAAGGCAAACTGTGATTAGTTCTTGTTTTAGATAGATGAGAGATTTATATTCTGTAGACCTGCACATTTCTATGATGCTCACACACTCACCCTTAATCTAATTCTCAGTGCTCTCCTTTGTTTCTCCTTCAGTTATTTCTATTCCTCTGCTAGTCCACCTGTGTTTCCTCATACACATTTAATATGATTTTATTTGTCATCTCGGAATGCAATCATCTGTTGATAGGAAACAATAAACAGTGGGCAATTAGGAAGACAGACAGGAATAACAAGAAGGAATAAAATTAGTAAAATGCCTAAGGTGCATTTACTGTCTGAGACACAGAGATCACAGCTACAAATCTCTTAATCTTGCTTTTAATTATGAGCCTTTACAGCTACTACAGCACTGACTGGGTTATGCGCACACACACACACACACACACCTTACTAAGGCGTTCCCATTACGATGGTATTCGGTGATTGGCTGCTTTGACCAGTGTTTCTTTTCATCAGGGTTAGTTTGGTCCTTGATAAGCCTGGAGGTCACAGGTCAGGGACTGATAAGACTGTCTATGGAACCCCGCTGGGTTGATCGGAATCTGAGCAAGCACAGAGACGCGAGGCAGTGATGGGACACTGATCAAACAGTGAGATCACCCTCATCCGTCCTAACACCCTCCCGGTTTCTGTGTCTTTTACAGCATGCTTATCTAAAGCCTGACACGCTCTCAGCTGTGACTTCTGCACCTCCAGCTCTGTATTTATTCTAGGCCTAATTACATGAGTTGAGTTCGCTCAGCCCTCTGTCTGCAAACCATTAGCTTGTTTACGGTAAATCTCATCCTCCTGAGAGCATGCACAGACACAGGCAAGTAAGTCTTGTGACCACAGTTTTCTCAAATAGTTCCTCCTTTTTCTTTCTTGTATCAAATAAAGTCGAAACTGGACATGTGCAGATACAAAAAATAGTTCCAAGCAAGTCGGCAAGCTAATATGACATCACCTGTAACTCACTCAAATATCAAATCATTTGGAAGAAAGAGACTAGAGCACTTTGATTCAAGCTGCATTTGTGTGCAAAAGTTTACACCCCCATGGAAATTAACCCTCCTGGTGTCAAATTTGACCCGTTTAAAAATTTCAGATATAGTTTTATGTTTTTTATGTAATTGCCTAAAATTAACATAGCATAACCCAGAATAAGTTATAACTTTTTATTTTATACTTTATAAGCAGGTAAATCATGAAGACAAACAGTTCAATCAGAAGGCCAAAAGTTGCATGATTGACAGGAAGATAATACAAGGGTTAAATAAGGGCAAAAGAAGGGCAAAGTACCAGTATCTGTTTTACTGGTAGAGTAAATAGTAAAAGCATATAGTTTACTGATTTACAGACCTGAAACACTTACTGGAAGAGATCAACATACACACAAGTACTACATTTTTCCCCTATAGATTATGAATAGGGAAAATGGCAATGAAATTTAGCAGACACCCTTATCCAGAGTGACTTACATTTATATACAACTAAGCAACCGGGGGTTAAGGGCCTTGTTCAAGAGCCCAGCAGTGGTAACTTGGTGGTGCTAGAAATCTGGGTAACCTGGGTAAACCTGGGTATATATATATATATATATATATATATATATATATATATATATATATATATATATATATATATATATATATATATATCTATATATATATACACACACCACACGTATTAACACACACACACATTTTAACCACTGAGCCCCCCATTAATTATTATAAATATCTGCTGCAAAAATCTTTTTTGCTTTCTCAACTTTTTACTTAAATGTATTGGGTTAGATTGTAATACATTGCCAATGCTTAGTTCCCACATGGAAGCCAAATATCGAAGGACAGTATCTCAGTGAAGAAAAGCTGTATGTCCGTCTCAGCAGATTTTGATGTAGTTGCAGTAATAGCTGAGGATAGTGATGAGTGTGCATTACTTGTTTTGTGTAATACATACACCAAACTGCATTTTATCGCAAATGTACAGAATACAGCGTTTTTCCACTAAACAGCATTAACATTAGGCTAAACACTGCGTTGATCAATCACACTACTGCGCATGTAAGGCTTTTATTATAAATTAAAAAAAAATTCCTAAATTGCAGTTCAGATATTTTCTTGCTTGTTTACTGCGTTTCATTAACTTAAGTAACCACTTGAGTAATTAATTTAATTAATAAATAAAATCACAAATAAGCCTTACAGCTGTGTTTTCTCTCTCCTTCTGCCATTCTGCTCTAAGTCGGCCCTGAGGTGACTTTAAGCAGTAAAAACAGATTTACTGGGTGTCTGACGGAGCTGTTTGTTGTTTCTGCCCTGTAGAAATGAAATCCGGTGGGTTTCAGAATCCTCCACAGCTCCATCACACAGCCCACCTTTTTTTATTTAATTAAAAAAGAAAGACAGAATGAAATGAGGTGTCAATAATCTAACAATAAATGTCAAGATAAAAGTGTTTATTTTGTCATTGACGTACTTATTATTAGAACAGATTTGGTGTGAGACTAATTCAAGAATTAAATCAATAAATACCGTATTGAAACCCTGCAGCTTGGGGCAATTATTTTCACCTGTTATACACAGTGACACGGTCTTTTAAAAGACAAAAGATTGTATATTTCCACACGAATTCATGTGCAAAATTATAAATTAGATTAGTGACATTTTAGAGCTGTGGGATTTTCCAGGAGAGGAAATTAACTTAGGGGTAGTTTAAAGGCCACCACAGTTTAGAGCCCTGGGATTATCTTAAAGTCTAACTATTCAGAAATGGCCCCTAACAAATCCTCTGCACATAACAATGAAGGACAGGACATGTTAATGATAAACCACACTTTAGTTGAGTGAATCTCTTCATCCCATTGTTCGGGTTAAGCAGGGTGTGATTGCACTCTGGAAAAGGAAAGGAGAGGGAGGGAACAGGCTAAAAACCAAGAGGTAGGCAATGACTAATGATTGTATCAGGATGATTGCATTAGAGCAGTGGTTCCCAAAGCCCACCCCTTTTTTTATTGCAGAATTAAAAAAAATCAAGCTTACACACATAAATCATGGGGCTCACACACAGAAAACGTCTTTGAGAAGGATTTATTTTAACTTGCTGTGAAAAAAAGTCACTTTTAAAGTTACATTAAATAATGTAAAGGTCTTTATTTGTCTGTACAGCACAGTGAAATTTTTTCCTTCACATATCCCATCTTTGGAAAGTTGGGGTGAAAGGACAGGGTCAGCTATAATACAGCGCCCCTGGAGCAGGAAAGGTTAAGGGTCTTGCTTAAGGACCCAAGAGTGGCTGACTGGTGCTGGTGGAGCTTGAAGCCTGGTCTTTCTGGTCTTTCAATCAACAACTCAGCTCCTTAATCATTTAGGTGACCACTGTCCATTTACTTTAAAAGTAAAGTCTACAGCTTCTACATTTTTTTTTTTTTACTATGTAACAGTACTTACAGTCTTTTCACTAGCACTGACACCCGAACACGAACAAAAATTCCAGAAATTTCCTGTTGCTGTGATATTTGAGCAGACTTTGCTTTTCCAATGAACGTTAGTGGCACACACTCATGTTTAACACATATTCATAGGGCGGAATTTTAGGAAGAGCATCTATAAAAAATCTGCTGAATTTACACTTCTACCACCCCAGCACACACACACCCTAGGAGTCACGCCCCTCAGTTTGGGAACCACTGCATTAGGACATGGATACAAAAAAGTAAACTCATAGTTATACTGTATGCAGGAATTTAAAATAAATGGAGAAATGAAATTGAGAAGTGCTGTTACTTTACCGTGTTGCTGTGATGCTTCTTGATGGTTACCAGTAATATTTCTGGCATTTTTTGGCGGATGCTCTTATTTAGAGTGACTTACATTCATCTTATATTTTTCCAACTAAGCATTTGGGGCTTGGCTTAGGAGTCCAGAGGTGTCAGCTTTGTGCTGTTGGGAATTAAACTCACGATCTTCTAATCAGCAGTGTTGGCTCGAATGGTAAAGGCACTGCGTTGTTGATCTGAAGACCAGGAAAACCTGGGTTGAAGCCCCACCACCGCCAGCCTGTGTTGTTAATCTGAAGCCCAGGAAGAGCTTGGTTCAAGCCCCAGCACAGCCAGTCGGCCACTGTTAGGTACTTAAGCAAGACTTTTAACCCTTCCTGCTCCAGGGGGGGCTGATTCATAGCTGACTCTGTGCTGTGACCCCAACTTGCTAAGATGAGATATGCGAAGAAACAAACTTCAATCTGCTGTAAAAAGTATATGTGACAAAATAAAGGCATTTTTTTTACATTACAATTTTTTATTAATTACATAAAGACATAATTTCACATCCATTTTATTTGTGTATAATTAAATTTAATATGTGGAAAAATCTGTTAAGTTACAAAAATAAATGGTTGTGTTCTGTCCAGTTGAGCTTTTCTTCGATTATAAGAATGAATAAAAAATGCAGCTTGTCACGTTACAGAAAAACAATGCCAAAATAAAAAAACAGCTGTCTGTTACAAAGTTCACACTGACTCCAAAGTTTGATAAACTTTCTTTACAAAAAACTTTCCCACAAATATGCCATACAAGCTGCTGTGTACGCTGTTACTATAGAAACAACAGTGTTAGACTGAGCATAATAATATAAACCGTATGTATTAGCCAGCACAAGCCAAGCCTGACAAAATTATGAACCAATCAGAAAAGCTCTTAGTTCTATCACACACAAGTGCTACATTTGTGGCACGTTAGTATGCATTTTTCTCCTGGGATCAGATGACAAAGTGTAGTTTTGAATCCCATTCAGGAAAGAAGACGAGATCAGTTTGAATAGTAATCAACTCCGCTCACTTTGCAAGATACATAAAATTGATTATGTCCCACTGAGAATCCTATAAGATCTTCGGAGAGATGTCTCAAGTAATCCCAAGTGTACATTCTGTCTATAGTTTGACGTCTTTTACTAAAAAAAACAAACGACTGACATTTGTGCGAATCAATGCTGGTATAAATTTTACAATGAATTGCTAACAGTGCCAGTTTTCACATTCATTTATGCATCTCAAACACTGATTCATGCATACAGTGGAAGGCCTTGTGTGTGTGTGTGTGTGTGTGTGTGTGCGTGTAATAAAAAGAGGAAACAGGAGATGAGAATAGGAAATGAGAGACGAGTGTGTGCCTCTCAGATTTGATTTGGCCATGAAGTCTTGGTGAGATAGCTCACTCGCCATCTGATGTGGGTGACTGATTAACTTCATTTAATTGATTGAAAAGCATCATGGCAATGGCCTGGATCGTAAGGATGAGGGGTAACATCTGCTGCTTTCATAAACGACCCCCTTTCACCTCAGATCTCACCCCGAAAGCCAGCATAAGGCCCCTGTGTCCCTAAAGTCCCCAAACGACACGCACAGCACGGAGGAGCTGGCGGGAGTCATGGGAAGTGAAGCGGAAACAGACGAAAGTAAGAGAAGGGCAATAAGAAACAAAAGCAAAGTGTGGCTTATGAGTCTGGCCTGACTGACCCTCTTTTAGCCCAGTGTCATTATAGAGTCAAAATGATGGTCTTTTTAACTAGAGACATGTAAGTACAAAATGGTCATTATGTCACATAGCTCTCTTTCCTCTTCTGAAAGTCTTTTCTATTTCCCATCTCATTTATATCACAACATTATTTTAAGTCATGACGTTAGCATTTTCTAATTCTTTACTTTTTTTTCGCTTTGATAGCAATGTGCACTAAAGCTGGCATGATTTTTACAACCCGTTTTAGATTAAATCTATTGAGATGAATTATGATACACATTAGGACTTAAGGACATAAGGAAAATGTTATCCTGTGTACAAAGCGTTAACATGGTCAATATTACTCATTTTCTTACGCTTCAATAAGCAAAAATATTTGTAGTAAACATGCAAAGATTTAATTTCTAATGTTTAATGAATGTATTATTTTAGCTTTTTAATATGTGTAATATATATATATTAATATATAATATATATTTTTTCAAATCTATAGTTGTATGTTATCAAATATTTGGACTATTTGGTACAATATATAATTATATCATTATTGAATACACAGTAATGTAATAACATTTTAGGTAGGTTTGTACAACAGAATTGTTTTTTTTAATTACAAAAACTGCTATAATCTATAATGTTATACATTATTATTATACATTATTATAATTACATTCACATTGACATTTACAGCATTTGGCAGACGCCCTTATCCTGAGCGACTTACATTAATCTCTTTTATACAACTAAGCAATTAGGGGTTAAGGGCCTTGCTCAGGGGCCCAGCAGTGGTGGCTTGGTGGTGCTGGAAATTGAACCCCCGACTATTTGGTATTAGTCCAACACCTTAACCACTAAGCCACCACATTCCCACATGTACTTATAATTTATTAGAAGTAAGTACGCTGGAAAAAATAAGTAAAGTGGTAGCTCAGTGGTTAGGGTGTTGGATTGATACCTGAAATATCTGGGTTTAATTCCCAACACTACCAAGCTGCCACAGCTGGGCGCCTGAACAGGGCCCTTAACCCCCAATTGCTCAGTTGTATAAAAGAGATAAATGTAAGTTGCTCTGGATAAGGAATGCTGTAAATGTAAATTTATGTATACAGTAAACTTATGTGTCAAATATATGATACTGAACAGTATTTTTCATTATCTATGACATCATCAAACATTAATGTCCAGCGGACTGTTGCATTATTATAGCATTATTACACACTAGTTGGTATTTACAGTAATTATTTCGTTATATATTTGAGTACATTTACATTTCTGGGCAACTTTTATCTATCACTGTTTTATCCAACTAAGTAGTTTAGGATTAAGGGCCCCTGCTAAGAAGACTAGCAGTGGCAGCTGGTGGAGCTGGAAATTAAACCCGATCTTCTGATCAGCAGTCCAACACCTTAACCACGGAGCTCCGACTTCGACTTGATTGTATGTTATTTATATTCTATAAACCTATAAAACTTTGTTGATAAAGTTTTTCTTTTTATCCACTTCTACAGTGACTTTGTGTAAGTCAAGCAATGTGTTCAAAAGGTGTTTAGTGGGGATTTAATCAGGATTCTGTGCAGATTTCCATGTTTTTCACTTTAAACTTGGCGAGACACGTCTTCATTGACCCGTCTGTGCACAGGAAAGCAGTGATTCTTAAACAGCTTTGCATTTCTTAACTCCAGAAAAATTCTACAGCACAGAAACACATCCTACATAAACATGTGCTTTCACTTTGTGGCCACTGAAAAAAAACTTGTGTGATCAGATGTCCACAAACATTTGGCCATATAATGTGTATTTATTTATTTAACAGTGTGTTACTTGCATTGTGTCACTATTTCCAGCACCACCAAGCTGCCACTGCTGGGCCCCTAACCAAGACCCTTAACCGTCAACTGTTCAGCTGGATAATAAATAAGATAAATGTAAATGTTTTTGGATAAAGACATCTGTCCTCTTTCATGAACTTTCTATTTCGTCCAAAAACCCTGCTTAAGACTAACACTACATTCTATTCAACAGTGTAAACCGTATAGACACAGATTAATGGCAGTGTTTTGCTCTGTTCAGGTGAAACTGCACCCACCACATCTGTCATGAGTTTTTGGACCTCAGCACTGTGTGGATTTTGAGGGAATTTGCTCAAGCTGAACATTTCCTGTTTAAATAGACTGTGATTAATATGACTTGCTGCAGAAACCCAGATACAGAAATGAATAGCTATTGATTATTGACTTTGGCTTAGCCAACAAAATGTATCTACCTGACAATAGTAATCAAGACCCAGACTGTGGACTGAGGGAGAGGGTTTGGCTTAACTCTGAGCAGGTTATCAAAACAGTGCACTGTGGAATGAGAAACTGATAATGAAGTGCTCAGTAGAGGAGGGAGGGTTGTAACAATGATAACGCACAGATAACCAATCACTGAAAGCACATCTGGACAGTGGATGTCAGTGAATAGGAGCTCATGCTGCTCATCTTCAGTACGTTGCTGCTTTACTCACCAGTTTACTCAATAAATAATGCACATAGTGCTTTTGGATGTAGCATATGGTGTCTTTCTCTACTCTCTCCACAAGCACACACAGACACATGCACACATGCCAATATAATTCCATTTAAAATCTCATTTCTTTTGTACTCTTTTAACAAGGAAGCATAATAGCCAAGCGCAGTAGCTAGGCGATCTTTGATGTGCGGCCGGCTGGCTCGGTGAAAGAGCTCCAGAGTAGTGAGTGAGGAGAAAAGAAGATCTGGGGAAGCTGTTCAATACACACTTTGATGTCTCTCCATTAGTCTCGGAAGTTGGAAGGTGGGAGGGTGATTGCAGTTTCTACAAACATAATGATATATGAAAAAAAAAGCGTTTAAGTGTATGTGTGCAACTAACCGAAACAAAAAAAAGCCTCAGCAAGTTTCAGTATTTTAGCAGTGGATTGGACCCAGAAAAGACATTCAGAATAAAAAGAAAAGAACTGTTTACATGACAAATCGAGTCACAAACGATTTTATTTTCAATGTTTTCCTTAAATATGCTTGTTATGTGTTGAAAATGAGATCTAAAGTGATCCTAAAAGCAAAGCTCATTTTTCTGTACATATAAAAGATTCCCAGTAAAGTAATCGAGTATTGATGGGTAGTAAATGCTTTTCCTTGAAAGAGTGTAACTTATTCGCAGTAAGGAATGAGAGTTTGATGAGCTCAGGAAACCAACAACACACACTAATTTTATCTTCTCGCTATCTGAAAAAGAGTGCACGGGCATGTCACAATAGATTTAATGAAGCACTTGTGCACACACGACTCTATTCTTTTATGGCATCAGTAACACCACAAGTTTTATAACGCTGCTGTAAAATGCAGACAAAAAACAAATGGCTGTCAGTAAATTACTGCAGCACAACAGAGGTGGCAGGGCACAGTATGGGGGGGCTTGGGCTGGGGGTAGGGGTTTCGAGCAAACCTTGTTACAACAGCAAAAAGGACTCAGAATTTACATACACACACACACACAAAACTCTTATCACCATAAGATGTCTTTAGGGTTTACTGCAAACAATACTTTTTACAATTCTTTTGAAAAATGTTTTGATTGTATAATTTCTGGTGCCTGATCAATTCTGAGAATAACAGGAACTAATAGTACCCTAGTGTCAGGCTAAAGACTCTGTTTATTTTAAACTGGTTCCATAAAAATATGCGTAATTTATCGTCATTGTAGTAGAATATACAATACAATTTCAGACTCATATACTGTATAATATATGAATAAATAAGTAAAGTGGGAAAAGAGGTGAAGAAGCGAGTGCAGGCAGGTTGAAATGGGTGGAGAAACAGGTCAGGAGGGATGTATGACAGAAGAATATAAGCGAGAATCAATGAAAAGTGTAAAAGACATTGGTAGGAGCAGATATTTGTATGATTTATAGACAATGACACCAAGGAAGAAACAGAAGGCAGGGTTGGAGGTAGCAGAGCTGAAGACAGGTTTAGGAATGAGTTCATGTTGGACGTTTCTAGGACAGTCAAAGAGGCTGGATTGAGTGATGGTTTGGACATGTGCAGAGGAGGGATAGTGAAAATATTGGTAGTAGGATGTCAGACATGAAGCTGCAGGCAGGAGGTAAAAGGGAAGGGCGAAGAGGAGGTGTATATGAATGTGATAAATGAGGACATGTAGTTAGTGAGTAAAGAGTAGTAGTTAGCAGGAAAAGAAAGGAAAAGAAGTAAATAAATAAAAATAAGAAACCTTTAATCCCACATCAACATACATTCATTTAAACCACAGTGCTGACGTTCACATATTAAATAAGGTAGTTAAAAGAACACTCATGTTGCACTTTTTTATGTTTTACATGCTCTTCTCATGTCAGATCAGATTAATGTCAACACACTGCATTAACACTATCTTTTTTTGTAGCCACTGTGAGCAAACTAGCCTTAATTACTGCTGGGTCCTGTTTAAGCATTCTTCTATGTTTATAATAACACAGTGGTACTTCGACTTATGAGCGTCCTAACTAAGTTTTGGACGATGTTTTGCTTAGAGTTGCGAGCTAAAATTCGGGTTACGAGCAGGATTCAGAAATCCAACCACTAGTTGGCATAGCGAACGCCACAGTTAATGGCGTAACATCCGCCCAGCATCCCGGTCTCTCTCGATAGCTACTCAGGCGCGCATTTGCAAGTGTGTTGAAATTACAGTCTGATCTCCAAGATAAATGCTGTACATTATACTTTATTGCAGTACATTCGATTGTATTGTTTTTTTATACAATATTCGTTATTTTTCATGTTTAAAAACATGTAACATAATAAATTGTGGTGTTTTTGGGGACCCAGAACGGATTAATGGCATTTCAATTTATTTTAATGGGAAAAATTTATTTGACATACGAGTAATTTGAGTTACGAGCTCCGTCACGGAACGAATTAAACTCGTAAGTTAAGGCACCGCTGTATATTACAAAAAAAACAAAAAAAACCCCACACACTTTCCTCACAATCACTTCTCTAAAATTTCGTTCTAACTGTCTGGTAAAAGGAGCTCTGGTACTGATAGTATTCTTTTATCTCCCTGTTCTCTTTTTGGTCCTGATACATTCATCATGATAGAGCTCAGTAGAAAATCAGGATGACATTTACTATTTAAAACCATTAGTGGGATATGTAATACTGTAGATATGAATCTTTTCAGCATCCTGTTCAAAGCCAGCATATGGAACCTGCTGCCAAGTCCAGGTTTGGGCTGGTGCCAGTGAGTACAGTGCCCTGTCTGCACCCTGGAGGATGAGGTCTGGGTTAACTGTAAATGTGTGCAACACACACTGTATATACACACACACACACACACTTGGGTTTTATATTATACTTGAGTTCTTTGTGGTGTAGTATGTTATTTATTTCAAAGCATGATTTAGCTGTTACTTAACATAAAATGTTATTTTAATTGATTACTTTTATAAAACATTAACCTGAATCTTATTTATCGCTGCACAGTGTTAGTGAAATTATATAACAGGTTTGTTATTGACAGCTTACTGACTTATTTTGTTAGCTGGAAGCAGAAGCGTTGCTAACAAAAGATTAGTCATTAAGTGATTCTAATGTCTGTGACGAGCCCCTCCCCTTTTTCATTTCATGGTGCATTATGGGACAGTGTGAAATTGTCCATATGTCTATCTGTCTTCACTTCACACCTCAAGCTGAGTTCATCATTCAGCCTTTTCTACTGTGAATATGTTTTGGTTTTTTTACCCTCTGGGCAAATAAAAAGTTGGTGTATTCTATAAGAGTCTTATTAAAACCTTTGCATGAATAATCGAGATGTTTGTCACAGGTATCAGATTAAATTAACTATTATTCGTTTTCAATGCTTTTGCTTCCATCTTAACAATGAGTCGATACGCTGACGTTAACAAAATACGACAGCTTTTTATTTAAATGTCCAGAAGTGAAAAAAGATATTTAAAAAAACTTTATTGTCACCTTATACTATGTGTACACCAACAAATAAAGAAAGATATTCACAGTGATGATAGACTCTGCTTGGGGTGTGAGGTCGAGACAGACAGATGTATAGACAATTACACACTGTCCCATAATGCACCATAAAATTGAGAGACAGGGGACTTTTGTCTGCGCTGCTTCTCGATCAATAAGCTGTCAATAACAAATACCGTTATATAATTTAGTTATTTATCATTTTGCAGCATTAAACGCGATTCAGAACTATTATTAACACAGAGCACAGAACCAAATTTCCCAATGTTTTCTAGACTAATCTTCCAGTGTATATTTTTCCGTATTAGGTCATAGTATAAACACAGGTCCTGTATGTTTACACAGCGGTATCTGGAGGCTCTCATCATCGTCTCTTGTGTCCATCACACATACGCTGGGGGTGAAAAGGAAAATAAGCAGTTCTGTCTCTTTTATCAGATCAGAGCATCAGATAACCCCAGCACCCACACGACATGCTTTACAATGACTGGAGAAAGTAAGACACTACCCCCTACTGAAATAACACTGTGTGAATGTGTGAGTGTCTGTGTGAAAGAGAGAGAGAGAGAGAGAGAGAATCCCATCACTAGGCAAACAAATCAATCCTCAATGGAAGCGGATCATTTCAATATCAAACAGAACTAACGGTGGTGTTAATAAAGCTAATTGGCCGAGTATCTTTGTTTAGCTTTCACACTTAGCTGCATAGATGCACCTAAGAAACAAATATACACCGAGACGCACATACACACCCTTTCATGCACTGTGTGTCTGTGTGTAAATGGCAGTTAATTGATGCGCACGGTCCTTTATTTCATAATTCAAAAGCTCATTGTGCCAGTCTGAACTCATCTATCGGCTGGATTATAATCATGCTAAACGGGCACATGGAATATCACCGTCATGCTAACAACACCTAGGTGTTCATGTTGAGCTTGAAAGCATGTATTTATCATGTGTATTCATAAATAATGTAGTAAAAACAGACGTGTGGGAAGATATGGCCGTGGGTGTAAAGCGTCCAGGAGTTTTAAAGCTTTATTTAATTATTTATTTACAATGCATTTAGCAAATGGATGCATTTCAACAAAAAGCTTGCTCTAGTGTACAGTTGCTTTTCAGCATTTACATTATAGATGTTGAATTCTTGCTTTCGATTGGTCAGAAGGTGTTGATGAGTTTCTTTTTACTAATAAATAAATACAGCTTATATAAATCTGGTCTAAAGTAACAGATCTGCAGTCGTACTATAGTAAGAAAAATGGCTGTTACAGGTGCTGTAACATTATTACGTAATCAAACTTCTTTGGAATAGGAGAACTGGAGTGTCCGGCACAGAGCCCTGAACTCAGCTGAACACTGAACACTTTTGGGATGAACTTGATGTGAACTTGGCATGGCTGTATGGCCTGTTGCAGATATTTCAAGGTGGGAGGCAGGGGCTGGACCGGACCAGAGTGCAGAACTTAACCTTATTAGGAATCTTTGGGATGTGCTGGACAGCAGACTCACTCTCCCATTATCAAAACAAGATCTTGAATGAAAAATTAAAGCGACTCTGGATGGTAAAAAATGTTGTGACATTGCAGAAGAATATTGAAACGACGCTATGCGAAACGAACAAAATATTATGACAATGCACCTGTGCACAAAGCCTCTGAACTCCCTGAAGACATTTTTTGAAGACATTGTTGTGTCCAGCACAGAGCCCTGACTTCAACTAAACACTGATACTTTTGGACGTTATCATAGGAATAAAAAGCATGGGTGTATGGCCTACTGCAAATATATCAAGGTGGGCTGTTGGGGCTTTGCCGGAAGGTCTCTTTATCAGTTACTCAGACTCGTTGCCATTTCAGGACTGCAAGCCACAAAAAACATTAAAGAATGCAAAGAAAACGTTTATGTGGATGTGGATAAATAAGGATGATACACTTGTAAATGTGAAAGTAACTGATCTTATAATTGATCAATTTTTATAACTGAAATATAGAAAATAAATAAATAAATAAGAAATGGCTGTATTGTTTTATACCAACAAGGCAATGTGATTTAGCAATAAAACATTGTAATTCAATAACAATAGTTTTTACCAAAAAAAAAAAATTGTAGAAATGACTAGAAATTGTAGCAATGTTGTTGATTGAAAATCTTCGGGATGTTCTAGAGAAGATGTTGTGCAGCACTTTGTCTCTTTCATTATCATAATAAGATCTTGTTGGAAACATTAATGCAACTCTAAATAGGAATAAATGTTGTGACATTGAAGAAGCGTATTGAAAGCAAATTTGGCTTTGTAATCCAAGCCAAAGGTGGTCCAACGACATATTCGTTTCTTTTTTTTGACAGACAATGGACAGCAAAAGAAGCGGGCTTTGAGACATTCGGCAAAATCTTTTCTTCTCTACCTGTTTAAATTACAGCGTGGTAAGAGGAGCTGTCATGCTAATAAGACTTCATGATGTACAAAACAGCATCTCGTTGTCAGGAGAATGTGTTTCCTACCACATCAAAACTGTTTCCTGTACAAAAAAATACAGCGCTAATACAGCACATCACTGATGAACTGCAGCACAGGAAGCAAACACAAACAAATAAGAGAGGAGACGACTGCAAGTTTTTCTGCATATTTTACTCCGATAGTGATGAAAGATAAAGAAACCAGAAGAATGAGAGAGGAAATTCTGAGAATAGATGCACCAGTCTGCTCAGCTAAGAGGATTTTTGCATGCGGCAGAGTAAAAGGAACTGCAGAGGAAATTTGTATATATTACTCCAGAATATTAAAGTGCTCACACGGTACTTCAGAACTATAACCCAAACCTATCATGTGCACCCACATGTGCACACACAACCCATACAGACATTTAAATATAAATCCACACACATGATAAGTGTAAAAGGAGTTTTAGGTTCTGTGAGCCGCAGATCATTTTTCTCCTATGGCATATACACAGTGAAGCTATAATAACCTGCTTAATAACAGGGATTTTTCACAGTGAGGATATTAGACTGCAAATCTTTTGCCTGCTCAGAATGGGACTATTGTGTTTGTATGGAACCAAACACCTTGCTCTTTCCATACTTATCTTGATCCAAAGCGAGAAGAAGGAAATAGTGCACCTTATTTTGTGAGGGCTGCCAAAAGTAGCTCCGAAAGCCGTTTTTCATGAAGCATTTGAAAGATTGAACAGTGAACCTCTCTTTGTGCGGCGTGAAGCTTTGAACAAAATCACCAAGTGCTTTGGGTTCAATAGCTTCATTTACACGAAGCATTCTGCGTTCACTATCAGTAAAACCATTACTGAACTTGCACACAAACACACCCTGATATAAGGACTATAGTGTAGTGTGTGTTGGGCTATCTTGATGGGGACAAGGCAATGATGGGATAAGAAAAGAGATAAGAGGTGTATATAAATGCCAGTTTTCAGCCATGTTTACCCAAGAGGTCAAAGATCATGTTTGTTTGTAAGAGCGGTCAGCCATCCATATACACACTCATGGTGAAGTTGATTAGGGGTGGAGGGGAGAGTCGAGAAGATAATGGCATGTAATTTCACAAGACATTCTCTTAAATGAAGCTTAACCTGGAAACTGCTTTCGTCTAATAATTTCTCAACGCAGACGCCATACAAGAGTTTGATATCTCAGCCACTGATTTCTAAAGTTCATAAAGTCAAACCTCAGAAAATAATACTTATAAATAATGGCTGTGTTTGTTTTTAATCGTCTCAAATGTTGATTACTGAAACAGTCAAAGTATATTCCTCTATACAACATCAAAGATTTGTAGAAAATGAGTTTTAAGGCGTAATTGCTCTATGTACCAAACTCAGGCCAGTTAGTTCAAGTAGAAAAGTAGCTATTATACATTGATTAGTGCTGGGGCGCCCATGGGATGTGGATTTTCCTGCAATTACAGCATGTGGCTAACATAGTTTGACTGAACACAAAGCTTAACGGAATATAAATCACTTTAAACTACGTATGGAATGTAGTATCTCGCGATTTGGAAATGGAGTTTCTAAAGTACCTATCAGACTGGTTTATCTACAGTACGTGTTATTACTAATAGAATCACAGAGAAATGAAATAAGGATGATACTCGAACTCAGTGTAATGTATTATTAATACGCGTATAATTGCACTGGATGGTTAAAATGAGTGGTTTAGTGAAAAAAAACCCCAAAACATTTTATACAAAACCTCTAATTAAACCTCTAATTAAAAGGCTTGCGTTTAAACCATTATTCCTCACAGAAACCTTTAAATATCTACGCTATTATATATCATCTAACAGAATGTATAAAAAAGCATTAAAAAGATTAGAACAATGTGTTGGAAATGCTGTCCTTGAATACGACCCACGGAAATGTCAGGAGTTCAGTAGTTCAGTATAAAAAGCCCGGACTTTTTCTCTCTCCTGAACTAGGACGCTTATTAAAATGAACATCAAACCCAGGCTGAGTTTCAGTCCACGGAGTAGTATTCATTGGCCATTGCCACGGTGACCTCTGGACAACCAGAGAGCGAGCCAAAGTAAATGCCGACTGTCCTTTAGCGATTAACACTGAACGCACAAAAACACACATGTGAAAATCAACACGAGCCACACCGGCTTAACCTCTCTCTCTCTCTCTCTCTCTCTCTCTCTCTCTCTCTCTCTCTCTCTCTCTCTCTCTCTCTCTCTGTGCACGTGTGTGTGTGTTTGTGTGTGTGTGCTATCCATTTTCTTCATTACTGAAGCTGTGGATACAGCTGATATTTGTAAAGGTCTTCTCAGCCACCTCTCCTCTCCCGGATTAGATCAGCTGTAATTAGCTTATGCAGATCAGTGTTCGGTTGCATGCAGATGTTTAGATGAGGCCGGCGTAGCTGAGAGGGAACTTGTGCATTATTAGATAATGGAAAAGGCTCATTTGTGTTGCATTCGGAAACTAACAAGGTTTCGGCTTCGGCACGTAAATTGAGTAATCTGTCCCCCACAAAAGGCAGGTCAGAGGCCATGGGGCCTTTGGTTGTTTTTGCTACAGCAAACACGTTATTCAGGGCATCTACAGTGGCATTCTGCATTAGCATTGCTAACTGTTTCTGGCTCTGAATCAACTAAACTGCACATTCTCAGGCTTGCCTTTTATATGGCAGTTACATGGCTTTGCTCCATGACACGTATTAAATTCATAACTCTGGGCTTGAAGTCCAGGATTTCCATCAAGGATCAGGTTTTCTTGTTTTGTTTTTTTCTTCGGTGAGTGTGATGGGAGTGGAGGGAGAGAGGTGGTGTAAGGGGCGATTGACTTACCATACTTCCTCTGGTGTCAGCACAGCTGCGGTTTAGCGCCACCGCATTGCCCTCTGACCTCTCCCAGCTTGCTGTGCATGGATTGTTGGCACAGTCTGTTATTCCTGGCTGCTCAGTAAAGCAGCTCTTACGGAGCTGCTAATGGGCCGACTGGGCCAAGTGCAGGTCCACACTGGTCTCGGGCCAGTGGCATTTACTGCCTCTGCCACTCATCACCTGTAAAAGGACCATGAAACAAGATAAACAGTGAGCCAAAGCATTTTATTCATCTTTCTATATGTATTTGATCATAGAGACAGAAAGAGTGGTGAAACTAGTTTAAAATAAAATAAACCAGCACCACATGTCCAGCCAGCACTCCTGCAAATATCAGAAAAATGAACAATTTGGAGCCACGGCAGGTTTCAGAGCTTTATTTTTGACACAGCATCCTTATTTCTTGCCTTATGTGGAGTTCGCTGCCCAACTGTTCCATTTTTATTATAAAGCAGAAAAGTAAGTGTCTTTCAGGAAACTTACTGTAACTTTGGGCCTCAAACCTCTGTCTGGAGAGTTACATGAAGAGATAAGACAAGAAAAAGGGAAAGTGGCGGCTTAGTGGGTAAGGTGTTGGACTGATACCAGGGGTTCAATTCCCAGCAGCACCAAGCCACCATTGTGGGTCCTCGAGCAAGGCTCTTAACCCACAATTGCTTAGTTTTTAAAAAGAGATAAACATAAGTCGCTCTGGATAAGGGCGTCTGCCAAATGCTGTAAATGTAAGATTAGATATAAACAAAATGAGTAGCGGTTGAATTAGATAGCATTGCGGAACATGATAGGAAAAGTAGGAACTTGAGAAGAAACAGGATCTAAATCATGAGAATACAATAACATACACACACAGCCTTGTGTAGCAATATTGTCAATATACCTTAACTGACTGCAGCATTAATAACCATATTTAACACATCAGTAATAAAAAATCAATCGTCTTTCCTCTCGAAAATTAACTTAACACTTTATTTACATCTTACTGGATGTCTGTAATTAGTCTTTAAATGTACTGTCTGTATTAATAAAATTAGAACAACAGTATTATTAGTGTATAAACCACATCATATTTTATCATCCTGTATCTTCCATAATGCCTAATGTCATCAGTCACCACATTTGGAAACAAACAGATGCAGTTTAATTATTTTCTGATATTTAAATGAAATAACCTGCAGAGAAAAATAAGAATCTATCATCTAATATATATTGAGTAAAAAGCAACAAAGAAATCGATAAATTATACTACAAATTTAAGTTTACAGCTTCCACAAAAGGTATGGATGAAAACTAAGATGTATTAAAGTTTTTTTTACAACGTATTTAACTTAATTATGACCTATGAAATTTAGAAACTTTAGAAACTGAAGAGGTCTGAGGTGAGAATAAGGTAATAAACATGACCCGGTGCTTTATTTTCACTATAAGCCTCAATTAAGTTTAATTGCGTTTTTAATGAGGGTGACATTTTTCAGTCCTAGTGAGGCTCTGATGGAATGGCGCACAGGAAGTCTCAGAGTGTTTTACTGTGTGTAATTCATCCATCTTTACTTACAGACAGACTCCAGCACCTCTCCACCACTATACAATGTTTGTTTAAATTTTCTCATTCTGGAACGTTTCAAGGGCTTTGGTGATATCTGTCCAAGTAATTGTCCAGCTATACAGAAGAGAGAGAAACTGTGAGAAAGAGAATCTTAGGGTGGAGTTAAAGAGGTGTCGGAGTGTAGTTAAGATGCCCGTAAAAACTGCAGTGCTGAAACAGAGTCGACGTCCAGGTGAGAGACATTATTCACGGCTCGGCTGGAATGAGTCACAGCACACCGTTGACACTTAAAGCTTAGCTCCGGGAGCACTACCGACAGGCCCAGGAAAACACATGACACGGCCCATCTGCAGAAACAGCAGCCACCAAAGCAGAGCCAAGGGCTGCTAATGAGCCTGTACTGATGAAGTGACGTTTCAGCAGCTACAGACTGGTGGGTCGTGTCCCATTTAACTGATGTCTGGTCAAAGAACGCGAGAGTGTTTGTGCCTTCACTGAGTCAGAATGAAGAAGATCCCGCTCTCATTTCAGACTAGAGGTAATCACTGAAAGCACCATCACAAACACTCAATTTTAGCACTCTGGAGTTGTAGACAAGGCTGACAAACCCAAAGGCATGCTCCGAGCGAGTACCTTGTATTGCACAAACACATTCTACGTGTGTACGAGCACACACTGCTGGTTCAAACACACCCCGCTGTTTCAACAATGCCATATGGTCACTCTCTGGGGAACAGGGCTAAGCTGTGTACCATGACAGCCCACTCAGACCTGCTAACTGAGACATATATGCTAACAGCAGGGGAGATGATGAACCTGAAGAAGTGTGGATCTGAACGGGAGCAAGAGTGGAAGTAAAAAAGCTGGTGAAAGGAGAGAAAAAAATGGAACTGAAAAGAAAAGCAACACAAAGCAATAAAGACAAGTACACGGCCATCAAGTTAGGTGTCATGTTGTTTACATTCTCCGCTACAGAGAGCTGGTGTGCCCTATCCGCTTATCTCTCTGCCAGACGTTCTGTCCTAGCAGAGAGTCAACAACAAGGCGGACACAGTCCAAACACACGCATGCAGAGAGTTAAAGCTTCACAATGTTTAACTTCATCTGTCCATTTGTTTAAAACACTCATCCCACCTCTCGCTACATCGGCGGGACATCCGTTTCCCTTTGAAAGTGTTTAAGAGGAAAAATGAATCCTCAGATACACTCAGCCGAATGGAATAATCCTCTTGAACATCCATTATGATAGAAAACCAACAGCCTGCTCATGTGCGGATGGTTCCTCAAACATTTTTTTCAGTGCTCTATTTTTGGTTTGCTCAGCAGTGAAACTAAATGGATTTGAGAACATAATAATGAACTGTATGTTAGGATTACACCGAGAGCAATGTTGCTAGGCATGCTGCATAATAAACACCATTGTGTGTGAACGAATGCATGCCTTTGTATGGTGCTGAAGCTCACTTGGGCTGGAACGACTCCATTCTCCTCCAGACCATAACTCTGAAAACTACTGTAATACATTTAGGCCAGATTGAAACAATCAGTCCTAAAACAATAGTGCTGCACACTCTAAATTACAGTTGTTCCATTGTCCAACTTTAAAGATCCCATGAAAAAGACTTAAGACTGTGTTTTATAAGAAGGAACAGTACTATAGGTTAAACGAATCGAGCATTTGCTCAGACCATCCTCTCAGTCTATAGCCTTTTTTTTACCCAACTAGAAGAAGTTAAACTGGGATTTAATCCATGCCAGACTGACACAGATCTTGTGAGACCTTGCACATTTCCCAGAATATTACTGGAAAGAAAAAGAAATTTACCATACGCCAAAAGACATCATGCAAATTACTGAGAACTTTTCAGGTTTTTCATGAGACGATCCATCACAGTAAAGTCACACATAAAGAAAAACCTATGACACAAAGAATCCAGAAGAAACATCTGGAATTTGGGGCAAATATAAAAGAGCCTGCTGCTGTGGATGGTCCCATATATTGATAATTGCCTAATGATTTGTCTTTTTGCAAACAGTTCCTGCCCACATAATTTTCCTAGTAGTTACTGCCACCTTAAAGGTGTAAACATGCACCTAGATGTCTGCTGCTATCATATCTTGTATTTATTCCAGGATTGTAGTGATGATCTCATATAACGAGCTAAAATTCCACTATCTGGTTTTATCCAAAGGACAAGTCTGCTTTCTTTTGTCTTTTCTTATGTATATCGTCGCAGGGAGTTTTTTCTAAAGCTTTATTCACACACCACTCGACCAAAATCTCCTGTCTCTCTCCCCTCGAGGAGAATCTGTGTGCAGCCATTATTCCCAGTCTTCACACCAGCCAAGACAACCAAAGAGGCCGACTAAAGTGGCCGTGAGGTTTCCATAGCGACTGCTAGTTGTAAGATGGTGGCTGGCATTTCTGGCACAGTTTTGTGCCTATCTGTTCCATCCAAAATGCAGGCGAGGATGTTGAAGAAGAAGAGCAGAAATGATCCAACACTTTCCAGCTGAACGGGATTTAAATTTACACCCTGTTAACAAGCAGCATAAATCCACAACATGGTGGATTAATGTGGAGTGTGTGACAGAGTGAGTGGCGACTCACACCAACCCGGCACAGCAACTGTTTTAACCAAGCGTCTCTTTCTCTTCTTTTGGGTTCTCGTCCTTTATTCTGCAGCATCTGAAAGACTAAGCTGGAGGAAAATCTATCAGTTTGTGGAAAAGTGCACAATCCAGGATTTGTGCAGTCATCATTTGTTTTTAATTATTTATTTATTTCCACGCTTTCTATGAAACACCACATGGCAGTGATCTAGAGCCTGGAATTTTTCCGAGTGGAAAAGAATTTTTACTGGCTTAAATGATTTCCTGTAAAGAGTGAAAGCGATCTGGAGTTTTGTAAAATTAATGCTGCCTGGGCACTTCAGTAAATTTTGATTTACATTTCAAAATCCACGAATGTCAATATAATTTAAATACTAGCACGTGTGTGAAGGTCACATGAATGTAAAGGAATTGTAGGCGCTTTTTAAAAGATTTTTCCCTTTATCAAGCTGATAGGACAGTACGTAAAGTGGGAAAGGGAAGCTGGGTGGGATCGGGATCGGGATCGGGATCGGATCGGGATCGGGATCGGGATCGGGAAAAGTCCCAAACTGGATTTGAACCCGGGTCACCAAAGTGCTTCACATATCTTAACACTGTGCCGACATCTTAGGCTTTTTTTTGTTTTTAATTTTTATTTCTTTTGGCAAATCAGTATTTTTTAACTATTAAAACCATTATCAGGCTTTTTACAGCAGAACTCATATCTCAGCACTGTACGAGCAGGTAGAGCGTGAACTCTATAACATGCAGGTAACAGTCATTAAGTCATTGTATAGATAAAAAAATGACTTTTTTTTCTCTCCCATCTGGTAACTGCAGCTTTTTCCACACTATTTATGGACATGGTCTAATCACAGCTTTTTTAAAAAAACACACAGTTAATAATCACCTCCTGAGTTTAGAAGATGAAAAAGACCAGAGAATCTTAAACAAGTGAGTCTTTGCTCAGTTGGCATTTGAAATGAACCAAGCTGCCTGCTCGCCAGCCTCATTATTCTGCTCTCGCAAAGAGCTTGGAACTATTCGGACCATTTTCCTCCAAATTCAATTCCACAAAAACAGCCGGCTTATCAAATAACAGTCAGAGGGTGAAAAGGGGAAGGGAGAAAAAACGATTTAATGAGAAGCAAGAAGTCGAGCTGATCAGACTTGATTTTTAAATCTATTTTCTTCCTTATTTCTTACACCAGTGAAAATGGAAGACATGTCCAAATGATTTATTCAAGCTTAAAAAACACAACGATTTTTAACCTAATAAAAAACGCTGTTTTTACTGATCTGATCACAATCAGAGGCAAGTATTATTATTATTATTATTAACCCGTTAACACAGGATATCAGGATAATGTTATAGCAATCGAGACTGTATTAAGATAACACCAAGGAGAAAGCAGACCATTCACAGAGTAGGGAGAAGTGGTAGCAAAGTGGTTAAAGTGTTGGACTGCTAATTGAAGAATCGGGGTTTAATTCGCAGAAAGTTACCACTGCTGGGCCCCTGAGCAAGGCCCTAACCCCCAATTGCTCAGTTGTACTTTATAAGGGCGTTTGCCAAATGCCGTAAATGTAGAGTATGTCATCAGCCAGCTAATTAAAAACTATTTTATTTTACATAGGGGGCAGCATGGTGGCTTAGTGGTTAGCACCGTTGCCTCACAACAAGTAGGCCTGGGAACTTTGTATGTTCTTCCCTGTGCTTGTGTGGGTTTACTCATGGTTCTCCGGTTTCCTCCCACAGTCCAAAAACATGTATGTTAGGTTGATTAGTGATTCTAAATTACCCACAGGAGTGAGTGTGAGTGTGTGTGGCCCTGTGATGGACTGGTGACCTGTCCAGGTTGTACCCCTCCTGCCTTTCACTCTTTCAGAGATTAAGGGAATAAGCGGGTATAGAATACGACTGAATATCATGCAGATGTCTGTCAGTTGCGCTAGTATGTTAACTATAATGTTTAAAGTATTTTGCTGAGTAAACAGATGGCTGATTTCTGTCCGTGAGCCGAAAATGCTTTATTAAAGGGATTAAAAAGAATTTAGCAAAATTCCATGTAAAGAAGTAACCCAAAACATTGATCATTAATACCAGGTATGAGCCACAAATTAATCCGAATTTTAATTCTAAAATTTTCCAGCTGAACGTTTTTGTTAGTTTGTTAGCTCCTTTTTTCAGTTCATCCATTTTTCCTCCTTTAGAGAGAACACTGCTCAGACGTTCACCGTCTTTTTCTCTCCAGAAAAACTCCAATTAAACCCAGTTAGTCAATTAAACAAAAATATGTTGGCAAGCAAGTCACAAATTAGATATCCATGCCTAAACTTTTGCACAGGACTGTAAGTATGTATTTCTATATTAGACAGTTTTTTGCTGGTGAATACAAGCCAATAATAGACAGTGTGTGTGGAAAAAAGGCATATGAATAAAACAAGCACATCAGCCTCTAGCCATTCAGGTCAGCAGACAAAGAACAGCCTGTGTGTTCCTAAAAACACATGCTCACTGAAAAAACAACCTCAAACCATAATCTCTCCCTACTGTAATCCTGGCTCAGGCAGAGAGGGGATGGAAGCAGCTGCTGTGGTGTTCACCGTGAGCCACAAAATGCAATATATAAAGCTTAAATATTAGTGCACTTTAGTGTGTCATCTTAATACTCAGCCAGTCGAACTCTCCAGACGAGGTGTGAATTTGCAGCTGTGAGGTTAACAGAGACGCCCGGCTTGCTTTCCTCTCAGCGTTAGTTCAAACGTCGGTGAACTGCCATCGGCACAGCATCTCGACCACACAGGCTTCCTCTGTCATTTAACACACAAACGTCGGACAGATCAGAGACAGTGTACTGCATGACTCATACCATCACATCCATTTGGGAAGTGGGAGAGTGGTGGTTAAGGCATTGGACTGCGAATCGGAAGATCAGGGTTCGATTCCCAGCATCACCAAGCTACCACTGTTGGGCCTCTGAGCAAGACCCTTAACCCCCAATTGAATGAGAAAGATAACTAAATCTGCCAAATGCCATAAATGTAAATGGCCTCAGGGGAAGTGGTGGTGCAGTGGTTAAAGTGTAGAACCGCTTATTGGACGATCAGGGTTTTAATTCCTATCACCACCAAGTTACCACTGTGGGCCCCCGAACAAGGCCCCTAACCCCCAATTGCTCAGTTATATAAAAGAAATAAATGTAAGTCGCTCTGGCTAAATGCCGTAAATGTATTATGGTTAGAAGCTTGTATGCTTATGCTATGGAAGAAATGAAAGTGCTTAATAAAACTATTACACACACACACACACACACACACACACACAGCTAACATGAACAATAGACATTACAGGCACGTTATAGTGTAAAACAGCAAGGAACTTTCTTTTACCCTGTTGTTCAGCTTAAAACTCTGAGTGGGAGCTGGAAGGAAATAAGTCTAGATTTTCCGTCACACCCATCATAAATCTGATCTGCAACTCTCTCTCTCTCTCTCTCACACACACACACTCTTTCAACTGACTTTACATGCCTCTATGGGATGGTTCCTTTTTTGTTGATCTCAGAAAGAATGTTCCAGATAACACACACTGCCAAAAGAACCACACTCCAGAGTGAGACCACATACATTTCAAACATTCCTAGCCAAAGTTGTGTAATAATTCAACACAATCGTACAGCGATACTGTAATAATCCTCATGATTTACAGCGTTGCAGCCATTCAGATAAAAATGTCCTGTGCTACACAAATTAAAAACTACAGTCAAGAAAAAAGCACAAATAACACGATCACAAAGTGGGTCAGGATTATACAACACACCCTTCGCCCGTCCTGTCGACCGTGACAATGTGCGAACAAGCCCACATCAAACACTAAAGCGCAATTACTTTGGCCTTCGACGCTAATTAAAACTTTACCTAATAATAACTTGTAATAATTACACATCCCAAATGGATTCTGGGAAAGCGGGAAGAGGAAGTAATTAGACCAGGGCTTTTTCTGAAAGGCAACAGTAATGAAATCTGGCCTTTTTACAAAAAACCCTACCAGAACAATAAAAAAAGAAAAAATCAAATACACAAAAGCAGAACGAATTTCATCATGGCTCACAAACGAATGGCAGCTGGATAAAAAACACTCCTAAATTAAATTCATGAAATTGCTCCGTCATTGAAATAGTGTGTGTGTGTGTGTGTGTGTGTGTGTGTGTGTAGACCGGAGTGTGTAGACCAGGTGAGATGAAGCTATCAATGAACCCGATGTTTGAGGAATCTGTAGTAAATGTGCTTAATTGCAAGACAGACAAAGCAGAAGGCTTGTGTGCTTATTTTAAAGAACGTAATCATCTATAAGGAATAAAAACCCGTACAATGTACTGACTACACAACCCCATCCTTTATCCCCACCCTAATCTTCATTCCATTGATTTTTTTTCTCATGTGCCTTTTGGTTTGATGGTATTTTACATATTTGTCCTCTGGTTGCCAGACATAGCAGAGCTCCAGATCCAAGCTTGAGCTGCAGATTTCCGCTGGCCGTGTGTTTATTGCTGGTGTAAGACTGGTCGCAGTTCCTGATTCCCACCGATGTGCCTGTTTCTAGTGTTGATGGCAGAAAAATTGGCTCTACTCCGTTCACTTAATTGTCAAATGCCAATGTTTTCTGCATATTCTCAGGGCAACGCAGTGAACTTTAACCTTTGTGCGCTACCGGTGGCCGTGTGGACTGCATGAGCCACAACAGCCTACGCCATTAACTGGATAGAAGTCTGTTTACTTTATTACGAGTTAATAAAAATTTTAAAGCAAGACCCGGGGTTTGAGAAAGGCACCAAAAAGAATACTTAAATAATAGAATGGAACGAACTGAGTTGTGATAATGTCCTTCCTCAACGCCGTTAGAGAGAAAAAATGTGAATCATAGTATTTAACACAGTATTTAACACACAGTATTTACAGTATTTTACACAGTTTATTTTGAGATAACTTTCAGCACCACTTTAACAGAAATACACTAACTGGTTTGTAATCAGTTTAGGGATTGTTAGGCTGCTACTATCAGGTCAACCCAAACCACGAACACCACCAATAACATACAATAGATTTGTCTATTCTAAGTAAAATGGATTCCACCCTTATTCCAAGCTCACCCTCACCACCAGATCCAGTCTGTATCCAGCCCAGTCGGTGGATCGGCAAAGAGACAATAAGCCCCAGTGGCAGATTCCCAGCAATGACCTTGTCTTCTAGACGGCCATCCAGAAAAAAACACTAACACTTTACTGCAGTATGAAATAACATCCGGGTTCGTCTGGTCAAAGGAGAACTGACCCCCCAACTGAGCCTGGTTTCTCCCAAGGTTTTTTTCTACATGCTGCCCCTGATGGATTTTTGGTATCTTGTCGCTGTCGCCTCTGGCTTGCTTAGTTGGGGACTCCTAATTTATAGATATTATGTAACATTCAGGGTTGTGATTTGTTATCGTTCATGTTTATAGTTTTATGTCTAGGCTAAGCAATCTAGCTAAGCTATACTAGCTAGCTAAGCTATGCTAGGCAGTTTGTTTTGTTTACTTACAGTTTTGTCCTTATGTCTCCCTGTCATGTGATTCCCTTTGTCTTTGTGTCTTGTTTTAATAGTTTTTTTCATTTATTGCTTTCAGGTGTGTCTTGTTTGGTTAATGAGTTCAGTGTGTATTTGTTACCCCTGTCGTTGGTGGATTATTGTTTGGGTTGTGCCACTGTTAGTGAGATCTTGGTCATGCTAAGTGTTCTAGTTAATGTCTAAGTTTAGTTCGTGTTTATTGTTTGTCTGGTGTTTTTGGAAATAGTCACTATTGTAAAGAAACTGAACTTGGGTTCTATACGTCCCGCCTCGGTGGAGTTTATTACATATTAACTAATCTAAGTGTTTTTAGTGAGTTTTAATATTATTTAATAATATTTCTATTTTGATTTAATTTGTAAAGCTGCTTTGATACAATTTCTATTGACAAAAAGTGCTAAAGGGGACTTGACTAATAAGGGTGGGTACCTGCACCATTGTCTTACATTTACAGCATTTGGCAGACGCCCTCATCCAGAGCGACTTATATTTATCTCATTTATACAACTGAGCAATTGGGGGTTAAGGGCCTTGCAGTGGTGGAGCTGGGCCCCTGAGCAAGGGGAATCTGGAGCTGGAAATCTGGATCTGGAATCAAACTCACAATCTTCAGGTTGGTAGTCCAATATCTTAACCATGAGCCACCACTTTCCTTAGTCTTGCAGTCTAATATGATATTTAAAGATAACATAATGTCATATAACTGGTTAAAAGTATAATTGAAAGTGTAATGAATAATTTTTATTCAGTTATTTAAAGGTATGTTGCTTGTTGGACTATATATTGGATTATATATTGGACTGTGGTGCAAACATTAAAACTGATCCCAACATTAAAAGAGAGGCAATCATTTTGAATGCATATTTAATGGTGTTATAAAAGGAGGTTAGTAAAAATGTACATGTTCGTTTTTATCATTCACTTTGTTTATTACAAACATTAATAGCAAGTTATGCAAATATAATACTGAATCATACCGGATGTGTACAATGATGAGCTACCAAAAAGCTTTCTAAATGTTCACTGTGTCGTTTATACATTCAAAATGTGCAGCTACGGCGTGTGTGAAGCAGAAAAAGCTGAGGAATTTAGGTGAAAGGATGAATGTAACGAGAGAAAAAGTAAGGAACAGGTGCTGCTCGATGAGAACAGTGTGTGGAGAAACACCTCCATCATCCTCTCATCCTTCTCATGTAGTGAATCTTTCTTTCCTCTCATGACAAAAACATCCACTTTCTTAATATTCGATCATTTTTTTTGTTATTAAGACTTGAGCAGGTATTAAATACAAAATAATCAGTCGGAATATATAGTAGAGTACCTTCACTTGTGTAAAATATTTTTTTAAGATATAAGAAAAGCTTTTTTTGGTGTCGGTGGCTCTCGGTGATAATTCGCAGACGTCTGTACGTAAAAAGCACGGATACGTGAAATAATAAAGCTTCTGGTGAAAAGGTTGCACACTGTGTAAATGCAACATGCAGAAAGAAAAGCGTTCAGCGTGTAAAGCCAGAGGGGAACGGTAAGTGTGCGCTGATATGTGTGTTAAATAGTGTGCTCTGACCTCTTAACATCACAGAAACCATTAACATTCCACACGACTGGTATATTAGCTGTGTTTTAGTTTCTGAACAGTACAGAATGAATAAAGAAATATTTCTTTGGGAGTTTAAGTGGTTAACAGAAATTTCCCAGCATTAATGTACTGTATATTCTAGCTGTGTATTAGAAAGAGGTCACGCTTTAAACAGAATTAATGGATAACGAAGCGAAATGGGATTAAATTTCTGTCACATGAGGCACGTTTGTCTCGCCACACTTAAGTCATAGTACCGTGGAAATCTCGCTCGACTTAACAGTTAAAGCTCGTACACATCCCCCCCCCCACCCCCCCAATAGTCACGGGTTTGGGAAAAGAAGACTTTAACGCTGTTATAACACTCGCAAGAAGACAGGAATGTATTATCTGAATTTTTTAACAACGTGGCCTTGGGCAGCAAGTCACTCAGGATAAGGCAGAGTGAACTGTAGGTCAAGCGCATAAACAGCTCTGTAAAGATGATGATGGTGTGGTGTGTTTCTCTCCATGTAGTGTACCAGACAGCACATACACACTGCTTAAACAGCTGCAGTCATGGTGTTCTTCTGTCTCGGGTCAGAATGCCGTCCATCAGAGTAGGCGAAGCGCTCTGGACTTGTGTGTCGGAAGCCTCCGCGGTTCATTGTGTCGTACCGGTTACCTCGGAGCGGCAAAGGGGGTGAGGGGGGCACGTCCTGGCGCAGCGGGCCTCTGTGTGGAGGATGGGGGTGAGGATAAAAGCCCGAGTCGTTAAGCCTTGGGTCTAGGGGGCGAGACGTGTAGTTGGGGTGGTAGACTGGCTGTGGGGTGGTAAAGTGGGCAGGGTCTCGGTGCCCAGGCCAAGCCTGTCCTGGGTATTCGGTAGGGTCCACTGGACCTCTTCTGTAACAAAAAACAGACAGAAAGTAGGTTAAAAGGCTGAAAAATCAAAATTTTAACCTGTAAAGTAAAATTCCTTTAACTTTCCTGTCAGTGGGCTTGAGAGGCAGTAGCTACCCTACTCTGTGACAGAAGATGAATTAAATAGAGCTTAAGAAGGAAGGGACTGAATTTTGTGACAGCAGGATAGCTAAGCAGAAAAGGAGACATACTGCTGGGATCTACACTCTGAGAGAGAGCAGATATGGAGGGCAATAATGACCTCAAATCCAAAGAGCTGAAATTCAGAGCTGGAGGCTGTAAAGAAGAGCAAATGAGCTTCACTTTAAAATCTTTAGCTGATGTTGCATAGCACTTTTGTGTTCAGGGTAAAAATGATATGCTTTAATAATATGATGACAAGCGTAAAGAAATACTTGGCAATTTGGATGCAGTTATCAGAAACTTAATAGAGAAGCAGCCAGAGACGCAACCCTGGGTTAGAGGCATGAGACATCACTAATAATGAGAAGCTTCATTAAATGAGAGAAAACATGTCCGAGAGACGTGTCCGGAAGTAACGCATCTGATTTCTGAACAATGTTTTCTTCTTAAATTCATATTTTCCCATTTAACATTCTTTAATATCAGTTATGCTAAATGAAATATAAACATGCTCTATGGAAACAGTGGCAACAAGACATTTGGGCATCTTTTGGTCCATCTGGCTGATTAGGCTATAATCTCTTGAGTAACATAAGGCTGGGCAGGAATAATCCAACCTAATAATCCAAGGCTTTAGGATTTACTGTTAATAGTGCAAGAGGGAGGTTGCAGTCATAAGCTTGGATGCATTTGCCAAGCTATAACACTTTTAGCCATCTTCTCATAAGGCTCATGTTCAGGATCGGTGTCAGCGCAGACATGTGACACATCTTAAAGAGCAAGAAGAATTTAGTCCAACTATCCAAACCTGATATCTTTCCATGTTAATGTGTCTTTCTTCATGTCCACAAACAAGGTACCAATTAGAAGCAAGCGTGTGTCTTAAGTCACTCCTGCTGAATGTGGAGAACATTATATATTACAGTCTTTAGCAGGATGTCTGCTCTTTCAGCTCATCTTAGCAGCAGCTTGTTGATTATTGGGAGTGTTTTCTATAACGAGCCAAGGCTGTAGCACCAGAGGGCCGGAAAGCAGGCATCCCAAAAATCATCAGCATGTCCTTAATCTCTCTTCTATGCTGACCACCCATCCAGCACGACAGCCGGGCGTCTGCATGCACACACACACACACAGTCCCCCACTTCATAAACACTTTATACTGGTTCTGGTCTTGTCATGATGAATTTCTTCGGCTCTGATAAGCATGTATACTAAAAAAAAAAGTGTGCAGAGACCAGATATATCTTTAGTGTGGAAGATTATCAGCATTGGCAAATGCAGCAGCTGTTTGCACCTGGTCCTAACCATGGTCAACGACACTCATATAACCTAAGCACATTTACAATAAAACTTTTATTCTTCTCTCAGTAAATTCCCCGACATGTCTGGGCTTCTTCCTGACGCTAATCTAAAATAGCCTCGTGTTTAGAAATCGTACTTCTGGCCTGTTGAAATGCAAGGCATACAAAAGGCACTCAAATCCAAATCTGCTCCATTTTTATTTAATCCCTGGTATTAGCTAAATTTGTCCAGTTAATTGCCCATAGTCATATCCCATCTGACTTCCAGGACGAGATTGAAAAGATTTTAATACGGACATGTGCCAAGAAGGACGGAGTAATAACACTCTTATTACACATAAGTCCTTTTACGTTTAAATATCATGCAGGGGAGCATTACATCTGTCAGTCGCCCACTCCTTCCAATACATCAGCGCTAGTGTGTTATGGCAGGCATCTGGGAAGAATTCGGTGTCAGTGACGGAGCTAAGATCCTTCTCTTGTTTTGGGATTTCTCACACCTGCCTCTGAAATTAGCAGGAAATTCCAAAGTCTTACCAATTTGCTGGTACTTATTCGCAGAGGGACTTCTGGAGTGTCAGCGGGGAAACAGCTGTCTGGAAAAACTGTGATACAGAGCGATGGCTGAGAAAATCCTACACCACCACCATGCAGAGAAACCATGCATCAACACACACAGTCCGGATCAGGCTAGTAATCCACATGCACAACCCCCCGTCCCCCCCCATGGGGAGTTTGGAAAACCTTTCTGATTGGTACTTTTCTAATATAACAACTGAAGCTGTAAATAAAGCCAGACGTTCAGAACAGCTCAGTTAACAAAAGACGAAAAGAGGAGCCAGAAATCCTTACATAAAGTGGGAAGCTCTCTGCTAGCAGAAGTTACAAAGGTTTATCCTATTTCCAAACCATAAATACTTTCAATTAGCACGAGGATGTTCCATTCCTGCCAGATGCTGAATATGCTGATTTTGTTTACAAATGTAATTTCTACGTTTTCCATTCAAAACACACGAAATAAGCAGCAGCGGCAGCAGCATGTGCTTTAAGCCCACATCAAAATGCAAGGCCATGGAAAAACAGCAGTTTCATCATCACTTTAAAACAGTGATGACACTCATGAAGCCAACTGAGCTGTAATAAATAGAGCGATCGCCTCACTCACAAACTCATCATATCAAAGTTCAATCCAGAAGAGAGTGCTCATGTGGGTTTCTAACTCAGTTAAGCACTCATAAAACTCCAGGTAACAAAGTTTCACTTTTACAATGAAATTTCATTACCCGACTTGATAAGGCACTAACGACAGAGAAACCAAAACAAAAGAGCAATAAAGCTCGAGTGACGTGTAATGAAAGATAAATGGCTTTATCATCCAACACTGCTGAGGAGACGCACACGCCACACACACACACACACACACACACACACACACACACACACACACAGACTCCTTCTTAACCATCTCTCTTCTGATATAGCTACAAAAGCTTCTCTCCGTCTGATGGTCTTTTTTAATTAAAAGGGTATAAAAAAAATCTCCAAACACGAGGAAAAATGAAGACTTAAGTATAAATTAGATAGATTATTAAATGTGTTTGATAAACGAAGGTGGTTTTGGTGTAATAGGAAAAGATACCGCACGTAGTTCATTTAGAGAAACCATGTAAGGTGCAATTACACGCATGACACCAGATGAGCTCATCATGGGTGAGAAAGATGACCATGTGACAGGGCAATCATCTAGTGCGAGTTTTTCTACTGTGTAGGTAGAATTTTTCGTTTACATTCTACCATTTGGCAGACGTTTTCATCCATTTGAGGATTAAGGGCCTCGCTTAAGGGCCCGGCAATGGCAGATTAACACCACTGAGCTTCCACTTTGAGCTATCACTTTCCCATTTTGGGACACCCTGTATTTTTTATTTATTTTTTATTAATGTTGAACGGTTTTTATCTCTGTCCGTCTGTTCAGTGTGATTTTCTCTTTCTAAAATGTTCTTCTACCAATTCTTTTAAGTTGGTAAAGATCTGGAAAAGCTGTTGGATGGTAATCTCTTACAGAGCACCTGGCTGCTTAAATGACACCCTGGATCCTACGAGGTAGGGTAATGTTTGCACAGCTGCCCTCGGGAACCGTGCACCTTACCCCACACTCACACACTCATGCTTACACACTTACACACACTAAACTGACCCTTCTAAGTCACCAGACACCGGCAGGGCTTTGACCCAGAGGCTCAAGGAGGTCAGATCCCGGCAGGATTATTTGGAATTCCAGGTTTTTATTTGGAGGAAAGGAAACCAGAAAAAACATTCACGCTACTATTATGAGCTTTAGCCGTCAGCTATGATATATTACACATCCATTCATCAGCAAGGTTTTCTGGGAGTATATGGGAGTATTAATATAATATCTGTTTTAATGTCAATGAAGAGGAAAAAATGGCAAGTATCAACTACTGCAGTGATATTTAACTTAACTAAAAAAGAGCAAAATGCACAAATTTCTCCCTGAGTGTGTTTGTGTGTGTGTGTGTGTGTGTGGCAGGTAGAGCACGGTTAAAAGGATGAATTAGGTGGTTAAGTGGTCTCGGTGTCTGTGCTGCTTTGCAGGCAGAAATATCTCTGCGGATTTTTGATCTGAAAACCTGCCCACGCAGGGAAAATTCCTTCTAAGCGGCAGCAAGAGAATGCTGAAGGTCGGCACCTGTCGAATAAAACTGACGCTTTGTAGTGCAGCTCTGGAAAGCTGTAAAAAATGCCAAGCTCCTAACTCATTCAGTGTCTAAAATCACGACTGATTGTTCTCTACCACAGCAGCCAACGAAATAAATTAACCCATGCTTGATTAAGCCATTAACCTAACATTCCCCGTCTGTTACCTGCCTGGCACGCTAATGGGATGCTGTTTGATGCCTGGTGGGCCGAGCTGTACTAAATGAGCTTTGCTCTAATAAACTCACGCCTGTGCGCTTACTGATGCAATTGAGGAGAAGTTGGCTGAAGCAGGGAGCTGGATTTCACAGCTGATTGGATATAAAGAGCAGCTTTATTTTCCAGAGCCTACCTGTAGGAAAGGTGAGATTAAATGGAGCGGTTAGAGAAAAAAAATGAGCCGGAGCTGAAGCATTTAATGAACGAATGGATAAAGAGGCAGCCTGAAAAAAAAGAAGCAACAGAAGACTTGCAAGTAATTGAGAAATTGAGAAGGCATGATGGAAAACTACTTGTGCTCTCTGTGATGGAGATGAAAGAGGTCTTTAACTGTTTCATGCAGAGACAATGTTCAGCTGGCCTTTTACAAAAATCATACCCTATTACAGAGCAAGTGTGTCATGCACATACACAAGGAAGCGGTAGCTTAGTGGTTAGGGTGATGGACTGAAGTTTAATTCCCAGTACCACCATGCTGTTACTGGGCAAAACCCTTAACATCTGTAATAACTGTAATAGTTTAAATATTACACATACGGTTATTACAGTCTATCACTTAGGTTTGTTATTAGGCCCAGAAGTTCTCATACCCCACTCTGAAATAAATTATATGTATACATAACTATTTATATACATCTATATTTAATAACCTGCTCAAAGACCATTTTAAGGGCTATTTGTTGGATTAAGGAAGTGACTGTTTTGACATTCAAAACATTTGAAGGAGGTAATTTAAAGATGTTAATGTCAAGCTGCCACTGCTGGACCCATAGGCAAGGCCCCTAACCTTCAACTGCCTAATTGGATAAAAAAAAAAATATTTACTTCGCTCAAGATGAGGGCATCTGCCAAATAACAAATGTAAACGTACCTTTATTTATCAAATTATTCAGTCAAAATCAAAATAAAGCCCATGTTCTTCAATGACTGGATGTTCTGGAAGTCTAGAACTAACTTACTACTAACGAACTAACTTACTACTAATGATTTAGGACCAGACACTGGAATGCGTTTGCTATTGTTTACTTACTTACTTACTTTACTTACTGATTCTTTGGTCTATATTTAGGCAAACTTTCAACAAGGACTGTGGCGGTTTGCTTAGTCCCAAACGATACACAACCAACCAAATGCCTATGAAAGAAGGCCAAAATTACAGACACTGGAAAAGGGAAAAAGAGGAAAAAAATAGACAGTGGGGAAAAAGGGTGAGGAGGTCCAGCCTAGCACAGATGGTGGATGCTTAGTTGCCAAGGCAACATTGAACAGGCAGAACAATGAAAATATGGCATTATTTTCAGAGCGCTCGTCAAATGTAACCTTTTTTTCCCTTTTCTAGTCACGAGTTCTTTTTGGCATTTTCAGCTCTGACTCTCAGCTTTCCTGTACATGTGACTGACATGTGAATGCTGTACTAACAATGTGTAAAAACGCTCCAGCAAGTCTCCGCTAAGCTCTGCTAAGATCTCAGAGCAGCACATTTTAAACTCATTCGAGCTGTGGGCTAGTGGATCCTCGACACTGGACCACACAGGGTGATCTACACACATCTTACTATCCTTGTGGGGAGCTTTTCATTGTTAGAATAATTCATACATCCATTCATGCTACACATGTCACGTCTTCATAAAGGCAAAACTGTCAGACATTCCAGAACTGTGTGGTTTAAGATACACACTGATACACACTCCTCTTCTTTAGGTGAAAAATCAGGGAAAGCTTGTTAGATTGCAGTAACGACTGAGATAGAGTGCAAAGCATGCGAGTGATCGTGTGTGATTCATTGTAGGTGATGTGGCGACTGGTTTACACTCTATAGAACTGGAGGCAACTGCGTCATGGCGCCTCATCATTCCGAGTTCAACATGAAAGGCCACCATCTGCACATTAATCACCCAATTATCACCCCAACTCGCCGATAAAAAAAAAAAACCCTGTTGGAATCAAATGCAATGTTGACTTGGCCAGCTAATCCAATAATCTTCAGATGGGCAGAAGCGTGCAGCTCTTCTGATTGGCCAGGTAGCCTGGATAATGAGTCTGTGTATTATTAGTGTAATGGTTATAATTGGGCACATATGGACCAGTGCACATTCGAGCTAACAGGCTAACAGCTTTTCTCCACCTGTGAGGACCAATGACCTCAGCTCCTGTTAGAGAAGATCTCAGCATCCAGGGTTAGAATAACTTAGAATAACATTATAAGCAACAAGATAACATTAAATAGAAAAAAATTGCTTTTAAACAGTTTCTAAAGGATATTAACTAATGTTAAAATATAAAATATGCAATCGTCTGTACTGAAACATTTCTAAAATAATAGAAGCCATGTAACTTGAATTCAGCCTTGATGTTCCTTTGAGTCAATCCCAAGACATTTCACTTGCTTAGTATTTTTCGTGCTGGTTTATGTTAATCATTCGCACTGGCTTTACACCAGCCAGTGCAGCTAAAGTGAGAGATGGACTAAAAGACATAGCAACGCCGTAACCTAATTCCAACCCAGAGACGCAGTGTGATATCGAGTTGCACTGTCACCTCGCCTCCCTGGAGAGGATCAGGTGAATTCCCAGCCGGAGAGGGCCTCAGAAGGCAGACACTCCAGATTTAATTATAAGCTTTAAGGAGGATTATTCAGCACTGCGTGAGAGAGAGAGAGAGAGAGAGAGAGAGAGACGGCTCACCACTTTCTTGTTCTTCCCTTAGTAGTCATTTCTTGAACCTTTTCAATCCTCTCTCCTCACCAAAAAAGTGCCCTTTTTTTCTTGCTCATACTCCGCAACAATTATCTCATTGCTGATCTATCCATCACTGTCCAGTCTTATTAGATGCATACCTGGGCAGGGAAGCATACTGGCGCTCCACATCCTCATAGCGGGGAGCCAGTCTGGGGTCGGGACTTCTAACAGGAATCTGTTAAAAAAAAAAAAAAGGAGAGTGTGCAGTTAGACAGAACCAACATACCCCCTCAAAACACACCCACACAGTCAGAGTTTCAGCATATTCATCCATTCCTGCCACACACTGCTTTTAATGGATTACTACAGAACTGATTAGATAACATGAATATTACGAGCCATTTTTGGTTTCGCCTAAGGTCAGCTTTATTCCTGCTCTTTCTCTCCGCATTAGGAACGGTGATGAAAAGTCCCTTCCCGCCAAGAAATACCTGCCAGTTCCGTAATCAAGGTATGAAAGGCTATGAGAGAACAGCTCACAATGGCTGCTTATTGGGGATTTAACATCGGGAGTCGTGAGGTGGGGGTAGGAGGTTAGATTATGTTACTAAAAACAGGAAGGAGCTGAACGGTCCGGCACTCGTCCTATACTAACCACCGTCTCAAAGCCAAGAAAATGCCAAATAATATCATAATCTCCAACAAGAAGCGCTTGTCTATGTTCAAACGTTTTGCTTATTTTTTAAAGGGACTTCTCGCACTCTCAATCTTTTTTTTTTTTTTTTTTTTGTATAAACAAGACAAAGTTGAGAGAATCTCAGCCTGACTGATACAACCAAGTTAATAAATTATAAATACTGACGCATAATCCATGAGGAAATGCTTCCAGTTGATTTAGTTGTGGCTGACGGATTTGAAGGTTAGGGCCATTATGGAAAACTGGCTGCTTTTCCGAGGGCAATAAGTGGGAGATTGTGTCATCTGTCTCAATGAATTGGTTTTAAATATACGCTCGGCCGATCTGCCATCTCTCTCTGCCGTGCCCATAATGACTGGCCCAAAGCCTGCATATTAAGCATACTTCTCCTCCCTAGCACTGAACATGAAAATGTCCGGAGGCCATGACTTCACAGCCAGAAAATAAAGGGACAACCATGAATTCCTCAGGAATAGAGACAGGTCGTGAGAAGGTAAAGAATAGACGAGTTACATGACAAAGCATTACTGAAGGAAGAAGGGATGTCCTTTATTCAGTCTTTAATACTTTGCGTTTCTGCTTTTCTACATTTTTCACAGGCATTTCGAAGAGAAGTGTTGTAAATTTAAATTGAATTTCCATAGTTAAACTAGACCTTCAGGCTAGTGTGCTGAAAAGCCAGGATGAGACTGTGTAGCAGCCAAAGGGAACAAAACACTTACAGACTGCAGGAGTACGAGCAGCAGCTAGTGCCCGATATATCAACTCTGTGCTGGTACAGGACTCCCAGGGGTATACCATATTCCCAAGTGTTTGGCATGAAGATTTGGAATACACATTTGGACTACCTTCACCTCCGTAAACATTTGGCGAAGCAGGAGATTGCACATAGCTATCACATTTACTTACATCATATTTAGCATCATTCCAGTGCAGACAGTCAATTAACTACAGAAATCCATTGATTGGTCTAAGACCGCGCTCATTAACTCGCCCCCATATAAGCATTTGATACCTCAATGACAACAAGAAATATAACTAGGCTGGATTATTAGACGGTTTCTGATGGCAAGGTAAAGCCTGGCTGGCTGGAACAGATTATCGAAATAATCTATAGTTATTTGTTATGGAAAAATTCCTATTGCAACACAAATCTCCGCCTAAAAAACTCGCCTACAGAATAAAAGGTTCCATTCTCTAACATGTCTTTGAACCCTGTAAAGGTAACAATTTGAGGCTTCAGTTACACAGGTATTCACAAAACCACTCCTGTTTTGAAGAGTATGCAGATTTATGTGTTTTTCTAAGATGTTTGCCATCAGTGTGAATAAAGTCCAGTGTCTCCAGCATGTGCATTTGTGAACTCCAGGTCTCTCTGTGAAATGAGTGTCTTTCCCGCTTATCCTTATGATGATGGCTTCGGGCTCATGAATATTCAATCGCTCCGATTAAACCGGCACTGTGCTCACTGGGCAAACAAACGGCGCTGAATGGAGGAGTGAGGTCACAACCCAGCCGAATGGCAGGACATGTAGCTTTCCTCCCAGTCACCAAATCTCCATAATGGAGCCGTGCAGACAGGTGGTGCCTCCGAACAAATCTCATCTAGCCGTGTAAAAAACGCCCACCTGTGGCATTATCGAATGTTTGTCCAAACAGGGACCACATTTCAGCCTGAAAATGGCACTAGTTAAATGTTAATAACCTCTAAATGTGTTTAGTCATGGAAAAAACCTTTTCCTGCATTGAAATTAATCTTGGTCTAGCTCTTTGCCTGGTGTATTGATTGCAGACCTAAACACATACATTAAGATACATTAAATGATAAATGTGCTGGTGCTGCAGTAAGTACATGGACAAATATGATTACTCCTGGCCTGCTTGCATAAAGAAATCAATCATCTGGTTCAGGCACCAAACAAACAAGGCAAAAAGAACAGGACCTGGAGGAAATATTCCAGCTGTTTACTTTTCAACACATTTTTCACATTTAAACGTGAAACTGCAGGGAGTCGGTAGTTCAGAGTTTACGGGGTTAGAATTCTGATCAGGAGATCATGGGTTAAATTCCCAGCAACGCATAGCTGCCACTGATAGGCCCCTGAGCAAGGCCCTTAAACATTAACTTCTCAGTTGAATAAATGACTGTAAGCCGTTCTGTATAACTGCGTCTGCCAAATACCAGACATGTAAAAGGAAACTGGATGTAATTAATGTAATGTTCTATTCAAAGTCTGCCAAATATGAGGGGAGGCAGGACCTGCACCGAAGCATAGCTCTTAGTCCGTTACATTCACACATTGGTAATGATGTTCTAACGTTCAGCTCTAATATTTCCTAGCTGAAGTAAAAGAAATTGAAAATTAAGCTTGGGTGTTATTTGAGGAACAAGTTTCTGCTGCATTCTTTAAAATCTGTACATGATTTTAGTGACCCAGTGTGTCAATTTGCATCCTCATATCTTTCTCCTTTATCAGATGCTGTTAATGTGGAGATCGAAGATTTCTATCAGATTGGAACCTTCAACTAATCATTGTACTTTGTATCAGAGAGAAACTTGGCCTACTTTGTCTATTAGAAGAAAATGCACTGATGTTTACTCATTTATAAATCCATTTAGGAGATACAACAAAAACAAAATGATCCTTTATCCTCAAAATAATTTTACTCTGTTTACTCAGTTTTGTCCAAACTGCAGGAAAGCTTTTATGTATGCAGCTCCATCTGACTGGAATCTTCTTCAACTCGTTTGAAAACAGTTATTCGCCGAATGGAAGATGACTCAATAGTAGGGAACTCTTTTAATTGTGTTTTTTATTTTGTCTTTGTTTTTAAATCTGTGTTGAATCTGAGTTGTATTGCTGCCCATTTTGCCAGGACCCTGTTAAAAAAAGTTCAATTTAAAAATAAAATAATTATACATTTCGGCAGCACGGTAGCTTAGTGGTTCGGTTTCCGGACAGGGATCTTTCTGTGTGGAGTTTGCATGTTCTCCACGTGGGTTCTTGCGTGGGTTTAATCCGGGTTCTTCGGTTTCCATCCACAGTCCAAAAAACATGTATTTTCGGTTGATTGTCGATTCTAAATTGTCCATAGGAGTGATTGTGTGTTTGTATGTGTGGCCCTGTGATGGACTGGTGATCGGTCCAGGGTGTACCCCTTCTGCCTTTTGCCCTTTCAGAGACGGCTGGGATAGACGCCAGCAGATCCCTGTGACCCTGAATTAGGGAATAAGCGGGTATAGAAGATGGATGAATGAATTTTCTGGCATTGTGACTATTTTATGGCATTGTGACTCTATTTTTTGTCTTCTGAGCAGTTGAGGGTTAAGGGCCTTTTCTCAGGGGCCCAGTAGTTGCAGCAGGGTGGTTCTTGGAACGGATCCCACAATCTTACACCTTAAACATTAAGCTTCCACTTCCACATGTTTTATGCCTATGAATGACTTGCATTATTATACTTTTCCAGTCTTTCCAGTGAGTTTAATGAAACCCTGTCTGTCCACTGTTTCATAGCATAAAAACAGCTACTTGTTGAGCTCCAGTAGATCAGCGGTGGGTTTTGGAGCTACTGCCTGAGTGACGTGTGGCTGTTCGGCAGTACTGAGAGTAGCAGCCAGTGTGAAGCTGAGCGCTCTGCGTAATGAAGGCTATAGGGAAGGCCTGTCCTTGTGACTCGGTTCCTTCAGAGCTAATGGCCTACAGAAAGCCATTTCACGGCATAGCGAGCAGAAGGGAACACAGTCAGAGGAGGCATTCACGCAGTAGAGACTGACACCGCAGCCACACTGTCCAACATACAAGTACCAAAAGCTAAACCAAGACTCGGGGCAAAGTCAGATCCCAAACTGGCTTAAAGAAATACAGACCTATAAAATACAAGTAGCGCAGGATGCTAGCAGAATGATGGTTAAATATTGAATATATATTACTGTAATTGATAAATACATCACTATTCGGGTTTAAAAGCATGTCTGGGCAGGATGAACTATGAAGATAGTAAGACTTTACAGCAGGTAATTTTTAAGCCGAGCTGTCCATTCTGGCACATTAAGAACTGCAGGGTTATTAATATCAGCTGTGAGAAATAGCTGACATCACTCCATTCTGAACAGTGCTTATCACTAAGAATATATAATTAACTGCAGAGGGGAAAAAAAGCACAGCACAGACAAATACAGATAATAAGATGCATGGCAAGGTCTGACTTTGTGTAGCTGAGGAAGGACAAGGTGCTGTACAAAATATTTAAAAAATCCTGCTCTTTTTTTTTTTCGGCTGACTCTGTAGTTTTTATCATCCGCAGCAGCAGACGCTTGTTTGAACAGTATGCTGGTCATTACTCTTACACCCAGACATCTGATCACTTTCTCGTGAGGACATGAATTACTGGCCATGTCAAATCCAACTGAAGGGCAATCATTTATTCCTCTGAGCTGCTGGTGGAAACTCAACCTGAGCAAAAACATGCATGGTTTTCCTCGTCTGGGGAGGGTGGGGAGGAGAAGGAAAGAGGGAGAAGGGTGAGGAGATGCACTGATCCAAGCGAGATGTTTTATTTCAGGATTTAAGTTGAAATACTAACAGTGTGTAAAGCAGGAATGGGACTGGGTCTGCACAAACAAACAGACTCATAAATACACACACACACTTTCACACACACACACACACAATATAAACTACTGGCTGTGGTGGGGGAAAAAAAAACCCTTATTGAACTGCAGACAAAAAAGAGGCACATCCAAGTGATTTGGTGTTATTAAAAAGACCTTTCTGATGCATATCTATAAATCCTGAGTCACTCTGCTGACATGACAACACACACAGCATTTTTCTCGCACTCGCACAATTACACTAACACACACCCACTCGCACATTCAATCAGCCCCAAACTCAACTCTTCCTAATTGAGTTTAGCTGAACTGCTGGCACTGCACAAGTGATGCGAGTTATAGATTATACAATGCGCTTGCACCGCCATCGATTCCCTCGTGTAAGGAATCAGTCGGGACACGATGAGCTGGGAGGAGAACCGGGTTCTGTGCTGACCATCTCCACCATTTAATTAAGTGCACAGAGCCAGAAGAGCACACAGCAATAATATAAGTACAAGTATATGTAAAGCACTGAAAGGCAATAGGAAGCGCACAACGTCCCACACAACAGTAGAAGAAGACAGGAACTGATTTTCTTTACATTTTGAGAAGAAATGATTCAGTTGTAGCTAAAAAGGGCCGTATGCGGTATCCTAAATAACACAATAATCAATATGTGATAGGATAATTAAAAAAAATGATGTACCCAAAAAGTGTCTTTAAACACATTCACCTGCATTAGAAGATTTTTCGTCGGAGCATAGCTGAAATTGGTAGCATGGCTCGGTTTTGTGGCGACTGTAAAGATTTGTAGTGTTTCCCTCTTTCGCTCCTTTCCTTTAGTCTGTAAGTGGACGTCTCTTTGAAAACCCAAATACCGACATGTATTAGGGGCTTCTATGTTTTGGCACTAAATTGTTAGCAGCAGCTGCGGGTACCTTGGATTGAGTTTAGCGTCTTGCGTCAAAGATACACTCACCGATATCCTAACCTTCATCCGGCTGCCGGATATTTCACCATCTACATCAACTGAAAACTTTAACCATATGTTATAATTTAAAGAGTTAAATCGGTCATTTATTGGGGTATTCTGATCATTTTAATATACAGTGCAGTTCTAATAGCAAACCACTAGGAAGATAATGTAGAAATGTATTTTCCCCGTTTGTGTAATCCACGTATGTACCGCAAACTCGCTGCTTTCTTAGCTGTCGGCTTTGCTTGGTACACGGGTTGCAACTTAATCGACACAAGTGCTCACTTTTCAGCAGTCTCAGCTGCCCTTATCCAGAGCTACTAACATTTAACCACTTCGCTATACAACAGAGCAGCTGAGGGTTGGGGCCTTGCTCAGGGGCCCAGCAGCAGCAGCTTGGTGGTGCTGGGAATTAAATCTGTGATCAGCATTTAAATACTTTAAACACTGAGCTACCACTTCCCACAAAGCGTCTAAAGCGTTTAAAAATTAAACAAGTGGAGGTCGCTTAGTTTGCTTATGGCATTTCTACCTGTATTATAACAGTTATACCGCTAGCTAAAACTAATTTTGCGTCATGTTCATTTTTGGTATGTTTGTGCTTCCTAAAATAATAGCGATCCACAAAAGCATAAATCTAAAAGTATAAATCTAGATTAGAATTTAGAATCAAAAAGAATTGTTGTAAGATGCATAATGAAGTTAATAATAATAATAATAATAATTTAACAACAAATCAACCAGAACAAACTGATAACAGGATAGTTACTTTACGGTTCGTGTTGTTTCATAGACTCCAGACTTAAGGCTGCACAATATGTCTAGATTAAAGACACAAACTAGATTAAAGACACCTCTCTTTACCCTGGCCTACACATAAAACACACATTTTTATTAAATAAATCCGTTAAAGGATTGTCAGGCTGCAGTAATCAGGTCAACCGGGAACTGGGAAACACCTCCAATAACACACACTGTATTTGTTTATCACAAGTCGAATGGCATCCACACTAACATATGTCTGTTCTTTGTTGTTCCGAGCTCACCGTCGCCACCATCACTTGGAGACAATAAGGCAGTTTCTCATTGATCTCGTCTTCTAAATGGTGAACTGGACAAGACCACAGAAACTTTGCTGCAGAATAGGTAACCTAGTGGTTTATCTGGTCAGAGGAGAACTGGACCCCCATATATAAAGGTGACATCACAGGATGTGCAATATGAACAGTGGGATTATAGTCGACTGCATCACAGTTCAGAACACGTGACGTGGATTAATTGTAAAGTTTAATCATAGTGTAAAATAACATTTGCACATTGTTTGAATTCCTGTTACTGTGGAAACATCAAGCAAGTTTGAAGCAATCACTTTTGTAGCTTTAACAGTGATTAATTGTGTTTAATTTATACGGTAAAGGACTTTACAGTGTACATAAAGCATAAATAAATAAAAAACTGTGCTTTATCATTTGTGTATTATATTTCATGCTTAAACACTCCCTCACAAAATCACCTTAAATGTTCTAAAATGTTGAATTCTTTTCAAATACAGCTACTCAATTCATCTGGTAAAACTTTTTCATATTGCAAAATAAATCATAAAAAAACTCCACAAAATATTGCAATTTCAGTTTTCCCCAATTTCATTCCGCCCTACGCCAAACTTAAAAAACATCTGTGCAGCTGTTTAGACTGTGTTAAACACAACAACCGATAAAGTTCATGGTCAAGCCTGGGAATCCAAATGATGTCAATGTTCTAGTGAGCCACAGCCTGTTCACCTTCTTCTCCAGCAAAGGAATGGTCATTTTTCTCCTTGTTAGCTCTCGCTTTTCTTCCACATACCGTCGCTATGAGTAACACTCAAAGTCAGCCTGAACGTCAGCATGCATCTGCGCTCAATAAAGCTGTGGGCTAAAAACAAACTCATTCATTTAAGTCCACTTTGCTGAGCTGTTTTCCTTTACGGCAGTAATTGCAGTGCCTTGTGAAAAGCCATCAATTTCCAATTCTAATTAGTTAGGGTCCTTAAAACCTTTCCAGCAGACTTGGAATGCTAGTCTAATGAAATGGACTCCAACCTGACAACAACTTACACGCTTAAAATTAATTCCTCATCATTTTCTATAATGAGCCTGTATCTTTTTTCAAGCGCCGCATGACGACCGCATGACAGGGGGAAGTAGACGAAACACTCCGTACGCCGTAACCGAGTGTCACTGAAAACCTCTCAGTCTTTCACTCGAATAAACCTGGAGTCTACTTATAAAAGGAATAAACATGCGCGGGCATATTTATAGGTGCGGGAGAAAATATTTATATCTTTCTGCATAATCCTTTAATTCCCAGGGGGTGTTTTGGATTCATGTGTGGCTATAAGGAACGACACACACATAGGAAGCTGTAAGTGTGTACCTGTCACGGCTGTCTGTAAGATTTAGAAACATTAAAGCACGGAAGCTCCCTCATCAAATTAGAACCTTTTACTGCTTTCTAATTTTAAATGCTGGTGCAGCCGGGCTGTGTTAGATACAACGCAAAAACAGATCTGTGCTACAGGCAGCTGGTGGAATGTTTTACCCTCTCAGCCTTAGTGGGTACAGGGAAGAGGATTCAGAGAGATTTACTATAAATCAGAGAGAGAGAGAGAGAGAGAGAGAGAGAGAGAGAGAAAGAGCACACGAGTAAGAGAAAGAAAGAGACAGAGAAAGAAAGAGCACTCGAGTAAGAGAAAAGGGAGAGAGAAAGAGACAGACAGACAGAGGGAGAGACAGAAAAACAACAAGAGAACTCAAGTAAGAGAAAGAGAGAGCGAGCTAGATGAAGACAGAGAAAGAGCGAGTGGGCTTGAGAAAGCGCAAGCAAGAGTCAGTCAGTGAGACAAAAAGTTATAGAAAGAAAAGAGTGAGCATGACGAAAAGATGGAGAGAGAAGCAAGACAGAAAAGAATGGCGAGAATCAAAAATATAGAGTGAGCGAGGGCGAGAGAGACAGAGCGTGAGAAAGAACAGACAGAAACTTCCAGACGCTGTGTCACTTTTTTTTGTCTCTTTGTTGGACTTCTGATCAAAATGTTATGGGTTCAAGTCCAAACACTTTGAGCAGCATCGAGCAGCGGATGTGTATAAGTGCAGTGGTCGCTGCTCTGGAAAAGGGGAAATGGCAGAAATGTCATGTTGTACTGTGGCCTTTCTAAGACTGAGAATCTTGCTGTGTGCAGCAAAACACAACAAACAAGCACACAAACTGTCCTGTTTAATCAGTTGTTTCACACCTGTGTAGATATTTAGGATGAGTCCTCCTAAACTTAGAGTTCATACTTGCAAACACAAAAGCTTATTACGGGTGCCGTCGTCCTCCATATGTCCCGCTTGCTTCCGTCTTCTTCCCAGGAATTCAGTGTCCTTTGTTCTCCTAATCCATGAAGGAAACTTTGAAGATGGCCACTGTGGCAAGTAGGGGTGCTGCTCTGTCTGGGTGGCAGTGGCTTAAGAAAATAATCTCCAGTCCCTGTACCCTTTTCCCTGTCCTTTCGCCGTTTCTCACTCTCTCCTTATCAGGTACCCACCTTGAGTTTTTCTAAGGACAGCATGCAAATTTACAGAGAAAAAGAGGCTCTGTAAGCAGAGAGGGAACTTAAAGCTGACGGGACTAGAGAGGAAAACTCCGACCCTTTCATGCAGTATTAGAAGTGTGTGTGTGTGTGTGCTCTTTTTTTCATTTCGTACAAGACAAGCATATAAAGACAAATGAGTTCTAGGACATCGAGTAAAGACATATTATGCTTAAACTGACTTTATTGATTAGATCTGTACAAACTTTCACAAAACTTAAACTTTTATATATATATATATGTTTACTTTACTTTTTATTAAAATGGGTTAAAATTTGAATATTTAATAAATTTTAATTAGAATTTAACCCAGATTACAGACAGTACAACAGCAAGCGATTACTGAACTAAACTTTATAACTACAAGAAATTTACTAGGTCTGTATAAAAATATTGATACAGCAAACTATCGTGATCCTGTTTTACAATAATATATTTATATTCTAACCTCTGGTGTCAATACATACTCACATTACGCTTTAAACTGATTAAATATTAACGTTTACCTAAATATTTTATTTAAACTCACAGTGTGTGTTAAACAAATCCCTCCTCCGCTTCTGTAGTTGTCGCTGACATAGACGGCCATTGTCTCAGAAACAAGCATGGCAGAGAAAAGATTAGGGCATCTCCGACTTTGCATTTGTTTTTTTCAGTACTAGTATTAAAGTATTGCAGTATATCCTGATATATTGTATCGTGACCCGTGTATTGTGATATGTATAAAATTGGGAGGCACTTGCCACAGTTCACTGTGTAAAGACAAAACTAATTTTACTAGCAAGAATTGATCCATTTACAGGTAGACCGACTGGTAATTAGGCTTCCTTCACTATGTCACATTTGCAGAGTGATACAATTCTAAATGTAAAAAAAAACCCCCAATTTTTTTCTATTTTTGGCCCAGCGACATATGGTGTGTTTTCTCAGGCAGTCATACACACTTTATAGTAATGTCAGGAAGCCCCGTGGGGAAGATCTAGTGTATTTACTGTAGTCAGTAAGGCTCTATGATATGCATCTGGTACAGGATATTAATAATGCACTTTATCCATAATGTTTTGTTTTCGATGTCTTTTAGTACTTTAGATAGATAATAGTGCTGTCTGGGGTCTGCCGGATTCCCATTCCAGGTTGTGTGACCTTCTATGTCTCTAAACTCGAGCTATTCTTTTCCATAGGTGCAGTCACTATATCTTTGAAAGTGTAAGTGTGTGTGTGTGTGTGTGTGTAAGTGGGTAGCAGCTGGCTGGGCAGACAGGTTGAGATGAAGGTGTAATGGGATGGAAGCGATGCTCCTTTCTCTCCCTCATGGAGATGATTGCCAGTCAGAGAACGCTTGGTTTAAATGCAGCCTCCTTTCCAGCGCCAATCCCCACAGCACCGCTGCACTGCCGACCCCTGTCTGTCTGCAAATCATCTATCACTCTCGTCCAAGCACTGCACACACCACAGTCTGCATTTCAAAAGCCTCAGCTTCTGCCTACACATCCGAAAAAATGATAAAAGCGGCACAAGTGAGGCCATTTATATGTGTGAAATGGGGAAAGAGATCGTGCAAATATACCGGTTGTGACAAACAAACGTTTGATCTTTTTAACCAACAGGTACCCGAGCATGCGTGACATATAAAACTGAACTTGAAGTATTAAAAAAAGCCAAAGGTCCATCTTCATAATGTTGCATCCGAAGGAGACGTCAGGTTCTTTCAGGGTAATTGCCTGGCGTGCTCTTAAAGGTGTGAATTTTTACAGTGCTAAGCAAAGCGTTCGTGTGACATTCAGCAGCGCTGCAATCAACAGCATGACATTAAAGTGAATTACTGTCCATTACAGTGTTTCCATTTACTTCAGAACACAGAAAGAGAGAGAGAGAGCGCGAGAAAGAGAGAATAGCAGTACTCAACAGTACATGAAATATACTCGGCTGAAAGTCAGAATTTGTCAGAAATGGTGGGTATTAAAGGTCCAAATGGACGGTTTTACGACAGTAAATGCCACTGCATACTACAGCAAGTCAGTGATCACTTTAACATAATACCGACTTCTGACAGAGCAACACTGTCCATGGATGTAACATGCATTTAAAGCTTTAAAAGCTAAAAAACCCCCAGCAAACTATAAACTACATTTTATCCTGGAATTCTAACTTGTGTATTATCAGTCAATGTGTCCCAAGTGGCAACAAATGCTACAGCCCTGAGAGCTGCTTCTCAGTCTGACCATTAGGCTGTACACACAAAAAACATTGTATTTCATAGCCGATTCGTCCAGACAGATCAGGCCTTCCATCGGGTCCCGTAGTGGATAAACCCGAAAATGACGCCTCTCTACAGTGTGAGAGAATATTTTATTCGTGTTTTATTCTGATGTAACATTGTTAATTAAAGATGGCCCTTACTCTATTTCATGACTAAGCTTGAATCATGTTAGTAACTGTTTAGCTCGGACGATATGATGGACAGAACATTTAGTTAGAGACGATGAGCAATAGATCAAGATCAAGCTCGAGATCGAGAGATCGAGATCAAGGAGCTTTATTGTCATTTCAACCATATATAACATGCAGTACACAGTGAGATGAAATAACGTTCTCTCCAGGACCCCCTGGTGCTACACACAAACACAGAATTTCACAAAACAACAAAGAGCCACTAAACAGGATAGACATAAAGTGCATGTGTGCAACCTGGTGCAGAACAGTGCAGAAACAGTCAGTGCAATAAATAATACAGACATTACAAAGACAGTGGAAAGAAGACAATAGAGAACAGAACATAACGCTGGACAGAAGATTCAATAGCGCCAACCAGATTATAAAATGAGGCAAGTTAACAGCAATGTTGTGCAAATAGCATTATAAGCACCATTTCAGATCCGGAGTGGTCGGATCCAACATCTTGATTGCTTCATCTTCAATATATGTATAAGTAAAAAGATAAAACCAGGACTATGAACAAGCTACGTGTCCTGAACATTCAGAAAACATTGCCCCACTATCTTCACACACACATACGGTCGCATGCGATCTTCTGCCTATGGAAACCTGTTTCTTCAAGATGTGTGTGTGTGTGTGCTTTTCCTCGACACAGAGCTAGACTCTTTGTATGACAGAAATAAGACAGTACAGTGTATCTGTGTATTGTGTAAAATTATGATGTCATCAGTCTACAGCTCAACCCTAGTCAGATGCTATGTCACGTATCAGCGACAATGACGACTTTGTGTTGTCTTGTGTTCGTTTGCATACAGCAACGCTCCAAGGTATATCCGCATGCTCCGAGTCAAATTTACTGCACTACATACTGGTCTGGCATTTATACGACATCATTATTCAGTAGGCTTCAGTGGTTTCATGTGTACTCACATAGATCTTAAGACAATTTTTTTAAAATGACACAAAAAAGCAAAGGAAAAGAAAAGTTCTAGCTTAGTCTTTTCTATGAAGAAAGCCAGATGGGAGTATTTGTACACATAGATGGCCACAGGCAGTTTCCAGGCTACAACCCCATAAGCGGTTCTAAAAACAACGCCCCGTTGGTCATTTTAGTCAAATGCCTTCCTTGCCTGAAAGCTTTTGACTCCCTTAGAGAGAGCCTGAGAGACTAGATGCAGGCTGGCAGTCTGGGGAGGAGAAGGACGGCTAATCCCTTTTTGCTACACACCAACTCCTTCCTGAATTCTTTAAATCCTCGACTGTGAATTCCTGAACTCCACATGGCATTTGGGCCTTTGAAGTTCTCCTGCTATAATCCACTGAGGCAACAGTCATCCCTCATTTCCATCAGCCCCACATCTCTCAATGCTCATTAACTGTACACAGAAGACTCAACAATGTATACTTTCTCTTCCTGTGAATAGAAAGCTAACTCGGTAGCAATGCTTATCCTTTTCGCAGATGGAAGAGTCTGATTCCTACTGTGTTCATGATTCTTAGTGCTGTGAGAGCTGATCTAAATGACAGAGCAATACAGGGGAGGGGCTGCTAAGATCTCTGTTTAAACTGGCTTAGGGTTTCAGGCTTAGTGACAATGCTGGTGGTCAGTGATTGCAGGGGGTAATGGGCCTGAGCAGTGACCCGACTCCTGCCTACTTGGAGGCACAGCAGGCCAATTAGCAAAGATTGGGCTCAAAGAAGGCAGCTGAACGCAGCTGGAAACAGAGCTGACTCTGGACGCACAGACTGTACTTTGGTTCAGGATGTGGATAACTAGGGTGCAGGAGATGCCAGGTGCCAGCTGATAATGTTAAGTGCCTGGTGTTGGACTATACCATACTGTACCACCCAGAAGTGAATTATTTTCTGCTAAAACCATGTGCATTAACACTAGTATATACGTTTACATTTCTGAAATTTGGGAGACGCTTTTGTACAGGACAACATATCTATTTTTTTTCTCATTTAACTGAGCCATTGAGGATTAGGACGTTGCTCAGGGGCCCAGCAGTGGCAGTTTGTTGGTGCTGGGAGGTGAACTAATGATTCTTCTATCAGCAGTCTAACAGCTTTACCACTAAGCTATCTCTCCGTTATGCCACATCAATTATACAACTATTATACAACTATTACATTTTTTGGCACAATAGAAAAATATGACTTGCAACTCTTTATAGATGCAATTAATGACATTAGTGTCGGAGATCAATTATTCCTTCCATCATACCTCCCTGTATAGCAGAGTTAAACAATCCCTCTTTCACCAGAAACTCAGTTTTTCCCTACTTTCAAAAAAAGAACAAAGATATGGGGGAGTGGTAGCACAGTGGTTCAGGCGTTGGTCTGCCCACTGCTGGGTTCTTGAGCAGGGCCCATAATCCCTAATTGCTTAGTTGTATTAAAGAGATAAAATGTAAGTCGCTTTCAATGAGGGCATCTGCCAAATGCTGTAAGCGTAAATGTATATATGCTACCATGAAAACCAGATATTGCAATGGTCTAGTCTTCCATGACAAGAATTAAAGTCATGAATTAATGAAATGTCCAAGAAAAAGCTTTAACTACTTTACAAACCACTTAACCTGCCATAACATTACCAAGCCCACTTCCAAAATAAGCCTGTTTGGGTGGAAATAAAAATGTACGAGAACTGGCAAATTCATATAAGGCTTCAAATAAAACTTTAGCTAGATCTACTGTCAGAGGTGCAGTTACAGAAATCAATCCCCCCCTCCGGTTTCCAGATTTCACCAGTGCTGTGGTATTAATAGTAATGCCTAGTTGAGGGCATAAAAAATTCAGAAGGCTTAAAGAAGAGGATATTGTTAAGACTCTTAACCACTGTCGCCAAATTTTCAGGGAATCCCGTTAAGTAAAAGAAGAGATTCAGAGTACACAAACCCCCATTCAGACAAAATGTTGACGACGGCAAACAGGATATGGATTAAGGAAATTGAATAGGGAGATTGGAGAAGGATCTGGCTTTAACACAGGACAATACCATAGTCTGTCCACTGCTGTTAAGAGTCTGAAAGCTGACCTGAATGCAGTTAAATAGAATTAATACAAGACGATTACACACACACAATAAAGGAACTGACAAGAAACGTCTACTTAGACAAAAAGATAAAACGTGCAATGCGAAAGGTCAGACATCACTTTTATCTGATTGGCGGTGAAATATGTTTGCACAACAACAACAAAAAAAAGGACTGGATTTCAATTGGGCTCAAAAAGAGCAACATCAGTTGTAAAAGGTTTAAATCATGCATTTAAAATTGTTAACCACTGTCAAAGGAGCTACACAAAATAAAAGCCTTTACATCATTCTAAACTATACGGAGACTATAAAACGGATCCATGGCATTTAGTCTTTTTAGAGCTCTTTTTAGATACTTCATGCTGACAATGAGATTCGCTGGGTTATTTGCTCCACTGTGGCCGTACATGCCCTTGGTATGCCAGAGTGCCTTGACCTGATCATACCGTACCATTAATCAAACATTCCAACTCACCAAATCCAGGCCTCTACACACACACACACACACACACACACACACACACACACATTTAACCAAGGCCATGTTCTATACTCGATGCTGAAAAACATCTTTAGTGGTTTCACGGAGACAATTAAGCCTGTTAAAGAAACTGAGTGAAGAAGAATTTCTCTAGAATGGTGTATATCACAAGGGCAGGGTAACAGAGCAGGGGAAGTGTGTGTTACCTCATTGACTCTTGTGTTTAATAGCTGAAAAGGGAAAATGTTTTTACTCCATATGCATCTTAAATACAATTTAAAGAAAAGCAAGTAGAGTAAGAGTGTGCTTGAATTTATAGTTTGGTTTATTTGGACCAGGTTAAAAGTGCCTTATGACCTGAGGACTCTTATTATAAAAAGGTTGAGCTGATACGCTGATATAACCTGGATGATTCCAATTCCTTCTGAACAAGGGCATCAGGGTTCGGATGATAGCGTTCACACCTCCTCAAATGAACCGCACACCAGAGTTTGTTTTAATCGATCCAAACATGACAAGAGTGAACACACCCTACGTACAGCACAAAATAGCAAATAAAATGAACTTTATTTCCGCAGTCCCCTTATTTCTTGTTTGTTCTATAACCCTGTTCCCGAGATTCAGAAACAGGTGATGATAAATTTGTCCCGCCAATAAAGCAATCTATGAATCTTGAACATAAGTCATGCACTTGTTCATTTCAGATTTTAATGACACTTCATAACAACACTGTTACAGGTAAAAATTCATTTCCTTATGAAATTCATTATGAAGTGTTTCTTTGCAGAAAGATAAAAGCAGAAAGATAAAAGCTGCTTTCACTCTTTTTCTTGTGTTTGACTCTGAACCGGCACTTAACGAGCTTAGGTTTTAATTTGGGAACACAACCTGTCAGGCATTTCAGAAGCTGAAAACTACTAAGCTATAAAAACTGCCATTAAATAGAGCAATTCTGAGATCATTTACAGGTTAATCAGTAAACGGGTGTTAAAATATACTTCAACAGAATCATCATAAAAACTTTGTCTCTTATTTAGGGGGAAAATAAGAGCTAAATTAACACTCGAGTTTCCCAGTGTGTGTAAAAAAATTAATTCATTCATTGCTTTTTAAATAAGATTAGATTAGCATCGAACTAAATGGATATATAAATATATGATGTCTATATATACAAAAGTGCAAGTTTACAATCTCAATAAGTGAAAGAAGCAGTAGTGTAAACGCGGGTGTATCATCTATAATAAATATTGATAAACAGTGAGATATAGTGACAGTGCCAATAGCATTATGGGGTGGAAATGCTTGCGATATGCAATAATGCAGTATGAATATTAAAGTGCAGTATGATGGCGTTTGGATTTCAGTAGACCAACTGTTTCTAGGTCTGCTGGTGCGACAGCGAAGACTCCGGAAGATTGCAGAGGGTTAAACTGTCCATGGATAGGGTGAGATGTGTCTTTGATGATTATTCTCACCTTCTTTAAGCAGCGGGTGTAATAAATGTCATTGATGCTGGGTAGCTAAACACCAGTGAGCAGTCTTCACTACCCCGCTGGAGGGGCCTTCCGGTGTGAGGCAGTGCACTTGCCGTACCACACTGTGATACAGTTTTTGTCTTTGGAGACAGTAACGAGAAAAGCTTTCATGGCCAAATGATTGATTTCCCAAACTGAACACATTTCAAGTGTTTAAAAAACACAGAAGTTCAAAAAGACTTGTGAGATACAGGATAACCTACTGCAAAAAGATAGTGAAGCAGGAGATTTCACTAACCAAAAAGTCCTTGTATCTTGAATTCTCTCTCTTTTTTTTTTTGCTTTAGATTTAGGTGTTCGAATGAGAGAACCTGTTAGAGTGGGTGATCTGAGAGAAAACAGAGAGACAGGCAGAGCCCTGAGAGTGTGAGGGGGTGATAGATCTGCAGCTCTCAGACCATCATCATTATTCAGCTTGTTCAATAAGAGGAAGACCTGCAGCTCCAGGCTTCTCATTATACAGAGGTGCAGAGAGCTGTGAGCTGAACACGATGAACATTACACACTCAGGCCTCCGTCATGACATCCACACTACCTTCCAGCTCTGCCATACAGACCCACCATGGCCATTACGACCCAAGTGCCTTATGACCCGAGGAGGGCCCATTAGTCAGCCGCAGCAGCTCTAAAACTACGAACACGAGTGCAAAGCCTGGACTCGAACAGAAATACAGTAATGGAAAATCTAGACTCTTATTATGAAAAGGTTTAGCTGATACGCTGATATAACCTGGATGATTCCAATTCCTTATAAACATGTAGATCTGGGAAGCCTTATACTGTAGACTCGTTGCAACAAGCAATAAAAGTCAAGACTATGACCGGCAACTAAACAAAATGAGTTTTAGAACTAAAAAAATACACTAACACCAGAGATTATACATGTACATTTATTTTTTAACACACTGATGTCCAAGAAAAACTAGACTGAGACAAATCCAGGCTTTTTTTTAATTCAGCACCATTTCAGTCCAGTCCTGATAGACGTCTTTGATTATGCATTCAGATCTCATCTTTTATGTTGGGTTAAAAAAAGGTTTATAACTGCTGCGACTCTATATTTTAAGAAAAGGGAAAAAACACCAAATAATGTAATTGCACTTGTCTTGATACTGTATCTACTGGGAGCTTATTAGAAAGAACATAAAAAATACAGGTGACTAAAGTAAGAGCTGAATCTCGCAATCTGACTATTATAATGACTGCGTCACTTTTATTGCATATGCTAGAGTGTTTGTATGCTCTAGTTATAAACATATTACTATGTGTAAAGGCATAAATCCAGATGTTGAAGCCCATACGGACTTTTCCTTGCAGAATTTGTTCCACAAAATTAATACCATCATAAAAGCACTTTGGGGAATTTTACTGAAAATGGAAAGCTAAAAATGACTGCTTTTAATCTCCCAAAAGGACTAAAATGTCTGTCTCGGTTCAAAGTCCCTGGGTGAGGACAGGCGTGACTAGGGCAGGAGGAAAATAAACAAGTGAAGGGGGAGCATGCTATATCACAAAGCTGGCTGTAATTGCTTGCTGTGGAAACTTCCACTCCCTCTGGGATGATCTACGGAAGCTGTGTGGCAGCAGCTGGACCAGCGGCCAAAACATTTTAATCATATTACACGTGGCTGCCGATGAACGGGTCGCCACTCCAAGCCACGGTACAGAGGGACACATGCCACGCTCAGGGTTATCACACACTCCCTAGGTGCACTGAGAGTGATCGAGCTGCAGATTATTTCTGCATGCCTCTGGGCCATGGGGAGGTTAGCGAGGGTTCGCATGCAGTCTGTGTTTCTTTAACTGATTTTCTCTCCCCTGCAGCGGACTCACCGAATCCCAGTTCTAATCAAAGCCAGATCTAACTGTAGCTCTGATGAAAGTCGATGGGACACACTGTCGACTTTCATTGCTGCCCTGTATTACCTCGGCAATCTCAGAAAGTTAAAGCCGAGCGTAGGAATAAATAGCCTTATGCAGGCTCTTATTTAAATATAACAGTACCACATCATGGCGGTGGTGCTAAAGTCACACTGGGACAAATGTATTACCTGTAGCCAGTAAATATTTTCTGGCTGTTTATTGTAAAGTCACTCTGACTAGATTATTGAGGGCTTTTATGTATATGAGGCACAGCCTGCAAGTTAAAACACGTTAAAGACATGTTACCCAGTACTGTCTAATTGCTGACGGTGTTCACAGGAAACTGGGCAGACATCAACAGATCCAGTGCGACTCAATCAGACATGACTTCAGACTGAAGACGGAAAAGTGCTAATCACGCACAATGCCAGTTGATAAGCTTTGTCTGCAGGGCAAAGGTAGGTCAAACATGCTGTTAACCAATTAAAATTCCACCTTTCTTTCCATCCACATACCTTTCTATCTCTCTCGGAATATTATTTAGAGCAGATAGTTAGCTGACTGAATCTTACCCTTGCTTTTTGACCCGTAAACAATTTTTTTTTTTAAACAAATTTTACCAAGTTAGCTTTTTCCACTCTTCTTATGTTTTGCTTAAGAAAAAGCCTCAATTATGCCCCATGCCTTCTGAAATACACGTATGCATAACCCTACCATTGCAACACACATTTACTTCACTGCAGCTTTCCCACCATCACTACCTTTAACCACTCCAGAGCCACTTCATTTGATCGACTCCAACAACTACCCGTATCACAACCATCTAAACACTCCATCATTTCGAATTACAAAGCCTGTAATTATGCCATAGCCTACAACTGTATCAAAACCCAGACCCACCCTTTAATCAGGCAGCTGTGAGCAAAGCTGCTCTGCTGTCAGGGGTTTCTAAGACCAGCAAAGAGTAAAATATGTAAGCATGGTGGTCACGGGTTTGACTGGTAAAAGCTGCTTTAGGGGGCAAGTTTTGGGCTGCATTTACACTGCAAATCTTGATGGTAAATTCCAATTTTGTGACTATTTTCGATTTTTTTGATGACTCGTTTACATCATCTCTTAAAACCGACCTGTAGATGATATCTGCATTCACCTTATATACTCAAAATAGCCCAAGGTAGACATACTGACTGAAAAAGGAAGGGAAAATGGGGCGATAATCCACGGACACAATGGACTAAGACAAAATGGTTGTTTAAAGGTCGGCAAAACAACGCTCTATTTAGTCATGTGCCACAGTCGCTCATTCAATGACGTTCGAGTCACATTGACAGGTAAAAATCTGATCTGTCTGCTTATGCACATATCCAATTTATTACCACATCTTTTTTCTGCTTACACTTACAGGGGTTTAATACACAGGATTATTAAGACTTAAAAAAACCCTTTTAAAGAAAAAAAGTATACATCCCCTGAGTACAATATGTAACGCATACATCTCAAATACAAATAGTAGATTTTCATCCCCTTGTCGATTTAACCAACAACCCTTGGAATTACATTTGATGCTTAGATCGTAAAATGAACATTTGTAATATAAAAAGCTATGGATCACTGCTTTGGACTGCTAAAAATTCCATGTCTATGCTGAAGTATTGTAGTTAAAGAACTCTTTTTATATAATCAGTTGTATCAGTGTAATCAGTCGACATACATTCATGCAGAACACTATATCAACATAAAAGTTTGCTCATAACTAAACTGTTAAAAAGAGTTTTGTTTCTGGAATACATCGCTGGTTAAAGTGATAATGCAGTAAGTACTCTAGATTTTCACAGGTTTACTGTAACAGATCTGTTGTCTGGCAGGCAAATGAAGAGGGCATGGGCTACATATTAGTCAAACGTCTACTTTTGCTGTTAAACATATTGCTGCCTTCGAAAAGATTTTTACGGAACAGTATGATCTTTGGTTTCTGTTACATTTTGGGTATTATTGTAACTTGAGGGTGTGCATTCATGTAACCAAAGCTAAACTTTATTCAAGTGCATGTCCACTGTTCATCAGCCAAGTTAAATGAAGGTTATGTTGCTTGGCACTCCATCTTTCTCATGTGGTACTTTAAACAATATGCGAGCGCAAAAGCCTTTGAATTAATTTTCGTCAACGGTATTCAGGTGTCAGCACAAGAGACGTCAGCAGTTTTTTCAAACAAAGACTGAGCCAGAGATGGAAAGGCAGTTGAGCTGGAAAACAAGTGACTTACCAAAACACAGTCTGGGGTTAGTATTGGTTGCTGTGGAGATCTTGTGTTCTTCTGTCAACTCCAAGAGCTCAAACCACAAATATCCTCTGACGTCTCGGCTAGATATAAAGAACGATATTTTCCTTTTTATATTTCTCATGGAATGGGAAAATCACTTTCAAGTAGGGTAAAACGAGTCTGCAACAGCGGCACACATCTCCGTGTATGGCCCTGTCTGGCCATGACTGTTACACTAGACGAGGTAAAGAAAATAAGGCAACATAACAAAGTCAGTATTAGTCTTAGTCTCTGCCAATCCATTAGCACTGGAACCTGTGGAACTGCAGTGCTCGCCAGGGCTTTCATCAACATCATTATGACAGGGTGAACGTGACCAAGGCTGAAAAGGGGTCCGGAATAATGAAGGGTAGAGAAACCTACTACCCGACATGAGCTCTCTGCATGCTATGATGCACTCCATTCTCTCAATGATGAACTTAGTTGGAGGGCTTAAATCGTTTCACTCTGTCATATGAGAGGTTAGGGGTTATAAAAAGATGGAGATTACTTCATGCCTCAGTTGGTTTGACAGTTTAGAGTGTGAGACAGGCCTGGGTGGGTCAAGCACTTGGAGACAGCATTATACTCGTCTACTGACCAGACACATTCCTGTCCAGGGACTCTGCCATTACGACTGTCTGAGGAGGGTAATGCATATCCAAAAGGTCGTGATCTCTGTTCAAACATGGTTACATCACCAGGATACAGGTTACTAAGATGTGTAGAACAGACCAAAAGCTTCAGACAAAAGAGACAGAGAGAGGCAGCGGAGTACTATCCTATTTTTTACACATCAAGGGTGTACGATGATGTCTTGAGGGAAACGCATACCTGTAATTATGCTAAATATCGACCTATTCTAGTCTCTATCAGAGACCTGGATTCCCTAAATCCCTATTTTACTATTGTTTTCACATATAAATGTGTCATAGCTTGAAGGAAAATATCTATACGGTTCAGCAAACGACATACTTATAAAAGCTATTTTCAGTTGTTGGTGATTAACCGTCACACTTCCTATTTTGGAGAACTTCTACAAGGAATGGAATGTCAGGTCTTATGACTGAAGTGTTCAGTCTAAGAGGCGAGTCATAAACACAACACACAGCTCCATCACCCTGAGAGGAATAGCTTGTACCAGCTAAAATCTGTATATGTAACTGTCTCTCTGCTCTGGCTTGGTTGTCAAACTTCTTACAGCAAGCTTCAGATCCACAGCACCACGCTCAGAAAAGAATGCAGGGAAATAGTTGACTCGAGGAGTAACGCCATAAATAATAGTTAATGTTCATACAGAAATATTTCTCTTTGAGAAGAAAAAGACTCTTTTGGTCAGAAAACATGAAGATGAAAATTCACAGTCGGTGAAACTCAATTTGGTGTTGGGAAGGCAGTACAATACAAAGGACAAAGACCCCCTCTATCTATACGTAGAAATTCTCCAACAGAAACTGGAAAACAACGTCAGGTAGCCCAGCTGCCACAGTGGCTGACACTCCGAAAAAGACCATGAAAGTCAATTAAGAAGGAAATTAGGCTGGAAACGAATTATCCGGCCCTGTAATCTCATCAGAGCCTCATGGTAATTGAGAGGGCAGATTATCACTCTCGAATTTGGTGCGGAGTTCAGCTGAAACCTCCATGTCTGCACGTTTAAATTTTATACAAGACGGAGGTGGATGCGGCACCAGTTTCATTGGCTGGCTAACGTCAGCTTCTTCTTGGTATGAAGCAATCTTGTAATGTTTGGGCTGAATGACATCATCTGTCATAACAGACAACCAACATAAAACTTTTTACACACACAGTAATTTGTCAAGAAGCTAAGAACATCAGTATTAAACCGGAGAGGTACACGTCACATACCGCAGAGATTCAGAGAACCAAAATGGTCATCTAAAACAAACAAAGAAGTAATATAAATATTTCCTGACCTTTACCAAAAATAAAGATTCCATTTATATAAGGTAAAGCCTCTCTTCTTAACCAGTAAATATCTGGAAGTGATACACTCGTTTGGCTGGTGTGTACTGACATTTTATTTTTAGAACCATATTCCCTTTTCCATGCACAGTGGCTTTGTTGGCTTCCTTGCAGCTTGTGTTTAAGTAACAAATTCCAAATTCTGTGGAAGATCTGCACCCATTCTTCAAGCAAATCCCAGTGTTGGAGGAAAGAAATATATGGAAAAACAAAAACCAAAAAAGGTAATGAGACAATGAGACAGTGTTTTTTGTTACTGAGAATAAAGAGGAACATCATAGACAAATAATTATTGGACTGAATATTTATGCTTTGGTAGATTTTTCGAAAACGTCACATTATTTTGCTCTAAATAAGGTACTTCAACTTCCCATATATTACCACTGGAAGATTTAACAACAACAACAACAACAACAACAACAACAAAAATCATACACCTACTGTGCTACTGGTCATTAATTTTAGAGAATCTAGAGTGATGCAGAACAAGCAGGCAGCCAGGAAGCCTCAGGATGTATCACTTATCCTGTCTCATTAGTGTCCCTACAATCTGAAGACCTCTCTCTGCTTCTCTTCCTCTCCTATCAGCTGTGGTTTCGGCATGCCCAGAGGAAATGCTGATGGTTGAGTCAGTGGACATGGCACGGTTAGCCCAGGTGACAGGAAATCAAAAGCCAATGATTATTGTTGCGGGCCTTTTTCACAGTTAGCTTTATTGCTAAATTTTGAAATGTTGTTAACAGTTCCCATTAGATTTAGTAGAACCCACATCAAAGGCTTTACGACCCAGATCAACCTTGACTTCCTGGAACTGTTGCTGTAGCTAGGAGCAGTGCTGTAGCTAGGAGTTTCACCAAGGCAGAAAAACTCATGCTCATGCCACAAACCACAAGTAAGCCTTGAGCAAAAATCCAGTCTCCTATTCAATAATACTAAACAAATCATTTGTTCTAGAAAGTAAAGGAAAAAATAATTTAATATAAACTGCAGTGGTTTTGGCAAGAGTGTAAGCAAGGTGGGGTTTTCCCTACTCATTGTGCCTGCCAGAGATCATCCTGCTGATCTAGACCCGGTGTCGAGAACTTGGTCTGGTTCATGTCTCTGCTCACTGGGGGGAAAATGGGTTCCTGTGAGAGAAATCCTGACAGATTTGTAAGGGTTTTTTTTTCCTTCATCTCCACTTGACAGGAAATAATTCGAGCTCGGAAATAGTTATATAGAAAACATTAAATAGCTTTTATCTTCATCTTGTTAATGCCAGGATTCAGGTTGGAGGGCCGGCATTAACATTCTTTCCTTAACCAGATTACAGCCTTTAAAACCCAGTCACAAGACCACACTATTTCTGGATTCATGAATGCCTGACCCACGAAAGCCTCTTACAAATGAACGAAAAAAACAACAAAAAAAAAAACATAAAAAGCCCTAAAGTCATTTAATCAAGAACTTATTGGCTCTAATAGGCAGCACTGGATTCAGCCAGAGATAAGAGATGTGAGGTTCATAACATTTCTACTTCTCTCTACAACTCTAAATCACCTCAAAGTCATCAAGCAGAACACCAGAAGACACTGTGCATCATTCATTTACTACGTGATAACCTTAGGCTACAAATAGAAAGAAAAAAGTTAAAGAGATTCCCATGAATCCATGAGCAGATGAGACATGAAGGTGTTAGTAGCTTCTGGGGAAAAAGATAAAAACAACGTGAATCTTCCATTTGTTTGATTTAATACTAAAATCACAGGCTAGACCTTAAAAACACGACATGACAAATCACTATGAGCTACTACTACTTTAAAGTAGTGTTCATTAGGCTATATAGTATGCATTTATAATAGTTCGAATATCCTGGATCCTTTATACACTATCGAGAATAAAAATACAGCGGTACTTTGACTTACGAGTGTCCCAACTAACGAGTTTTTCAAGATACGAGTCGTCTCTCGGCTGATTTTTTTGCTTTGAGTTGCGAGCTAAAATTCAGGTTACAACCCAACTGCTAGTTAGCGTAGCGAACGCCACAGTAAACATCGTAACATCCACCCAGCATCCCGTGTCTCACTCAATAGCTAGTCAGACATGCGCCTTAGCAAGTGGAGTCGTCTGATCTCCAATGTAAATGCTGTACATTATACTTAATGAAACCAGTTTATTCCAGTACATCCCATTGTATTGTTATACAATATTCATTATTTATACGTTTCTTTTTCTTATTTAAAAAACGTAACAAAAATAAAATCTGCTTTTTTTGGTATTAATGACATTTTAATTCATTTCAATAGGGAAAAATTGATTTGTCATATGAGTAATTTGAGTTATATCACAGGACGTATTAAACTCGTAAGTCAAGACACCACTGTATTGCAATAAGGTAGCGATATTTTGACACAATCCTAGTAAATAGTAAAAACATTCCACCGGTTAGCCTACAGACATGAATACACTACAAAACAATCTTTAAACACCATTTTACTTACCAGATTTGATCATTTTTTACACTGTCTCTGTAAAGCATGGGTTCATTACGCTGTCCAGGCCAGAGAATCAGGACAAATACAAGTCTTTAGCAGTGGCGACGGTCAGACTGCAATTATCTTTACTTTACTGTTAGAAAAGTTACTAACCGTTAATTCTAAGGAAGGAAAACGTTTTCACACGAGCATAAAACAGACTATGGCATCACTAATTCTGTTAAAAAGCAACAAAAGAATAAATGGTGTAACACATGACTAAATATGGGAAAGTCTCAGTGAAGAGTAATCTGCAGAGATAAATTACTGGGACACTTTGTTTAAATCTAAATTTATATGTTGCCAAAAATTTTTTTTTGTTTTTTTTCCCCAATTTATGATTAAATAGAACCTTTTTAAAAGGCATGTCAACAATCTCCACACTATGTTGAGATGATTTTAACATAGTGTGTAACACCGTGTGTAATAAACAATAGTAGTAATATGTAACTATGCCAAAAAAAAGCAGAAAGCACAGTGAACATCTGTGTGTGTGTGTGTGTGTGTGTGTGTGTCTCTAGAACTATGCGGTTGATTTAATTCTGTCACATGCCTCAAGCAAAAGTCTGCCATTTTTTGTCCCTCTGCACTGTTCTGTGGCTTTCTAATGGTTTTGACCCAAACATCAGATGAAACCCTGCAGACTTTAGGAATGCACGTACATCCTTGGATTTGGGCCACTGTGCTCGGACCGGGGCGGCTCGATTTTTCCGCAGAAAACAGTTTGCAATAATATCTTTCAGATAATTTACAGACAATGTCCGATTTCCTGAGTCACGGAATAAATTAGCGTGAAAATGCTTATCGACTAGCAAAAGAAGGAGAAATGCCTAAGCAGACTCGTCAGACCGGTGCATTTCTTTTTCTTCTCCATCTGACACAGAGCGGCTGATTTCGAATGGAAAGAGGTATACAGTATGGACTGATCCTGCACAGAGAGAGTCACAATGTGTTCTCTGTGAATACCAACAACGCTGCCGTGCCCTAATGCTGACCTGATGGAGCACCAATTAAAACAAGGGTTCGAGTGGAGGCGCCACCAGTGCTTACTGTAAGGGCACAGGCGTTACTGCAGATTCAAAGAATAATACAAGTTCATGACTAGTGTGTGATCTCCTCCTTTCATCGGTGAGTGATAAAGTGCAGTATTTCCACTTAGAAAAGCTGAAAAATAACCAGCAACATAAACTTGGAAATGACAAAGCAAAATATCACTGAGACACGCCTTGTTTTGAGAGAAAGTGTGTTAGATGGATGTTGTGATAAAATCGGTGGTGTTGTAGGTCATGTGGGAGTTCTTCATAAAGAGGTTATATAAAGTTGACTCACCCGGTGTGGGTCGTACTCGGAAGCTTGGCGTCGAGCCTCTAACTCTTCGTAGGCCGGTGCTGCAGCTCCCTCTCTCCGAGCCTGCTGATACTCTCTGCGCAGCTGCTGGATCCGATCCATACTGCTGCAGCGCACACACACACACACACACACACACACACACACACAATGTTGATTTCCATATTGATTTAGTTCTAACAGCTACATATTAAACAGATCCTGACCTTTGTTTAATGTGTGCTAACCCTTGCTGTCGAAACGCTTAGAAGTACACATGCTAATGAGTTTTTGATGCCCACACAAATGCATAAACATCCAGAGCGAACGCTTTAGCATAATAGATTTTAGAAGTTAGAAGAAGGTCAAAGAGGGCACGCTTTGCTGCTGATGGATTCGACGAGGAGCCGGAAAAGCCTCTGAAGAGCGACTGTAACATCAAAATCACATCAAAAATTACACTGACAACGTGCTCACACACCCCGAGCCATGAGTTTAATCACAGATAATCGACATCCTCACTACAATACACCTCGGGACAGGATTACAAAATAAGACCGGGTGTGTGAACGTATGTGCTGATGACATTTTGATAAGCAGTTGAAGTTTAAACAAAACAACATCAAAAGAGACCGACTTAGCAAACGGCTTGTTTATCCAACACTCAGCCAAAGAACGTGTGATATTTTCTCTCTGTCTGTGCTCAAATATTGTGTTGTGTTACAAAGCCATGGAAGTGTGACGGTGCTGATAAGGGCCTGCCTGTCAGTCCAGGGCTACTCACATTTAACTCAAACACAGTGTTACCTCCGTAAACGCCAAAGTCATCTGCAACCTTTCCATCAGAAACGCCGCACGTGCAGAACGGAAGCACGGCTCTGTAAAACACACGCCGCTGAAGATCACCGTGTCTCGCGCAGTACAGTGGAACTGTTTTGCATCAGCACAACAGCTTTCCTTACCATAATATAAGTTTAAAGTATTGTTAGAAGCCTACAAAGCCTTGAATAAGTTTACACCTTAGTATAGTTCTGATCTTTTACTGTCCAGCATGTTCTCTCGGGTCTGGTGATCAGTTTTTACTGACCGGTTTCAAATCTAGGTTAAAGAGTCGAGGTGATTGGGCCATTTCAGTAGCAGCCCCTTAATTATGGAATGAGCTGCTCCTGGACACCAGACAGGCCCCGATTCTTCTCATTTTAAATCTCACCTTTTATACAGTTTGGCTTTTAATATAGTGTGATGATTTTTACCTTATTTTATTTATATTTATATTTATGCAAACATGTAAGATCTCCTTTTATCTTCGGAACACAAGGCAGGATTTTTTTCTGATAAAATCCGCAGGCTCTCTGGCCCTCCGATAGGCAGGCGCGCTAACTACCATATTCAAGCCCCACGATAGTACCGAACGAAGTGACATCAAAGATCCACTGTGATGTTACAAGCAGAGAAAACAAAATAACGACTTTATTCCACATTTTCCTTGTGGAAGTACGTACACAATTATACAAGCTACTGAAATCTACCATGATCGAGTTGTCTTGGTTTTGGTCTATGAAATGGAGCTTAGTGTGAATTTTCATACTGTGTTTTCTCATGTGTAAACAAGCACAACCAGTATGTGTACAACAACATCACGCCAAATCCGGTTCCAGCGACGGCTTCACACACACGTGTGTCCTGTACTCTAGTGAGCGTGCTTCCACTGGTGCATCAGTAACAACAGTGTAAAATCGAGCAGCAGAATCTTTAGAACGATGCTTTCCGTTCCGAAGGAAATATTACGCTTTGCCTCGGCTCACATGCTCTGGTAGATGAATGCTTGACCAGGCCATGCTTCGAGGATTGGTGTGTGGTTGATACGGTATAAATCATTTTTTAAAATGCATTAAGAAAGTGTCTTATGTGTGATGTTGTTGTACACATACTGGTTGTGCCTTGTTTACAACACTGAGAAACACGTTATATGAAAATTCACACTTAAGCTCCATTTCATAGACCAAACCAAAGACAAACCTCGATCATGGTAGATTTCAGTAGCTTGTATAATTGTGTACGTACTTCCACAGGGAAAATGTGGAATAAAGTCGTTATTTTTGTTTTCTCTGCTTTGTAACATCACAGTTGGATCTTTGATGTCACTTCGTTGGTCAGAAAATATCCTGCCTTGTGTTCCGAAGATAAAAGGAGATCTTACATGTTTGCAACCACACCAGGATGAGTAATTAATGTCAGGATATTTTACTTATTGGGTGACCTACTTCTTTAAGTGCTAGCTAAAGTATATGACTTATTTATTTATCAATATAAAGTAAAACACACGTCACGGCAAATGTTAAATATGTTTACAAAATACACACACACACACACACACACACGTCCTGACAGTGTTAATGGGAGCAACTACTACTACTTCTCCTTTCGGCTGTTCCCTTTTCGGGCTCACCACAGCGAATTATCTGTCTCCACCTAACCCTGTTCTCCACATCCTCTGTCTCCACCTAACCCTATTCTCCACATCCTCTGTCTCCACCTAACCCTATTCTCCACATCCTCTGTCTCCACCTAACCCTATTCTCCACATCCTCTGTCTCCACCTAACCCTATTCTCCACATCCTGTGTCTCCACCTAACCCTCTCTACTCCTGTTCTCCACCTAACCCTATACTCCACTACTCCCTACCTTTCCACATCCTGTGTCTCCACCTAACCCTATTCTCTACATCCTGTGTCTCCCCTAACCCTACCCTAAGCTCCTGTTTCTCCACCTAACCCTATTCTCCTACATCCTCTCCCCCCTACACCCTATTCTCTACATCTCTGTCTCCACCTAACCCTATTCTCCACATCCTCTGTCTCCACCTAACCCTATTCTCCACATCCTCTGTCTCCACCTAACCCTATTCTCCTACCCATCCTCTTCTCCACCTCACCCTATTCTCTACAATCTCTGTCTCCACCTAACCCTATTCTCCACATCCTCTGTCTCCACCTAACCCTATTCTCCACATCCTCTGTCTCCACCTAACCCTATTCTCTACATCCTCTGTCTCCACCTAACCCTATTCTCTACATCCTCTTCACTCACATACACTAACTTCATGTCCTCGTTTATCACATCCATATACCTCCTCTTTGGTCTTCCTCTTTACCTTCTGCTGCTTTCTGCCTGTAGCTTCATTTCTAACATCCTCCTACCAAAATATTCACTATCCGTCCTCTGTACATGTCCAAACCACCTCAATCTGTGCTTCCCTGACTTTCTCCCCAAAACATCTAACATAAGCCGCCCCCCTGATGAACTCATTCCTAATCCTGTCCAACCTCCCAAAGAAAACATCAATATCTTCAGCTCTGCTACTTCCAGCTCTGCCACATGTCCATGTGTTAATAGGGCAACAGAGGGTAAATAAACATACCATGTCCCACACTGAAGGGACCAGATCTGCTGTAGGGATTAGTAGTGGGAGTACTTACAATTTTTACACTTAATGTTATTTTTTTTCTTCTATACATGTACAATCCTGGGAAAGTGTATCATTCAGCATAAATCTGGCTTTTTGTCCTGTACGTCTGAGACTGTTTACTAATATAGTAAGTCTAAAGTACCTAAATTTAGCCACCTCTGAACATAAGTAAGCAAACTTAGCACCGGTTCTTTTTTCTAACAATAACTACAGTCACACAATCAACAGTGACACAGGAGTGCATTATGGAAAAGATGCTTCTTTCATGGGACTATGTGATTAAGTGTCATAAGGGAACAGAAAGTTTAATGCGAAGACACTTGAGAGAGTAGAAATATATATATATTTTTAAAGCTGACCAGAAACCCCCACCGCCACCCCCACCCGTTTTCACCGACCGAACAGGATGAAAGCCAGAGAGCGACGGATGCTTTTTCTTGGAACTAGTGAGCCCTGACAACTCGAATCCCTCTCAGGCGCTTGGTGGATCACTCCAATTTAATCTGGGCATTCTTTGGGCTCGCAACTAATCAGACTGTCTACTGTTTATCCACTGCCTTACACATCCTCTGGCACACACACACACACACACACACACGGCAGTAGAGAGAAAATAAAGACGTATAGACGAAGAAAAAAAAAAAAGAATAAAAATGATAAGGTAAAAGGATGCGCCTGTATTAGTAATATAAAAGTACGATAGACATGAACATTTTAATTGAAAAAAAAAGAGAATGTGAGAAAAAAATTAGGACAGAGAAAGAGGAAATAAATTAAAAATAAAAATTAATAAAATGACAAATATATATTACACAAAATCATTAAAAAAATGATTGCAGATACACCTAAGACACCTAAGACATTCCCTACCACACACACACACCCACACACACACCTTTTTATCAATCAACTGTAGTTCTCAACAGCAGTTATCTTTTTCTCTCATGAGCAATAAACACACGTGGCCCATCTACTCTGTGCAGAAACACACAATAACACAACAATAACACACACACACACACAAGGTCAGTGTCTTTGTGCTGATTCCATCAGCTCAATAATGGCAGTCGTGGCTCTATTCAGCAGGCAGTGTAAAGCATCAGCCAGACTATAATATCAGTAACTGTATATTTATGAAAAGCACTCATCAGTTAAGTTACACTGATTAACTCTAATGTAACGGGTGGGGGACTGGGGGGGGACTGGTGGGGGGTGGTGGCCAGAACTTCACAGTAGCATCTCTTTTATTCACATTAACAGAATTTTCAGATGCACTTGTAACAGATGAACAATAATGTGCTCCTTCATGTATTCATTCTCTTTTTACAACTGATTAGTTAAGGGCCTTGCTCAGGGGCCAAGCAGTGACATCTTGGTGGCGCTGAGGATTAAACCTACAATCTTCCGGTTAGCAGTCTAACCTTTTAACCCCCTAATCTACCACTAACCAAATTCCCAAAGTGTCCATCGCTTTCTGGGCGCTCGGACGGAGATAAACGACATGCAGAACAGCAAACTTGCATCACGCTTACATTCTCCTGTTTTTTTAAAATCACACACAGGTTCAATAAGAAGACACACACGAGTCCCTGCAAAACCAGATCTCACAGGGAGCACATTATTGTTCGGTTATATACTGAAAGGATGAGGGCACTAAATTCCTACAGAAGCTCATCTGGAGACAGAAGCCTCCGAGTTATGGCCCGACCTCCCTTCTGCCATTTTTCACCCCTCAATTTCTGTGATGGAGAGCCAGAGAGAACAGAGCTGAGACGTGTAGCTGCATCTATCTTCTGCTCTCACGGCTCAACAACAGTCCCTCATGGCTAGTTTAAACAATTTATGGGGTGCTTTGTGGGAAAAAGGGGGACGGACGAATAAGATAGAACATAGAAATGGAGGAAAATAGAAAAAAAGTCAGGAACTCAATAAGAGAAGTGCACTGATTGGAATGGGGAAAAAAAGCCCTACTGAAAATAGGAACAGGGCAACAAAATATTTAGCAGGGATGAAGAATGTAAGCATTGATTCATCCGTATGGGAGCTGGAAAACTAAAAACTGGATACCTACAGAAATAAAAAGGATGTCATCTTTTAGAATTGGATTTTAGAGATAAAATGAGCATCACACTCACATCCATCCTTTAAACACTATTGCACAATGCAAGCTCCATGAAGATGGGGTGTGTTTTGGGTGGAATGGAAGAACTCATGTGCCCTGCACAGTACCTTGAATCTGACACCTTTGGGATAAACTAGACTTTTTAATCTATACAACTGTAGATGAACAATCACAAAATCTAAAGAAAAGCCTGCCCAGAATGGTGAAGATTTTTATGAAACCAACGTTAAACTAAAACAATTAAGGGTTAAGGGCCTTGCTCAGGGACCCAGCGGTGGTGGCTTGGTGGCGCTGGGAATCGAACCCACGATCTTCAGGTTGGTAGGTGAACACCTTAACCATGAGCCACCACTTCCCCTTCATTATATTTTAACATAATTTAATAATTTCCCTGCATTATAATATGGTAACTGTAGCCCCGCCCCCGGTGAAAGTCGCTGTCTAAAGCCACGCCTCCTGAACGCATAAACACGTACAGATTAGATCACACTAGTACAGTACATCATGTTTCATTCAGCGGTGAGAAAATGTATAGTACAGTTAGTAACAGAACTAAAATACCCAACAAAGAAATAGTACCTGATTTCACACTGCTGCTGTAGCTGAACTAATTCATAAAGTTACACAAACTACATAAGCTATGTGTTACTACTAAAACACACCAAAATCCAAATCACACCATATTTCAACCTGTCCAAAAGGAATACTGCAACCATAGCGCCACCTTTCAAAGCCTTTGACTCCTGTAGTCGACTCCAGCGTGGAAACACAACACTGACATTAATTTAGGTTTTCGTCCGTTGTTAGGTAGTGTTGATGGTTTCCAGCTCAAAACTGTCCACTCCTGGAACTTAAAAGGAGCTGCAATCTCAATCTGGTGTCCTCTTTCACTCTTTTGGTAAATAATTATAAAATGTATGAGTTCCAAAACTGCAAACTGATCCAAGTCATATTTTTACCCTTACATGAAAATTCGAAACCGGGAAACTGCCCAATCTGGCAACGCCTGTTAATGGTTGTTACGACTTTAGTGTTGGGATACACAGAGTAAATATAAAGAGATTATGGAACAGAACCTATGTTTAGTGGAGGGAAGTGCTATGACACAGGAATAGGTTTATGTATTGATTTATAGTGATGTGTGTATACACAGTGGAGCCGTGCAGAAACTTCAGGGTTGACCAAGGCCAATGAAACAGTAAATATTGGGCACCAACTTACCTTCCAAACCGTGAAACCCGGAACAGAAAGACAATTTCTTGTCTAATCCCCCTAACACTTAAACAGAGACAAAAGAACTCACGCCTAAAAAAACAAAATGCCACCACACCCCTGATACGGGCAAATATATACACAGTATACTGTACATTTTTACAAAATGTATACACAAAGGTTGTTTTTACAAATGAAGGGGACAAACCAACCCTATTCATCAAGCCAGCAAAAATCCCACCCAATAAAGACAGAATTCCAAAAAAAATACCACCAAGCAACAAAAAGGGGTATCAGTGAAAAAAGCTCTCAAGAATAGGCCTCCTCTAGCTTTATCTTCCACCCAATAATAATGTCATCTAGCATGGTGGAGTGAGGTTGGGGCAGTGGGAAAACCCTGGACTGAGTCCTCGGAAAAAGCACATACATTTTAAAACACACACACAAACAAAAACACAAGATACACTATTTATACCTTGTGAAAAGTTCATCCAATCAAAATTCTCGGTCCAAACATACGTGGGTAACTTTACTGCAGTGAAATACCTCGTAAAATCCTGTCCGCGTGGACAGTGTGTGCAGAGGTACACACACACACACACACACACACACATGTTGACAGGCAGGTAGGAAAGTCTATCATATTGTTTGGACTGAACATTTTGATTGGACGAACATTTCCTGGTCCTACCTCTTTCCCATATATTTACATATAGAATAAAGAGACACATATAAATACTTTAAACCAGCAGGACAAAAATAGTTTCTGAAGAAAATCCCCTACGGTACCTTTACACTATTTTCGATCTAATTATGTGCTAGTAAAAATAGTGCATAAATGTTAGCTCATCATGTTTTCCCATAAGTAGTTATTATACTAAACCCACAGACTAAAAACATAAAAAAGACTCCTTTGAAAACTGAGAGAAAGACTGAAACACAACCACATTACCATGCAGTTTATTTTGGATGCGATCAAGGAGAGAAATGCAGCTGAGCTCATTAATTGGGGCAGACCTGTAATTGAAATCTGTTTTCAGTAAATTGTTGGACCGGTATAGACTGACATCAGCTAGAACATGCTGACTTACACTGACCAAAGACTTTACCAAAAGGCTGACGGTGCTGGATGATCACACACAGCAAACTTCTTTCTCATAACCACACTAACCTTCTGCAGCTGCTTAATGCGACTGTGACGTATTGGCGTACATGGGAAAAGTATCGCAATTCGGGAAAAAAACTTTACACCAAAAAAAAAAGGCCCGAAGTGTCTGAGTGACAGAATGATGATTCATGGGATGCCCTTTTCAGGAATCTCCGCTAGCGCATGCATTACTATGATGCAGTGCTAATCAAAGGCTTTATGATATTCTGTATACACCTGTGTGTGTGTGACCTGAGGCAACTTTTTCAGTCAAAAGATGGAGCATGTGCTGGAGAGATTAAGACCTGTGCATGTGGCTGTATTTTACCCATGAAACTAATAACATCTGCCATTTTGATAAAGCACAGCATTCAGATTTTGAACAAAGTCCCCATCAGTCATGTTTCAGTGGCACAAATCTAAGAATAAAGAAAAAGGGCACATTACACCCCTTTTTTTTTTTCTTTATTTTCTTTCTCCATAAGGTTGGCAGAGGTAAACCGAGCTGCGGCATCTGCCCCGCTGCTCCTTCTCTTCTACAAACCAACTTTACAGAAAGGAAAGCAGGAAAAGTTCAATAAAGGCTAAAAAGATCTGTTTTCTCCCTCTCCCAGCAGCACGAGAGCCAGACATTAACTACAGCCTATGCTATCGATTCCCCTTTGGGCTACAGTGATGGCTGTCTGATTGCAACGAGAGGGAATTAGTGCTCAGCTGGAAAAATAAATAAATAAAAAGAAAGGAATAAAAGAGACAATTTTTATCTATTCATTTCACGCGTAAATGATTGGGTACTTGGCTGGCTTCCAAAAGGAGGCTGAGAGATGAGACATGCCACAAATGAATAGAGTCATTAATAAGGCATGCAGTAACCTGGTTTCTCTCTCATTCACACACACACACATATATATTCATATACAGATGAATGCATATGCACTTACACACGTTTACGTTCACACATACACACTTGCTTAACTTTTATTTTTCCTAATAATGACCGAATTTCTATAAATTAAAAGACCTGCCATCAGAGTATATCTTGGTATCCTGGGTTTATTACATGCATAGCCTTTAAAGTAAAGGTGTAAGGATTGTATTGATAAAGAAACAGCTTAGAAGTGCAATAAACTAACAAAAAAACCCCACTACAATCGTTTTTTAAAATACAGCGGTATCTTAACGTACGAGTGTCCCAACTAACGAGTTTTTCGAAATACGAGTCGTCTTTCGGACGATTTTTTTCTTTGAGTTGCGAGATACAATTCAGGTTATGAGGCGAACGCCGTAACATCCACCCAGCATCCCGTGTCTCACTCGATAGCTAGTCAGACATGCGTGCTAGCAATTGCATTAGCAAGTGGAGTCGTCTGATCTCCAAGGTAAATGCTGTACAATTATACATAATAAAACCAGTTTATTTGTATAATATTTGTATAAATAAAGTTATTTTTTCTTAAAGTAAAAATTGCGATAAAAAATATCCAAAATATCCCAAATGTCACCTTTAAATTTTCCAAATTTGCCTAACTCTAACCCTGTTATTATGACAACTCGTATTTACTTTTTTGATCCACTTCAAATGTTTACTGTAAATTGTAAAAATTTGTGCAGGTGTGAAAGAGAAATAATAAAGCAACATAATGCACAACGAATGAAAAATTGGGGTGCAATGTATGCAGAAGTTAGACAAATGTCGCATATTGTGATGTCACCAAATACAACAAACCTTGTAGACGTTTTGCTCAGAACGTGACTAGCACAGAACCTGACTGTCTATGGGAAAACTACCAACCTCAGATCTTTAGAACATGTGTGCAAACATGCAAAGTGTTTGTCTTTTTTTAATTTTTTAGTTGCACTCAGAAATCTTCTGAATGCTACTCAACCCTGCAGCTCCCCTGTTCTCCGCTGACATCCTCTCTGTCTGCAGAGGACTTTTGCTTCCTTGAATGAGGAAGATCTGCAAAACCTTCACCACTCACTTCTTCCGTCCAATCCTACACTGCCCATCTCATGACATTCACTGGCTGCCTTCTGACTGCCTTTACTGTCACAACCTTCAAGCAAGGTTCAGCAAGTCATCCTGTCCTTCAATCCTTCCTAACGCCCGTCCACTGGATCCAATCCCTTCTACAATGTTTCAGACCATCTCTCCTGATCTTCTGACCGCCATCTCTACAATTCTCTGTATTCTCCTGTCAGTTACCGACATCCTCCACGAATGAGCAGGTTTGCTCTGGACCCCTTATACATCAACAACTACAGACTTCTCTTACTTCTCTCTTTTCTTTTCTTTCTCTAACAGAACAACCTCCAATATCCCAATCAGTCCCACTGTATCTAATGCTGCACTAATACCCCAATTGTTGTAGCTACTCCTGTGTAAGAGTGTCTGAACAGAATTCTTAGGTCGGGATTTAGTAGTAGCTTTACTGCAGCAAAACCACCATCCATGTCATCAGAAGCAGCAGCAGCCAGTGACCCCAACACCCCTTGTGATCCCCAGGCAGAAATGCCGTAAATCTTTGCTTTACACCTTGCCGCTCTCAAGCTCTCTTAGCCTACAGCCCCAAACTGCCACAGACCTATAGGGCAAATATCAGGGCGTAGGGTCTTGCTACTTAATGTATATATATATATATATATATATATTATATATATATATATATATATTAATATATATAAATTTTTTATTTTTTTTAATTTGCATTTAATATAGTAATTTTATTGTAAAACTCTGCCGTTTGTGAGTCCGGATGGTTTCCCACCTCTCCGTTAGCTATTTTATGATAGAACAAGCCGTGGAGCTGAGCGGATCTTAAGTGCGGGGTAAATAATGGCTTTCAGCTAGAAACCCCATAAATCCAGCAGACAGGCCTGTCCAAACGCCTACCCCCAGAACCCAAAAGCACAGTCCAGCGCTTAGCTAATGATGCCACCTCAGTTATAGACCACGGATCGCTGTCAGGAAGATCAACAGAGAGACAGCGAGGAGACGAGAAAGAGACCGCTGACAAGCTACGGTCTTCAAAAGAGAGACATCATTATCTGTTGGATAGAGAGAGAGAGAGAGAGAGAGAGAGAGAGAGAGAGAGAGAAAAGCGTGTGGACACTCCTTACAATCTGCAGCCTAATCGAACAGGAAACAAACAGCACAATTCAGTTTCCTTCTTTATTCGTTTCTCCTTTCAGTTTTCTTTTAACTGCGTTCACAGAGTTTGTCCGTTACTGTGGCAGATAAGACAGCCGAGACTTACAGAACTCCAGACTTAGGAATGCTAAATATATTTCAGGGCATCCTCTTTTTTTTTAATAGAACTGGGCTCCTGAATGGCTTAATCTGATTGTTTGGAAGTTGTTGATTAATTATTTAGAACAGCAGCTCTGACATTCGTTCTGGCTGTAATTTACACCATCAGTTTACATTAACGTTTTAGTTGTGTTTCCATAGTAACAATAATCGGAGGAGGGAGTCGGACAGCCTGGAGCATCACATACGAGGCTTAAAAATGTGGAAAAAGCTGATGTTTACTTTTGGCTACAGTTCAGTCATGCACAAGTCTTCATGATGCTTTGCTTTAACAAGTTGAGTTTTAAGTTTTAAGTGCAGTCGATTCAGTCTAGTTTATTGTATAGCGCTTGACAATACACATCGTCTCAGAGCGTCTGTAAAAAAAAAAAAATACACATTTTAAAATGAAAATCAAACTAATTTTACATTTTAACACTATTAACAAAATTTGTCAAATTGGTATGTGTATATTTAATGATTATTACCAATAAGCATGGATGTCTGTAGAGTTTTCGTTAAATCATAACCAAAAACAGAAAAAAAAAGTGAAAGGGGATAAATAACATAAGGCAATCAGGCGTCACGCCATTGATAATCACGGGCCTAAAACAATAAAGCAGTGGTGGCTGGAATGGTTACGGCACTGAGTTGTTAATTGGCAGACCAGGAAGAACTGGGTTCAAGACCTACCACCGCCAAGTCTGCAACTGTTGGGTCCTTAAGCAAGACCCTTAACCCTTCCTGCTCCAGGAGCTCTGTATTACAGCTGACCCTGCGCTCCGACCCCAACCTTCTAAGATGGGATATGCGGAAAAAAACATCTCACTGTATGTTGTACTGCGTATAATCATGTATGTGACAAATAAAATATGAATTTAGGTTTAGGCAGCATGTTTTCCTTTTTAATTTCTTACTCAACACTAAGGAATTAGTCTTAAATAACGAGTTGGGTTTTAAATCTTACTACCTCCACCCTTTTTTTTTTTTTTTTTTTTTTTAACCCACCCTTATTACGCATCCTATGATAAAGAGAAAGAATTCCCTGGCTTTAGAATGAAGTTTGTAAAGCAGCAACAGGGCGACGCTACGAGGAAGCGCTTGTGAGGATGTGATGGCTCTAACGGGCAGGAGTGAGAGAGCAGAAGGAGCAGAACACGGTGGATCACTCAATTTTCTCCACGGCTCCCCTGCACGCTAATAGCACCAGACTGCTGAGCTCTAATTGGTAGACATTTCCAGAAATGAAATTTGACAACAAAAGATAGCCCTCAATGACAGGTTGGCTTTGCGGCACCCTAACCAGAAGTGACAGCACTTTTTACATGCCATTTGCAATTGAAGAAATAATTAGAAATATTTTGGCTAGCATAACATTATTCGGACAGGCAATCAATGCTTTTTTTTTTAATTTCCTTTCCACTGTGTCTTTACCTCTCTCTCTCTCTCTCTCTCTCTCTTTTAATTTATTTATAATTTAATTTAAGTGACAGCCATTTGAGGCCAGAGCAGCTTCCTTTAAACACCTTTTACACGCATTGATGATACATAACTGCACACAAGACCTCCTGGCGCGACACATTTGTGATCAGAACCCGCAAGAAATATCCTAATTTGGTAATTCTAAAACTAATTTATACAGTTAAATAAAAATAAATAAAAACTAACGGTTCAACTCGACTAATGAGCTCTGAAATGCAAACCGCTTAAAACCCTACGAAATAGTCAAACCTCGAATGCTGCTGCCACTTAAAGCAAAACAACTGTGAAAAGACTTGTTGCTAAGCTACAAGATGCATCTGGAAGAAGACGCAAAACACACACACGAAGTCTGTGCATGTGTGGTGTTTATTTGCTCTTCTGTACGCACCTATTCCATTGTGAGATAAATGTGGAATTACTTCCATTCAGTAAGTAGCAGCCAGAAAGTTCTTGAACAAATAAGTGAGGCCTTCCTTTTTCATTCTTAACCTCCCTTATTTCATTCTATGGTCCAAGTGCACACACACACACACACACACACTTGCACATGGGGTCCGACTTCAATTACCTGTAGCAGGGATTTACAGAGAGAGAGCGAGAGAAAGACACACAGAAAGAGAGAGACAGAGAGGGGTTGGTATTAGGTGTGTAAAGGGGGGGAGGCTCACGGATTCAGGGAGACACTTAAGAGACCAGCTTGGCAGTGTGTAAAAACCAGCGGTGGAGTGTGTGTCTGGAGCAGCCATTCAGCTCAACAGAATGGCTGATTAATTAACAGGAAGAAAAGCACTCGAGCACTCACCCAACCTGCACTAAAAGCTTTTCTTTCTCCATCTATTGATTTATATAATTACTTTGACAGCAATGCAGCGCTAGCACTGGATGCAGGGCAGGAGGGGATTGGGAGGTGGGTAGATGGTGGGGTGTGGATGGGAGGGTTAACAAAAAAAAAAAGCCCTGGTCGTGGCATGTTTCGGCCAATATGGCACGGTAAATCTTGGAATTGGAAGCACAATGGCAGCCGACTGGGCGCTTGAGTGAACATAGTCGAGCTGTCGAGTCGTCGTTGATGGATTCCGGCGGCATTCGGTTACGACCCTGTTGGACAGCTGATGGGAAGCGGTGGGCTGTTTGTTCAAGCCAACGTGGGGGTTATTGTTCACTGGTACATCCTGAACACACCGTTCGCTACACACATACATCCGTTGCACCCTCCTGTCTGTAGAGACGTGACACACCAGCGTCCATCTCCGTTTCTACCTCTTTTTCCTTCGCTGAGGCGATGTGCAGAAAAACAACTCCCTCCTCTTCTACCACTCTCATTTCCTTGGCTCCTCTCTCCAGAGAAAGAATGATTACTTTTTAATTGGAGTGGAGCAGAGCTCTAGAGGGCTGGGGTTGTTACAACGGGAATTTTTTCCCCAGGAGCTTTCAGAGCTGAAGAAACAGTCTCAGTCCCCCCCCCCCCCTCCAAATCCCCCAAAACTCCAGGTCTTTTCCCACACAAGAAGCCCCTCAAGAGCTTTGCTCCTTTCAATTCCTCAGCCTCCGGCCTGCCGGCTCTCCAGTCCTGGCTCTCAGATAAAAAGGAAGATGGAAAGGCAGAAAACAAGGGCAGTAAGGTGGAGTGCCTGCATGCTAAAAGCAAAGAACGAGGCTTGTATTGTGGATAAAGGCGAGGCTTGTAGAAATGAGAGTAAAGAGGGTGCTCTCACTGAGCACAGTCCTGGACTCATACATGACCAGAGGAAAGAGCACGCTGAGCTCAGACACCACTCCTGCTGGGGCAGGGTTACGGTCTTCCTCAAGTCTAAAAGCTTACGCCTCAACAGGTGTTCGGATCCACAAGGTTTTGTGAGGATATATTAGCTCGTAAACTCCGGCTTAAGAGGTTACATCATCAGGGCGGCAATCCAAAGAGATCCATAAAACAGGAATAGGATATTTTATTTTATTCTCATGTGGGAAATCACCAAGGAAGACAGCAGGACAGACATGGCATCAAAATCATCAGTGTAGCTTTCAAGCTAAAAAGTTTTTTCTATACTTATTTGCACTTATTCAAATTAATTTATTAGAAAATTTAAGGCAAAAAAACCCCCCACACACACTGCAAAGTGCGATGAAGCGACTAAGCACAAAGTCGTGAATGTTTTAGCGATTAATGAGTCTCTGCACTCTTTCCATGGCCTGTGTGATAGCCGAGGTGGTTGTGAGATCTTTTCTTTTTTTTTTTACGACTGTTGCGAGCAGCAGACTGGTCCAAATTGCTGGCCTTTCTAAATAACTCGCTTCCTTTAATGGCTCTCCATGGCTGGCGTTAAATCATACGGCCTCTTTACGGCACGGCGACTCTTACATTTAGCAGACTCTCAGCACAGGCGCCACTGATGTATAACTAATTCATCACGCTATGTCAACATGCCGGCAAGTAGCGCATCAGCAGGCTTTCAGCAAAATCTGAAGCGAGGGCATCGCAGAGAGACAGGTGGAGGAATTAATATGCAATGAAAGAATGCAGCGCACCCCCCCGCACCTGGGCAGCAGGTGAGGAAATTAGAGACGCTTTACTCATCAGTACTGGCAAATGATTTGTCATGGGCCTTAAGTTAATCTCAGCGCTTAGGAGAGGGAGTTCAGGTGAGCAGCTCTGTGTAGGTGGGGTTATTTGTTGTTCTCCCCAACCCACACCCTTACCACCACCCTCTACCCCCAACAGTACAAGCTGGTCATAAATTGAGTGGTAGCTCATAAGGTCAAGAGCAGCACATTAGTCATTTATGAGACAAACGGGTCACTTTGTAATGGACGATAGAAAGAAGACAACAGTATGGATATGTGGTGCTGTAGTAAAGAGAAAGCGTGCTGTTGATTGTGGAAGTGTGTTTATATGAAGATGTATTAGCGAATAATGGGAGCACACAAGGCAGACCTGATTATTCACAGACATTAACACGCCAATACACACAGGAAAAGTCATATTATCCAACTTTCTGGCACTTATTAAGACAAACATGTACATTATGCACACAAACATAACTAGATGATTAGCAGTGCAGCTCTTTCTCCCTCACACAGACGCTATTGGAGATCATTTACACCTGACACACAATCTGTTATACAACCACATGCCGGATCAGCACTTATTTTCCAATTATCCATAAAAATCAGTGAAACTTCATGCACTTTCTTTTCTATCAGGTCCCCCCCCCAAACCGCTTATGTAGAAGAAAATAGAAATACTACAGTGTAAAAATGGGATAATTCCCTTAAAATGATGCATATTTGTTTATATTATATTCATATTTCTAGCAGACACTCTTATCCAGAGCAACTTCTATGTTATCTTATTTTTTTTTATCCAACTAAGCATTTGTGGGTTGAGGACCTTGCTCCGGGGCCTAACAGCTTGGTGGTGTTAGGAATCGAACCCATAATCTTCTGATCATCACTTACACCTCAACCACTGAGCTACCACTTTAAAAACTGATTGTGCATAACAACTGCTGTATGTTTGTAGGGGTAGGACAGGAGTCAACAATGTTTAACAATTAATGAGCCATTTGCCCCCCCCCTCCCAATAAACATCGGGAGCCACAAAACCCTTTGTCATGTCATGAAAAGGACATTTTATGTCTGCATGCAATAAAAGACGCTGGAATGAATTACACTTTCCTATAAAATTATCAAATCTATTTGTGTGTTCTTCGTATTTATGTTAGAAAAAGCCGAAATTTTAATTAATCCACAAAACAAAAGCACAAACCAAAATTTAGTCCGCTCCTGTGTGCCGTCACGGCCATCCGTCAACCTGAATATTAAAAGGGTTATTTCACTGAACAAGGTAAAATATTTATTTGCAAAATAACAGCCACTTAAAATATTTATTTCAGACGGTTAATGTGATTTTTTTTGCTCCTGAACCTCATCACACAGCGCCACCTTCATTTTCACACAGGATTTTAAGCTGTCGTCTGTGAGGCGTGACAGATGTTTGTTTTTATATAGTTGATATTGGAGAAGACCTGCTCACATACGTATGTGTATCTAAAGACTGACAGGACTCCAATCGTATACTTTGTCATGTCCATCACCGACACTTCAGGATTCCTGTGCTGGCGGGTGTCACATATTGAAGCTTATGATGCATATTTTGAAAGACAAAAAAAACTTTTTATTTTAATGTTAGAAGATTACCATTGTCCTAAAATTCTAAATGATAAAAACAATAACTAACTAAAATAAAATAAATGTAAAATAAATACTAATTTTCTAATTCTAATTTTTTTTTTTTATTTCTAAAGCTGCAGCTGAGGAACGAAAGAGCCACATGCAGGTCTGGAGCCGCGGGTTGCCGAAACCCGGGGCAGAGGGTATAACAAAATGATGTAAAGAACGCATATTACAAAGTACTCCTGCATCCAGAAGCCACAAGCAAAACATCAGCTTTATCAATAATCCTGAGAAAACCCTATAGACAGTGTAGAATCCTAAGAACACAATGCTAACCTTCTTCACTTGTGCTAATATTATTAAGCACTTGATTTGTAGGACTATGGGGGATTCTGAATTTGGACACGGCACGCTACAGCAGCCTCAATAATCTGCTCTTAAGTTCTCTTGTCTCGAAAGTCTACTTTAAAGAAAAGCACTTCATTTCTGTGATTGTGCTTTCAGCGCTCGCAACAATCACAGATGATCCACACTCACTTATCATTTAATGAGAAACACCTCCTGTATGCTCCTAATCATCCACCCAATTATCTTACCAAACATGTGGCAGGTGTAGAATGTATACAAAAGCGCAGATCCAGATTAAGAGCTTCAGTTAAAGTTCTCATCAAACCAAAAACCTGAGCATTTGGCAATTGGGCCATAGGTTTGAGTATTTCACTAGAGCTGAAACAGAATGGTGCAAAAAAATATTTATAAAGTAACACCAGGGAAGAATTAAGAAAAATTTGTAAGACAAAAAAAACCCCAGAAAGAGATAGGAAGTGGTAACTACAGGGTTGCACCGATCCACCAATCAAGCGGTCAGGGGGTTAAATAAAACACAGTTATTACAAAAGAAGGCAATATGCTGATGAAGCTAAACCTTCTGCAGGGGGTAACAAAAGATTCCGGTCCCATGTTAATTCTATCTGAGGCCCACTCTGGGACGAGCTCTGGCACCAGCCCCGGTAGATAAGTGGTACATGTAGAAGATCCAACAGCTATGGAAAGTTGTATCTCACTGGTTAAGGAGTTTGGACAGCTGATCTGAAGATCGAGGGTTAGGGTTAGGGTAACACTGCTCTAAACCCTTAACTGCTCGTTTGGATATGAGGTAATTGAAAGTCACTCTGGATAAGGGTGTCTTGCCAAGTGCTGTAGATGTACATACTTACCATTACAAGGCATACAAGCCATACTGCACCTTGCACTTTTAAATAGAGAAAAAATAATACTAATACAGCAAAAATTCACAGGGTTCTCATACAAATATTAAAGCCTACATAAACAATCCTGATTAAAAAAAAACAACAACCTCACAGCAGAACATTTTCATCTGCAAAATTATTTTCAGCACAGAGGATGAGCATTACAGAGGATGAGCATTTATCCTCTCCAGATTGCTCCACTGCTCATGAAAAACAAACTATTCCTTATATAACAGATATCTAATGGTAAGACTGCATGCATCCTTTTTTTTAAACTGCTGCACTGGAGCACTATCAATACTCGTCTGCATACATCAGGTCACCCTATACCTATCGTTAAATAAAACACTGCCTGGAAAGAAATGTCTATTGTTAACCGTGCTCTACAAACAAGACTGAATTGAACTGAAAGTTGATGATGCCCACTGTTGGCACTGTAACTGATATATAAATAAAATATAATTAAAGAATCAGAAGTTCTATGCCAAAAGAATTGTTCCACTTGCACTACACTACTCATTAAAGACAATATCACGAGTCCTACTATTTACTAATACTAATAGGGAAGTGGTGGCTCATGGTTAAAGGTGTTGGACTACCAACCCGAAGACTGTGGGTTCATTTCTCAGCTCCACCAAGACACAACTGCTGGGCCCCTGAGCAAGACCCTTAACCCTCAATTGCTCAGATGTATAAATAAGATAAATGTAAGTAGCACTGAATAAGAGCGTCTGCCAAATACTGTAAATGTATTAATAATTCACATTGACACCCACATTGATATATTTTGGAAATAAAGATCGCAATATTTTGGAAATAAAGTCAAAATCATGACTTTCTTTCTTACAATATTACGACTTTCATTGCATAATAGTATATTATAAATATCTATTATTTAAATGTGGTACTAAAACTAAAACTATAAAACAGATCTATAGTATTAGGAAGCTGCTTAAGTAGATAAGTGTGTGTAGGTGTTCCTCACCTGTCCACCCCATGTGAGGTTGGGCCTCTGGGTTTGTTGATCTTGGCGTACAGGCCGTCGATCTGATCTTCAGCTGATGGCTCTCGGCTGTGATTAGTGAGGTGCACTGCTCTCTGAGGAGATGGGCTGCGTGTCCCGTAGGGAGACTGAGACGGAGATAGACGTCCTCTAAACGTGTTGATCCGGGCGTAATTGGGGTCCATATCGTCATCCTCTACGTCCGGAGGGACAAATCTGTCTCGAGCCTGTCGATCTCTCAGCTCCTGGTGCTTCGCTTCAATCCTGATAAACGAGAGACTTCAGATAGTAAGGAAAACCGCAGGGTCGGGTTCTGTATCAAATATTCAGGGGCAGACAAACTGAAGGACATTAGTGGAGTTTACTCTAAGTGCCAATCGTTTTACTGTCTGAGATGCTCCAAGCTTGTTATTTGTTTTTGTGCTAACTATATTTACAGCAATATGACTTGCAGGATAAATAGAGACAGGATCAATAAACACAGATGAAAAAAGTGTTAGAGCTCGCTGCGATTTTTTCTCCTTGCTCAAGCCAGAGAAATCCAGGACCACAGAAAACAGATTCTCGAGCATATGGCAGAGAACAGGAGGAAGACATGCCTCTTTCTGACTCACCATAAGCTTTAAAAACACACACCACAAAATAATGCAAAAATATCTCGACTAAATGAATGTATTTCCTGCGTGTCGGCTGGCAGACAGCACACAACAGAGTAAGAGCTCATAAGAGTTCTGTTTATTTTATTCCGCTTATTACAGTGTGATCACAGAGGCTTCTAATAGTTCATGATTCACTCAAAATAGCAAGCTGGAATATACAATCATTTTCCTGTGACTATCGTTATTATTTTAACACGGTTAGAAATCCTGGAAAAGCTTTACTCTTTTATTAATAACGAGAAAAATATCACACACTGCTTTTTGTGCCACTGCTTTCAAATGATAAATATCTTCATTTGGAAAAAACTGCATCTGCTCTAGCTTAAAGATCTGACATTTAGATTAATCACTACAGTAGAGCAACAACAAATACATATACTAAAGACTATAGAAACAGAACTGTCTGTCTGTCCGTCCATCTATCTGTCAGTCTGTCTGTCTGTCTGTTCGTCCATCTATCCATACATCCATACATCAGGCCAGCTATCCGTCCATCCATCCGTCTGTCTGTCTGCCTGTCCATCCATCTATCTATCCATTTATCTGTCCATCTATCCGCCTGTCTGTCCATCTATTCTCCATCTTTTATGCGTGTCCATCTGTCCGTCTGTCTATCCATCTAACTATCTATTATCTGTCTTCCTATCCATCTTTGTGTGTGTATATTTTGTTACTTTTGCTACACAGTATATTGGGCTATGTAGGATGTGAAGTAATGCACAGGATGGTAATATCATTTTAGAGTAATTAACACACACACAGACACACACACACACACACACAGACACACACACACACACACACAGAGACACACTCACAGACATACATTCTAATAGTAGCCATTATTACTGAGTACCGGAAGTTGTCAGCATAAAAAGAAAACCCCTATAAACTGACAGTATGGTCAGGTTTGATTTAAGAAGACACAGGAAGACATGATTTCTACAAACACTGGCAGAAATTCCATGTTCAGATCAATATTTGAGAAGCGAGAACGAGAGAAGCTGAAGAGCAGTGGGAGGAAACAGCGAGGAGGATCGAGCACAGGTGGTCTCACCTCTCTCTCTCTTCTTTCATCCTCTCCAACTCTTCATCACTCAGCATTTCAGACGCAAGCTTCGGCAGGCTCGCCTTGTTCTCACCTTTACACTTCTCTTCCTTCTTCTTCCCGAACCTAAGACACAGAGAGAGAGAGAGAAACAGAGAGAGAGAGAGTCAGACTTTGTTTAATCAGTGAATGATTACTGATCATTTAGCCATGTATCCCTTGCTGCAGTGTGTGTGTGTGTGTGTGCTTTAGGTATGGGTGACGGTACAGATGCTCACACAACAAGCATCATCTTTGCCTCAATGAGCATTTATTCATTCATTCATTCATTCATTCATTCATCCGACTGCCTTTTTCCAGCTCACTGTGAACATTTTTTACATGTGTCCCAGTCACACTGCTTAACCACACAAGCAGCTGTAACTGAAAACACATCCTTGTCCTGTAAAAAACACACACACACGCACAACACTGATCTCTTTACACTTAAACAATATCACATTTTATTTATTTTTTATTTATGGAGGGAGGTGGGAGATAGAGAGAGAGGGGGGGGGTGTTACCAGAAAGGACCCGAGCGGGAATTGAACCCGGGTCGTCTGCTAGAGAGAGAAGGAGGTGGGAGAGAGAGAAAGAGGGGGGTGGGACCAGAAAGGACCTGAACCGGAATTTAACCTGGGTCGCCTGCTAGATAGAGAGGGAGGTGGGAGATAGAGAGAGGGGGGGGGGACCAGGAAGGACCCAAACCGGAATTGAACCCAGGTCGTCTGCTAGAGAGAAAGGGAGGTGGGAGATAGAGAGGGGGTGGTGGACCAGAAAGGATTCGAGCCGGAACTGAACCCAGGTAACCTGCTAGAGAGAGAGGGAGGGAGGTGGGAGATGGGGGGCAGAAAGGATTTGAGCCGGAATTGAACCCGTGTTGCCTGCTAATGTAAGTGCTGGCACTTTAACCCACTACACCACGGCGCCGGACCAGGATCACATTTTAATGATAATATGCATCTTACACCTACACCTACACTAAGATTTATTACAGAAATATCACTGTATGTGTGTGTGTGGGTGTGGGTGTGTGTGCGCACTGTGGGGCACAGGGATTTTCGTTTCCTCATTAAAATAAAAAAATAAAAAAATCAAAGGCTGTATTTTAATGTTTAATTAAAATGGTGAAATAATGATTTTAATTTTCAGTTTTCTTATTCATTTGTAAACATCATTAACTCGGTCACAGAAAAGGAAATGAAATGAAAATTTTATGTATTAGGGACTAGAAACTTTAATATCCGGGAGTTTAAAAAATATAATTTTCATACACTTATTTCATTTTTTTCTATGCAATTTTATTAGCAAACTAAATATAGTACAGTGAAAATGCCTCCAGGTACCCTGACTAGATACCCCCCCCCCCATTATTTAGTTCCTTCTGAAACCAAACTAGAGAATAAAAAGCCCATTTAAAGAGGAATGAACAGCAAGTTTAGCTCAGTTACACATCAGAGAGGAGTATTAATGTGCATCTGCTCGACTCGCACAGCCATAACTGGCCATTTACTTAATAACCAATTTCATTAACTCGGGCTTAATGGCCTGCATTTGTTTCCAGGCATAAATAAAGAAGAAAAGGGGGAAAAACCCCGACAGGAATTTCATCCTAAACGTCTTTATGCGAGAGATAAAGAGAAATGGAAGTGTGTCAGTATTTACAGAGCCTCTGAGAACTGCACTGCTCCCTAACAGGGATTTTTATCTTGATCACAGCAGCAGAAAGGATTCCGAATCTCCACTAAGCTTCATGCTACGCTAAAGCGGAGGGATTCGCTCCAGCCTGTGACTCCGGATCGGCCAAGTCCTGATTTACCTCATCACAAAAGATGATTCACTGGTGTTCATCTCTTTGCCTCCATACAGCCCAAAATTCTCCCGTTGGTATCAGTATCTTCACTACTAAAACGCAGGTGAAAACGTGTGTGTATGATTTAATTATTGTGTTTATACAAGTAAATGTAATGATTGAAACATAACCTAGCCAAACCACTACAGACATCCCAGTCTCAGTGCTGTTATCATCTGTTCATTAGTCTTTATCGAGCACTTTATTCTGGTTAAAGTCACCGGGGACCTGTGGTCTACACTGGGAACACTGGCCATGAGCAAGTAATACCTACAACATGGATGGAACACCAGACCTTTTCATGACACAATACACACATTTAAGTACACACTTACTTACATCTGGTTGGGCTTGGGGAAATAAAGGATAGCTGGTTTACAAAACATATTGAAAAGTCAAGCTACAATTATTATACTAGCCGTTCATTTATTGCAAAAAGAAAAAGATATTTACATTTACGGCATTTAGCAGACGCCCTTATCCAGAACGACTTACATTAAACCCTTCCATAAAACTGAGCAATCGGGGGTAAAGGGCCTTGCTCAGATGCCCAGCAGTAAGAACTTAGTGGTATTGGGAATTAAACCCCTATCTTCCAATTAGCAGTCCAACACGTTACCCACTGTGCTACCACTTCCCTCATATCTTTGTGTTTCGTATTTGGAGTGATTGCCTTGTGTAGTATTAATTAGGGCTGCACAATATATCGAAATCCAGAAGCACCCATGGTGACCACATGCAGACTGAGGTTCTACATAGAACATGTAAATCTTAAGTGGCAACTTAAAGGGAAAACACTACAAATCTTTACAATCACCTTAAAACCAAGCAGAGTTTCATCAGCTCTGCTCAGCAGGAGAATCTTCACACAAAGCTGTGTGTCTAAAGAAACATGTTGGTTATGTATTTTTGTTTTAAATATCGTATTAGATATTAAATATCGTATTATTTAGCATGCTATTGAATATCACGCTTTTCAACAATTTCATCCAGCCTTCGTAATAATTGTAATAATAAACGTTTCTGTTAACTGGTTTGGGAACCAGGAGCTGTGAGGCGGCAACCAAACTGCTGCTACAAACAAAATCTCTGATGAGTTGCTTTTCTGATGCGTCTTAGCCAGACGTTGTTTTTACAAGTTGTGAGTACAAATAAGTGTTTCTTTAACACACAAAAAGCCAGGTTCAAGATATTTCTGAAAGGTCGATTTGCGCTGTTTTTTAGCAAGTACCCATCTTCTTAGAACAAAAAAGAAAGAAAGATCAATGCAAAATTAAAATTGATGTATGTGATCCAGTATTCAGGATACAACCTGCGTAAAGGAATCAGCTGAACACGGAATCATTATGTTTTTTAGATGGAACAGGGAACATGTGAACAGGGAAACTACTGCTTGCTTGTTCGAAACTTAAGCCAGTGTGAACGTATGAGGAGGTGTGAACAGATGACCTGCAACATGCAGGATTGTGCGAGCAATGCCAAGGTGCAGACAGCCCGGAATCTTCTCTCAGGTGGAACAACAAGACTGACGTCAAAAACAGAACCGTGCAGACGGAAAGATGTATTCACAGGTCATATGTCAGAGACGAGGAAGATCGGAATAGAAGACTCAGCTGTAGATCACAGACAGCTCGGAGTGACCGGCACAGGTGTCTTACACACACAGAAGTCTTTTGTTCCATGTGTTGTGATTCATTTGTAGGACCTATTCTGGTGCAGTCGAAGAAAAGGTACCATGACACAACACAGTTGTTTACTACTCAAGTAGGCAGTACATTTAAGTACATACGGTTATGTGTAGCATGAATTAAATTTGGACATAGTACAGCCGCCATGTTAATAATGTCACGTCGTATGTTTTAACGGCAGCAAGAACTTTAGTATAGTTAAATACTAGTAATAGTTAAAGAATGGCCACTTTCCACTATTTTTGAATATGAAGAGTCATCTCTCCCGCAGTCTCGTGAAATAGTGCCCATTATATGCATACTGTGTTCCGCATATTAAGGATTTGGACATAATCATTTTTGCATTCTATGCACAACCTGAATTACGGAAAGGTTGGGACGTTTTCTATATTTGAATAAAATGAAAATTTAAAGACTTCACATCACATGAACTAATATTTTATTTACAGTAGAACCAAGATAACATAAATGTTTAAACTGAGAAACCTTACACTTTTATCCGCTATATGAGCTCAGTACAAATTTGATGCCTGATACATTATTATTATTATTACTACTACTACAGTTCATAAAAAAGTTGGCACGGGGCAGAAAAGGACTGAAAAGGATATTTAGCTAAAAAAACATTTAGCAGCTAATTAAGTTCATTGACATCAGGTCTATAACATGATTTAAAAGGGATGTCTTAGAAAAGCAGAGTCTCTCAGAAGTAAAGATGGGCAGAGGCTCTCTAACCTGTAAAAGAGTGCGTAAAAAGATCGTGGAATACTTTAAAAACAATGTTTCTTAATGGCAAATTGCAAAGGCTTTGCAAATCTTATTCTTTTTTTTAGTTTTTCCTCTCATTCATATTTTTAAACTCCCCAACTTTTCTGATATTTCAGGTTGTAGTAAGGAAGGAGGTGCTTTCTATGCAATTTTATGCCTTCATGCCAGGTCACTAATTAATTCAAGATGGGAATTTGCAAAAATAATTTTTGCATTTAGTTTAAATACAGGTTAAAAAAAACCCAAACTTGTAGTTATGTAAGAATGCAAAACAACGTGCAAAATGTCAGTAGCCTATAATAGTCATGTTATGGCACCCCAAAGGAATCATTCATTTGCCATTTTTTTTAACCGTTAATGGTATTAAACATACTAAGGATTCCGACACACTACCCGTCTTACGTTCTCATTTCTGCATACTATGTAGTATGGAAGTATGCTATTTGGGACAAAGCCAAAAACCAAAACACAACGTTTAAACGTTTTACAACATAAAATTGTTAACAAGGACAAAGACATATCCTATCAAAACTGCTTAAAATATTTGCAAAACAGGCTAATTATTTATCCTTTAATTTAAGTATTCTACGGTGCAAAGTATGCCTGTTTAACGTAACAGCAATGTTATAACAATGTCCTAAGACCTTTACTTTGATGCTAATTGGTTTGGAGTTTGTGTCACATGCTATGTATCTGAAGCAAAGTATTAGGAGTGGATTTAATAGCGTACCATTAAAAACACATCTCAAGTTAGACAGTCATAGTACAGGCAAAGGTCAAAATCCACTACAGATGTGGCCGAGATTAAGCTAAGAAACGCTGGGGCATTCCTCTAAATACGGGGTATCATTAACCCTTAATTCACATCCACACACACTCCTGTCATTTGTCCTCTGGCAGGCTATCTGTGTGATTCACACTACTCTCATAACTTAATTGCAACATTTATCTCATTAAACAGGAGCTATTTCATCGTGGCGTTTGGCATGCAACCGCAGCACGCCCATTCCGCTTCCTAATTAAGACTAGCGCATCTGTGGCCTGCATGCTAAACAACGTACTTCCAGCCCCAATCGAAAACCAGCATGCAGATAGTCTGCATATCAATATATTTATTGATACAAGAAGCCAATTAGAGAGTGCACACGTGTACACAAGGACATGGTCAAGGAGACGACAATGTGGACAGAAAATGCCAAGACAAATATGAGACTTGATGTAATTTGCGTTAAAAGGTTAATTTGTTGGACGCTTGTAAGTCAGCATCAATTGCCGGGCAGAAATCTGTTACACATCCTAACGTGTTTGTTTGAATGTTTGTTTAATTAGCAATGTTTGTGGTTGTGAAGACGTGTTAAGCCATCATTTCTTAAACGAGCTGGCTGAGACACGGCTGAGGACCGAGGAGACTGATATCAGAAACGGAGGCTGAGTAGAATTGAGCGCAGGGATAAAGGAAGGTAATAATTAAACTGTCAGAGGAGGCCATGCTGTTGGCGTCAGAGCTTTAAAGAAAACACTTCAGACGTCATTACATGTGCTGTCCGTTAACCAGAGACAGAAGAGTAGCAGCGGATGCAGCACGTTGTGTCAAACAGACACTTGCATGTGGATTTGGAACCTCTTACTGACTACGTTTATGTATTATCACACTTCTCTCCCTGTTTTTACAGCTCTTGCAGAAAAGTGTCAGATTGAAGGGTCGTCATTGCCCACTTTACTAACGCTGGGAACAAACCAACAAAAACAAATATTTCTGCTTTGGGTCTTTCTGGATACATCCTTTTTCAAGTTCAAGAAGCTTTACTGTGATTTCAGCCATATAAAGCAGATGCAGTACACAGTGAAATAAAATAACGTTACTCCAGGACCCCCTGGTGCTACACACAACAACAGAATTACACAAAACAACAAGCAACAGAGAGATACTGAACAGAACAAACATAAAGTGCATGTGTGCAACCTGGTACAAACAGTGCACAACAGACAGTGCAATAAACAATACAGACATTACAAAAGACAGTGCAAAGAAGACAATGAAGAACAGAACATAACACTGAACAGAACATTCAAACAGCGTCAACCAGATTATAAAAATATGCAGATAAGACAGGAATAAGTAAACAGCAAGATTTTGTGAAAGATTTTGTGCAATCAGCATTTTAAAGTGACTGTGCTTAACAAGAATGTATTTTTGTGTTTCCATCTATTTGTAGTGAGAGAGCGAGTGTGTGTGTAAGTTGAGGTAGTTCAGTTCTGTGTGTTGAGCAGCCCGATGGCTTAAGGAAAAAACTGTTACACAATCGGGTTGTGAGGGCCCGAATGCTACGGTACCTTTTTCCATAGGGCAGGACTTTTTGTGTCTGTTGTTGTGTCAGAAATAGCAAATTACTTGCTAGCGACTACATTTCAGAGTATGAACTTCTCAACCGGTAAAAAAAAGTACCTTCTATATAGTAAGAGTGTGTGTAGTGAGAATGAAATCCTAGCTGCCATGTTGACAAGTCTCTCGTGGACACTTATTACAAGATTTGGACATTACTACTTGCCAAGCATACATGGTTTTACATAAAGTATAAAGTGCGAACGTTTGCAATGCAGATACTGTGTATCGCCATAGATCTTTACTTAAATTTGACTCTACCAATCCAGGGTCTTGGTGTTGAACCACTACAGTGCAGATTTGGCAGGAATGTGAAGCTCTATTTTTACCTTAAGTCTCTTTCATCCTGTAGCGGGTTCTCTTCTGGGAATGCCCTTGTATTTTGTGTCTCCAGTCTCTGCTGATAAAAAGCATCCCCAAAGCACTTTGCTACTGCTGACATACTTCACTGTGTTCTCAGGGAGAAGAGCAGTGTTGGGTTGCTGTTAGACAAGACATTATGGCAGGTACAATTTGGTCCAGGGAGTCATATTTCAATCAAGTCCTCAAACAGGATTTCATATAGCTTTTATCTCAGTACTGACATTGTTCTAACAATTCTTTCCCCAAATATCAGCTCTGTCAAACATCTGGGTAAAAACTGTCCTATGATCACCTTATTCATCTCTGCAGTGTCGTCAGGACTACCGTTAACTTCTTGGTTGCTTCAGGCTAATAAATTTTGGTAGTCATCCATCCAGCAGTCTAGTCATTGCTGGGTTGTACAATGTTTTTATTTTTTATTTAAACTGTTTTAATAAAAGATGAAACATTATGCGTCAAAATTGAGGATTACATAAAATAACCATGTCTGATTCCTTCCGGAACTTTAAATTGGTTTTAAACAAGAATTTTAGGGGCCACTAAAGACACAACTAAAGAAAACATTTTATACTAAAATAATAAAACTCTAAGTGAGAGTAAAAGGATATTTGTTAATATCTCTGTCTAAGTATGGCAGGACTAAAATTAAAAACCTGTTCCAGTCAGGATCCTGAGTCTGCACAGACTTATAGACCTCCACTGTACTGTATGTAGCGCAGTTATACATACTGTACAATATCTAACTGCGTTCTTTACAGGAACAGAGTTAGCCACAATAACCTACAGCACATCGCAGATTAGCAATCTTAGCCATCTACGCAAGTTTGCTAATTAACTCAGGATGGCAAATCGTGACTAGAATGTCGGCTTGTAGTTTTAATACAGGTTTTAAAAATAGTTATAGTTTTATACACAACATGTGGGGGATATACCATTACCAAAAAAGAGATAAAAAAGAGATAAATGTAAGTCTCTTTGGACAAGGGTGTCTGCCAAATATGAGAAAGGTAAATATGTAAAACTGTCAGTAGCTCTTTACTCATTAACTAGTACTCAGTTATTTATACATGTAATTGCACCCTGACGGGAGACTTCGCTGGCCTCTTATTGGAATCTTCCAAGGTTTCCATGTGAAAACTCACAACAAAGACAGAAACTTTCTCCTAGAAAGCGTTACAATATTAGGATCAATCCATCAATCAAAAACAAGAATAAAAATAAATATTTTAGAATTAACTATAAAAAGAAAATAGCTTTTTAATGTATACGGTGTGATTATATACATTAATGTATTATTCAAGGTCACTATAGCTACAAGTAAAATAGTCTCAACTCTTTCCTGTAGTTGTCCTGTATAAGCTGTCCAATAGGAAAGAATGACTCCTGCTTTCACAGACAGATATATATATATATATACACACACACACACACACAGTATCGTATGCTGAGTCAGCTGTGTGACTGAGTTGCATTTCTACAGTCCACAGCTGCAGCAAGCTGGATTAAACAGCTGTAAAGGTTCGGCGCCATAAAAGTGACTAAGAGGCGGGTCGAGAATTCATCATGTCCAGGTTCAACAAAGGTTCAAAGTTGTCTAATTAACACACACACACACACACACACACACACACACACACACACACACACACACACACACACACAATTACTAATGCAGCGGCACACACTGTTATTTTGTAATTAAACTTTCCATTTCCTCTCTCACTCATAAACCTTTAATTTCTCCCTCTGCACTGTGCGGTTCCTCTGCCCGCTCACTACACTGCAGCATTAAACAGTCACACACCTGGAATATTCAGGTAAAAAAACGCTAATAACATTATAATCTTCATCACCTCTCTCTCTCTCTCACTCTCTTTTACTCGTTCACTCTCTTTCGCCTGTTCTCACACTCACTCTGTCACCCGCTCACTCTCTGTCACTCACTGACTTTTACTTACACTCACCCTCACTCTCTTTCACTCACTCACCCTCTCTCTCTTTCACTCACTCACCCTCGCTCTCTCTCTCTTTCACTCACCCTCGCTCTCTCTCTCTTTCACTCACCCTCGCTCTCTCTCTCCTTCTCTCTCTCCTTCACTCACCCTCGCTCCTCTCGTCCTTCACTCTCTCCTTCACACTCACCCTCGCTCTCTCTCTCTCTTCACTCACCCCGCTCCTCTCCTTCACCTTCACTCACCCGCACTCTCTCTCTCCTTACTCACCCTCGCTCTCCTCTCACTCACCTCACCCTCACTCTCTCTCCCTTCAACTCACTCCTCGCTCTCTCTCTCCCTCGCCTCATCTCACCCTCGCTCCTCTCTCGCTCTCTCTCACTCACCCTCGCTCGCTCTCTCCTTCACTCACCCTCCTCCTCGCTCGCGCTCTCCTTCACTCCACCCTCGCTCTCTCTCACTCTCTCACTCACCCTCGCTCGCGCTCTCCTTCACTCACCCTCGCGCTCTCTCCTTCACTCACCCTCGCGCTCTCTTCACTCACCCTCGCTCGCGCTCTCCTTCACTCACCCTCGCGCGCTCTCCTTTCACTCACCCTCGCTCGCGTCTCTCTCACTTCACTCACCCTCGCTCTCTCTCTTTCACTCATCACCCTCGCTCTCTCTCTTCACTCACCCTCGCTCTCTTTCACTCACTCACCCTCACGTCAGCTCTCTCTCTTTCACTCACCCTCGCTCTCTCTTTTCACTCCTCTCCTCACCCTCACTCTCTTTCACTCACTCACCCTCGCTCTCTCTCTTTCACTCACCCTCGCTCTCTCTCTCTTTCACTCACCCTCGCTCTCTCTCTTTCACTCATTCTCTCTATTATAGTCGAAATGCAATACAAGTACAAACCAACCCTAAAATAAAAAAATGCAATACAATAAACCACCCTAAATAAAAAAAACATGAATAGAACACTAAATACATTTACATTTACATTTCCGGCATTTGGTGGACGTCCTTATTTGAAGTGAGTTACATTTATCTCATTTATACAGCTGAGCAGTTGAGGGTTAGGGGCCTTGCACAAGGGCCCCGTAAAGGCAGCTTTGTGGCAGCTATTGAAGCTATTATTGTCTGATTAGCAGTCTAACACCCTATAGGCAATGAACTTCCACTCAAGGCCTCCAATTCATGATCCAGACCACAAAAAATAGTCCACAAAACAAAAGGACTGTTTGATATTTATGAGGAAAAATTGTCTAGATATGTAAATGTAAACTTGTATCTCTGTGTGTGTGTGTGTGTGTGTGTGTGTAGTGGGTAGCAGGAGTGTTACAGGACACCTGCAGCCCATTGCAAAGCCTGCCTGCTTTAATTAGCTCTCTCTGCAGCCTCTCCATATTCATTACACACTATTCCTGAGAAAAGTATACACACACATCCTCTCAAAAACACACATACTGTACACACGGGGGGGAAAAAGGAAACATCCACAAAGGTCCGCAGAAAAACACTTTCAACACAGCACGCACACACACAGCACACACACAAACTCAAGCGAAGATTAAAGAAAGCACGAATAAAAAAAAAAAAAAAACCAAAAAAGCTTTCTAATATGGGTTTGGTCTCTGTGTGAGAATGAGAAGAAAAAAAATAGAGAGAGGAAATGAAATCTCATTTAATTCCTGACTTTTCCTTTCATGTGCTTCGCTGACGAGAAGAGTCCGATTACTGCAGGATTCAGAGCTCAAATGAGATTAGCTGCGGTCGCAGTGATGTCACGTGCTCTGACCTTTGCGACTGTCCGTGGCTCCCGATGGGGCCTGAGCTGAAATAATGAGCGCCGTCTCCATAGCAGCTTAATAGGTGCCAGTTGGAGAAAGTAAAAGAACCAATCAGAGAGAAAAAAAAACAATAAAGATGAGCCAGGCTGGAAAAATACACTTTATAGTGGCTTAACAAAGAGTGCCGTTCGTTCTCACTATGAGGCCATTTAATGATGACAAAAGCCCAGCCACAAAATAATAATAATAATAATAATAATAATTAAAATCCGCTTTGATCCACATCAGTGTAATGCTTAAACAATGGAGCGATTCAGAGAAGAGTTCTGATTGGCAGAGAGAAATGTACTAAAAGAGTCAGGTTTGTTCAAACGGCCAATTAGCAGCTAAGCCTGATGAATTCATTAGCATGCTCGCCGGTTATTAGAGGAAGCAGGCGTCTGAATGCTGAATATTCAACAGGAGAGCAAAGACAGAACAGCACTGCATGTTCCTCTGCTCATTAACATAAAACACAACCATTTCCAACAGATTCGCACACACACACGCCATCTGTGCTACAAAGAGGCTCCACACACACACACACACACACACACACACACACACACACACACACATACCCCTTTACTTCAAATGCACCCACACTCAAATGAGCTAAAATAAGTCAAATTGGACCTAAAGGGCTTTTAATTTAACACCATATATTGTCTAGTATAAAAGTTACTCTGGCTTTAAATATAAAACACTGATGTAAGATGATAAAACTGAGATAAGGAAGTCAAGGTAGAGATTCAGTAGACCGAGTCTGCCATTTTATTAGTATTCCCTCTGCATTTTTAAAGTGATTACATAATTCTGGAGATAATATATAATGAAATTAATGTTAGGAAATAGAGAAGAGTTGGCATGTGCAGGAGATAAATTGGAGTGAAAATCTGCAGTCTAAAGAGTACACACGCTTACAAATGGTGTCCGTCGCTGCTAACACTGCTGCTAGCACTTCGTATATCCCTCCTTGCTGTGCCTGGGTTGAAACTTTCCTCTTCTAAAATCATGTGCTGCTGGACTAGCGGGCCTGAGCCATTTCCTCAACCTTAATCAGAGAAATTGCAAAACCATGCTCGAATCAGCAGAAAAAAATGGGTTCTGTGCAGCCCACACCTCCATCACTCCTCGAGATCTGGCCATTATGAAAAGCAAAATGCCTGTAATTATGTCCCTCCATTTGGCTGGTTGGGGGTTTGGAGAGAAAGAGAGAGAGACAGAAAGAGAGAGAGAAAGTGAGAGGGCCGTGTGCCGCTCTCTACGCCTGCAGGATAATGGTGATGAAAGCTGAGGGGAACGGGCAGGGGTGGTACACTTAATGGCACGCAGGGTGCATGATGCTGAGCGCTGACAGGGAGACAGACCTAGAGCTGCAGGGACATCTGTTCTGTGTCAAAGCCGGGCAGGAGGGCACAGGACTGTGGGTATGGTGGGCAAGAAAACCTGCTGGGCTCTGGGGTGTCCAGAGTTCAACGAATTTTTACTCATTAGAGCAGAGACCCGGAGGGAAAGATCTGAGAAACACACACACACACACACAGTTATGGGGTGGGGGGGTGCAAGTGCAAGCAAAAGAGTAAGAGAGAGAGAGAAAGAAAGAGAGATATGGGAAGAGATGGGGGGGAGAAAAAGAGAAAGAGAGAGAGAGAGAAAGACAAAAAGAGGAAAAGAGAGTGGGAGACAGACAGTGTGAAAGAGACTGGGAAAAAAAGAGTAAGAGAGATAGAGATAAAGAAAGTGAGATGGAGTAAAAGCAGTAGTGAGAGTGAGAGAGAAAGGGAGGGAGAGACTGAGGCAAGGGGCAGTGGGAGAGAGATAAAGATGGAGAGAGTGGGATACAGACAGTGGGAAAGAGACTGGGAAAAAAGAGTGAGAGAGAAAAAGTAAGAGAGATAGAGATAAAGAAAGTAAGATTGAGTGAGAAACAGTAGTGAGTGAGAGAGAGACGGAAGCAAGGAGCAGTGGGAGAGAGTAAGTGGGATACAGATAAGGAGTGAGATAAAGATGGAGAGAGTGGGATACAGACAGCATAAAAGAGATTGCGAGAGAAAAAAGAGAGAGTGAAAGTGAAAGAAAGAGAGACCGAAGTGTGTTTGTGTGTGTGTGTGTGTGTATCTGGGTGGGTCGTGGAAGAGAGGGAAAGAGAGAAAAGAATACTGAAATATATAATAAAATCTAACATGGACTGGAAAAGAATAAAAATTAAAAAAACAAACAAAAGAAGCAAAGAGACAGAGCAACGAAAGAGAAAAGTAATAGATAAAACAAAAAAAAAGGGGGAAACAGAGGAAAAAAAGACAGGACATCCTCTAATAAATGAGGCAGATTGAATAAGAGGACCAGGTGGACATCACTTCAAAAGGACTAAAGAAACTTTCACATGTGCAACTCAAAGAGACTAAATGACAAAGGGAAGAAAGGAGGAGAGGGAAAAGCGTACAACCTGTGCCTCTAACACCATCTCTCTCTCTCTCTCTCTCTCTCTCTCACATACACACACACGACGGCCCTGGATGCCCTAAGGATGCGTTACAGATACCGAAGGGCCACCCTGGCTGAAATGTGTGAGAGTGGGGGAAAAAAAAGAGTGACATGAGTGAGTCAATCCACAAAAGGTCTTATTGTCCTCTTTTTAGTGTCAGTGGGATCCACCCCACATGACTGGATGTGTAATTATAATACAATGAGCTGCGCTATTAAGAAGACCATCATTAAAGCTAATAACGACACGCTGACAATGCTAAGCTAACACTGCCTTAATAAGCGTTGCAACACTGATCAAATACAATACACTTAAAAAAAAAAAGTGTTTTTAACATTGAAAAAGAGGACAACTCTAAGAGCCAGGCATTAACAGGTTTTTTTTGACAAACGTGACTCAAATCGCAGAATAATTTGCAGCAATTTCCAGTCATTTTACACTTTAATAGAAGACTGTATGCTTTTGACAGCGAACACAATTAAATGGAACGTCGGCATTCACACACAGACCCCCAGGGTATGGGACAGAGAAGCAACAAAAGCCCTCCAGAGTCTGGGTTCTTGACCTGGATTTTACACTGGCACTCACACACAAGTGCGCACAAAAGTGCACACACACACATACAAATGTTTAACATCTGCAGCTGCCCAGTAAGCTTGTGCAGGACAGTGTCTTAATCGGTTTGTGCTTTATTCTCATGTGATGATTAACATGCCAACCCTAACCCCAGACCTGAGGGCTTTTCCCCAGCAACAAAAACGTCTCTCGCATGCAAATTCAGCTTCCTGTGCTTTTAGGCGAATTCACGTGATGCGTTTCAGAGAGTCGGCTGTATAGAATCTCCAGATCAAACAGAATTACTGATGATGCTTTCTTGGATGGATGGATGGATGGATCTGAGGTGGGACAGGTAAGTGCACCTTTATCTGGACAGATCAAAAGCAAGCAACCTCCCAAACATTTCCCCGTTCAATAAACATCAGAAATATGTAGGAAAGTGGTAGAGGAGTATTATCAGAAATATGGGAAGTGTTAGCTCAGCGGTTACAGTGTTGGACTGCTGATCAGAATTTCGGAATGGGTTCAATTCCCAGTACCCCCAAGTTTCTACTGCTGGGCCCCTGTGCAAGTCCCCCAACCCTCAAATATTCAGTGTGAAAAATGATATAAATGTTAGTCGCTTCGGATAAGGAAGGTCTGCCAAATGCTGTAAACGTGAGATGATGGTGAGAATTGGCCAGGGATGTGTCTTGGGGTTGAAGCTTTTAACAACAGTTAGAACTTTTAATTTATACTAAATAGGTAGCTATAATTTTCCATGGTGGCCCTCTAATGCCCGCACCAAAACCCTGCTTTGCCAGCAGAGAACCTGTGCATTATTGGTAAACATTTGGTTGGCAATTCTTTAGTCTAGACCTATAAAGTCTAAAAAACTAACTACCCCTGTTAGCATTCACTTGTCTTTACTCTTTAGCTTAACCCCTGTTCCTGTCAGCCTCTCTCTCTATTTTAAGTTAGCTGAGAGGTGCTTAACCTCCCTGAGAGATCTTGGGTTAGATCGGCTTTGAGCATAGAGGAGAGTAATGGCAGAGGAAGCCAATCAATAGCTCTCGGCTTGATGATGGTCATTCAAGTCGTAATTGCGTAGAGTGACTTTTTCTTCCAATGGAACATAACTGCTTCCTTTTCATCTCGCAGCCTTCAGAGGACTGTGCCATTATGGGCTTTGTCCGGCCTTTAATGGCAGTCGTTTCTGGGTTCTATCGAACAGGTGGCCAATGGGAAAACTAGACATTATACAAAGTAGGCTAGCATGCATAGGTTTTCTTCACTACATCAAGAGCAGGAAGAGGGTGATAACCTATGAACCTGAAATAAATAATGAGCCACACAACAGGACTTTGGAAAGACTGGTGTGTAATCTGTGGCATTTTCAGAGGTGAGAAAAAATGCCATGTGGCGTCAACAGCGTTCCAGCTGTACCGGCCATCTCAGTGACAACCTCCTGGCCGTTTGACGCCACACCTCCCACTGCTGCCTTGCCAGCCGCATCGCTTGCATACATTAGCAGCTTTCAGCGGCACTGACGAGCTAAAGCCTCATCGCACCTCGTCAAGCAAACAGCCTGCTAATTACGTATAGAGACACTGTCCCGGGTGGCTCTGAAAGACAAACGCACAATAAAATGAATGTTAAAGAGGTTGGCAGTGCTAACACGCATTAACAAGATGCTGTCCTTCTGCTTTGGCAATCAGGTCCAGGCTTAAAAGTGCAAGATTATTAGAGCATGGCTAGACAGAACGATAGACCAAGAAAGAAAACAACACGACATGGAAAACTCCTAGTCGGAATTTACCAGAAGGTGGTGTGGCGCAGAAGGACAGGGCTGGATGGACGAGGCAACAGACTGCAGTGCAGAACGTCTTTTCCCTGCCCAAGTGTCTGGATTCAGCTTTTTTTTTTACCAGCAGAATCTCTGGTGAAGCCTGGAAGAACTTTTCCTGTATCCACTATAGTCTGTGTTTCAACTTGATCATGTTGAATTGTCAGTCCTGGGGAACATTAGTGAATTTGCTGGGTTTTACTAATTGTTTTTAGGATGGAACCGCAAAATGATAAATTTTATTTGTATCTAAACCATAAGTTAACTCCGGAAAACCAAACAGTTCAGAGGCCGTCCCAAGGCATAAGCAAACTAATTGGCTACTTAGGGTCTCTGTGGCCATCAGGGCCCCCCCAAAAGTTACATGAAATGACAGTTTTTGTTTTATATACTGTATATATAATATGGTATACGGTATAATATGGTTTATTTATCTACTTTCCAGTACACTACATTAAGTATGACCTGTTAAAGTGCAAATGAACTGCTGACCACGATTTAAGGGTTTTCTACTGTTACAATTAAAAATCGTAGAAAGATTAAAAATAATTAGCATGATGTAAGCAGCACAGCTACAACAAATAAAATGGATAATGGGTGCGTTAGATTTATAGTGTGAGATTAATCAAGAATTGATTCATTATTAGTCATATTGGTGGAATTAAGGGGCACCCCAAAAAGAATTCTGCATAGGGCCCCCTAAAGGCTTGGGCCTGTCTGCTAACAGGAGTTACTGCTCATAAATAAAAAGTGCTCTGGTGACTGAATAGGTGACAGGAAAAAAACCCCAGCTGAGATTGGTTAAATTTATTAATTCATAAATATTCCTGCACACATCCTGATATAATTTCTTTTTCTTGTCAGTGTCTGACACTTGACTGACACGGCATAATGGTATAGCCTCTGTAAACGAGAGAACGTTTTGAAAAATATGACTAGGATTTAAATAAAAAAAATAAAAATAAAAATAGTTTCCGGAGGAGATTTATAATTTATTTGGTAGTGACTGTCTTACTGTGAAATGCAAACAGCTTAGAGGAAGAAAGAGGCTTATTTAAAAAAGTGCACTCTGGTGATATATGCTGAAGTGCGGATTTTATTTTTCTCTAAAGAATAAAAGCGCATTGCTGCTCTAAGCACGGAAATCAATCGATAAACAAAAGCTTAGTAAAAGACAGGGCCGGAAACTTATTCGTATTCACTCGTAGTTCTACACTAGCTTTTTTTTCTTTTTTTAAAGAAAGTTTGCCGCAGTTTAGCTCCTGGTTACTGAGCAAGCCTGATAACAGACCATTATACCAAATTTGGAGGGAAAGCCCTAAGGCATAGCGTATAATCATACTTACGCACAGAGTTCCACTAATCTGTTCTGTTCATTAGCACGCGCCGCACATTGTTAACATTAGCCACACAGGCCTGTAATAGCACAAATTACACTGTCATCCTCCAACGTAATCATCATTCTGCACTCCAAAGACATTCCAGCAAAGCAAGGCCTGAAACTAATAGACGAGCAGGTGGGTAATGACACCCGGGTAAGCAGAGAAGAACAGCGAAAACCAACTCAACCTGTGATTTATAACCGCTCGTCATTCTGCAAACGATGTTATCAAAGTTCTGCAGTGTTAATCGAGACTATAAATCAGCCATGGCAGAAAACACAGCTTTACTAAATTAGATTATTAAGGTCAGTTCATCATGTATCTGCTGACCACGAGTTTCATTAAGGAATCTAGAGCTCCAATCATTTTTAGATCGGTTCCGAAAAAAGAATAAAAACACAATAAAATAAACGATCACATGTCGTTAACATGCCCTCGTTCTGACCTGTAGAAATCCAGGAACTAAGACAAGTCGCACTGCTTTCTCGGTTTAGATAACAGAAAGAATCGAGTTAGCGCTTTGCTGCCGAGGGAGGGGGTGTGTATGTGTGTTTTTGTTGCACCTGGAATTGATCTAAAAGATGCACCTGTCAGCTCTCATTTCCGAAGCAGTAACATGCAAAGGGAAATGTTTTATTCTGTTGGAACCCTAGAAAAAAAATCACAGAGTCACATGCACACGAAAATACTTTTGAGTGCTGAATGTGGAAATGTGGGATTGAGGTCTCTATCCAAAAACCTTTTCCTAGCAGCAGTAACTCATTGTAAGATGACGATTACAGCTTTTATAACGGGAAATGGTGGCTCAGTCGTTAAGGTGTTGAACCGATACATGGAAGACCGCGGTTTGTTTTCCAGCACCACCAAGCCACCACTGCTGGACCCCTGAGCAGGGCCCTTAACCCCTAATTGCTCCGTTGTATAAAAGAGATGAATGTAAGTCGCTCTGGATAAGGACGTCTACCAAATGCTGTAGATGTAAATTTAGTGTCAATCTACAGGATGGTGAGACGCATTCTGATGCTGTTGGGTAAAAAAGTTTGGGGATATTTATTGTAAGTACATTATTAAATACTGCATAAATCCGAATCAGTAGTCATATGCAGATACAATTTTAGCATGAAGGAAAAAAAAAGGAAAACTTTGCTTTGTCAGCTTAAGCAGCAGTTAAATTAAACAGTTAAACACCAATAAAACCCTCCAAGTGGAAAAGTCAATTCATTGAAGCGGACAATATGAAATGATAAGCCTCTTCCTGTACTTCCTGGTTACTGAAGTAAAATGAAGGGCTGAATGTGCATCTTTAATGCCTCACATCCTTTCCCCTTTAGGTAATTAGTTTTTTCCACCAGGTGAATTTTATTTGAGTTCAGTTCGACTCTCAGGTTTAGTCTGAAATCACACACTACTTGAGTAGGTAATACATTTGAATTAGACTGCACTACCGGACCAGAAGAAATGACGTTCTGTATGGTATGATTGCGGGTAGCATAAATAAATCCGGAAATACCGCAACCTCCATACTGATATTGTCATGTGACCAGCGGTATTTCTTCCAATGACTTTTCTTTGAATTATTGCCAAATGATTATGTAATTATAATTAATTATTTAATCAAATTACTAGTCACGATTAAACAGTTTAAATGTCCGTTTAACGTATAGCCAACATGTAAAGGTGACAGAATGTTACTGACTGTAAGACCAGCAAGCCAAGTGGTCATGTGATGAACGAACGAACTTGGTCCCTCAAGACTTAGGAGATGAATTAATGTTTTCCGCACAGATCATAGTATGGGTGCGCCTATGCGGACAATAAAAAATGAAGGAATCGCTCTCCATGATGACTCATTGTTCCCCGTGTCATATTAAGGATTTGTTAAAAATGAATTGTTTACACCTTTCGTTCTAATTAATGAAAATGCTCCAGGGAAATATATACATTTAATTCAGAAAAGAAAGTGGAGTAAGAATTGACAAAAATAAAAAACTCAAGAAAAATACAGATTCTCCCCCAAAATAGTAAAGTGAAGTAAGAAAATATTATGACTTCATTACAATACACCTTCTTGCATACGTTTTAAACACTAGCACTTCAGTCATTTACTTGGATGATGAAAAACACTGGAACAATGGAAGTAGTGTGTCATCTGGGTAAGTATATATATGCATAGTGATTTTGGAATACTAAGAATTCAGACATACTACCTGTCTCACCTCCTGTGTAGTACTGTATAGTACTAAAGTATGCAATTTCACACAGATTCTTCGACTAAAAAGCAGGCATGGTTGCCATATTTGCACCACTAAAAAACACATTATGGGGAAAACGGTAGCTCAGTGGGTTAAGGTGTTGGAACGCTGATCGGGCGATTAAGGGTTAAATTCCCAGCACCACCAAGCTGCCACTGCTGGGCCCTTAAGCAAGACCCCTAACCCTTAACCGATCAGTTAAATATAAAACAGCATGGGGTGACAGCCAAAATCCAGAAATAATAGGAAGCTTGTGAATTGGTGGAAATCCAGATGAGTGTAGAGAAATGATCTTCCATCATCTGGAGAAGAAACAGCGTGTCGGTGCTTCATTTCTATGCTCATAAATGATGAATTATGTCACTAATAGGAATTAACACCTCTCATCGACATTACAAACTGTCACTGACTCTCCATCTCAGAGCTGCAATACTGTAATCTGTACTTCACAAGACCTTTAGTAAGTGTGGTGCCGTGAATCAGTGTGTTAGCTGTACTGCCGGATTCATGCTGTCAGGAACAAACAGTCTCTGGAGTCTGCCGCTGTAATTTTCTCCTGCTTTTAGAGCCCCAATTTACAACTTCTACACACAATGCACATTTTAGTTCAAAGCAAATAAGTAGAACTGTCATTCACAAAACACACATAAGGACTTGCACATGGTGAAAAGGAGGCTTAATTTGCATTCTTTGTACAGAAGGTGATGGGTTTGGATCTCAACGGTAAGCTGATTGAGGGGCGTATTCTTATTTTGTACCAAAGCTCTAGCCAGGGCTAGCATAACTAAAGCACAACTCATTCAGTAAACCACCTATACACACACACACACACACACACACAATGGCAAGAGAAGTTGCACAGGCACGCATACACACACTACACTGTATTGTACATTATTTCATATTTGGACATCTGATGGAAAATTAGACCAGAATGCAAAAGTATTTTTATAGTGAATTTACCTGAAATATAGTAATTAAATATTAAAACCACTTTTAGATATTTATTATAATTTTATCCACCACTGCTGCTTGGTATATATTACACAAATAAAAAGACGAATAGACGGACGGATGGATGGACGGATGGTTGGATGGATTGGACAGACAGATAAAAGACAGACAGATAGATGGATAGATAGACAGACAGATGGATGGCTAGATAGATAGACAGGGTTAGACAGACATAGATGGATAAATAGATGGATGAATATATAGATATATATAGATGGATGGATGGATGGATGAATAGATAGATAAATAGATAGACAGACGGATGGATTGGTGGATAGATGAATAGATGGATGGATGGATGGATGGATGGATAGATAGAGACAGACAGAGATAGTTGGATAATTGGATAGATAGAGATAGATTGACAGAGACACAGACAGACAGACGATAGACAGATGACAGACAGACAGATAAATTATATTTTTCATTCGGTATCAAATTTATTGTATTTTCGGTATTGTATTTTCTTAGGTTCTGGCATAATTCTTGGTAGAATCTCTTTCTTACACTCTTCATTTTCAAACCGATGAGTAACAATATCATTTTTCTGCTGTTCATATGAGTTATAGAACACGAGTAAAGTGGAGCGGCAGCAATTTCCTCTCTCTGCTCGAACCGTTTTATAATCACTCCCACTCCACTCCAGCTTTTCTCACTCAATCCCCACTCAAAGCTTTCTCTAATCACGCCGCTTACATGCACAAACTTACTGCTAATAATTTCAGTTAGACTGAATCTCTGATCGTTTTTACACCGCCTTTAAAATTACACAGCAAAATCCATGCCTGAAATTGAATGAATCGTTAAACTGAACAATGGAATTATGGGCACATGTTATAAGGAGAAGCGATACCGTGGAAAGGAAAAGAGATCTGAGACTGAGTAAGAACAATGATACCTTAATCTCCCAAATCGCACCAATCCACTCCTCGATCAGTTCCATCATACACTTCGATACCCCTGCTTTGTGCTTAAAATACATTTACACACTTTTAGAGAGCGATTTTTAGCACTTCTTATACGGAGATACACGTTTTATTACTTTAAAGACCTGATCAGAAACACACAACAGTCGGAGTTTGCTTCACAACTTGCCCATCTCACTGTGTTGTCATAAACACAGGCAGAATGAGAATCGTCAGAAGCCAGGGATCATTACCAGCTTTTTAATCACACTTTCTATCAGGACAGGAGCCATAAATGCACAGAACTGCAGTACAGATTAATGGAGATAACCAGTTATCAGCCTGGCCGATTATCAGCACAGCTATTGGTTATTTTTATTATTATCGGTCATTTTCAAAACCGATTTGCCGATAAAATAATTTCATTTATTTCTGATAAGCATCAGTGAGTCCCTAGTGAGCGTGTCTTTAATTTGTGTTTGCTTCCTGCACCACCACCTGCTACTGAATTGGGACTACTAATTTTACTACCCCTTTTTAGTATCGTAAAAACATTAAGAGTCTATTACAGGTATTAAACATAACTTGTTAATTTTATTGCTTGTTGGTGTTTAAAAAATATATTTAATGTTATTATTAACAGTTTTTTGCACCAAACATTTATATATCTTAGTTCTCGGCCTACTTGATTTGTAATAATCAGCATCGGTGTCTGAAAAACAGAGACAAAGTGTAAAGAACAAGGAAGAAGGAGACTGACAGGTAAGCTAGTGTTCCACATCAAAAGATTTTTATTATTTTTTACGTTGCAGTCGAGGCTGATTATTAGAACTTGGAGACCGGCAAGAGAAAGTCTGCGTCTCATCTCCTCTCGTTAATGTAATCAAAGGCAAGAACGGACTGGAAATGAAAAGTGGAATAAGACGGAACACAGAGGTGCTATTCAGACACGCGGGAAAGCGGGGAGGCCGAATCAAGTCATCGTCGCCGTCCTTTCAGATGCCAGACGCAATCACGTATTCATGGATTTCCCCATTCAGCGAATAATCTTAATCAGGACATTGTATCTTGGAAATCAAAGAAGCTATGATTGAACTTCTATCAAAAGAATGGCTTTCAGGGATTTATATGGAGATCTGGAATGGAAAGACTGCTAATCCGGCCGAGGCGAGATGGTTTCTGTATGTCTAAAGACATCAGCCACCCGCAACCTCCCTATGATACTGTTACCATGGAGAGCGGTGAACTGAGAAGGCCACAACCTTTAAAGTATAACCCTATCTTCACTCCAGATGACTATCTCTACTCTTAAAGGTGAGCTTGGCGTCCGTGGTGGCAGCTGTCTCTTAGACACTGACCACAGCCAAGGGTTCCATTTTTAGGGAATTTGGACGGAATTGTATGGCTCTAATATCTCAGGGGGGACATGCTCCTGTCTTTAAGTGTGCACTGTTTATGCAGTAGGTGTTGGCTAATATAAGCCAGATGCAGCAGCTGTCTCCTGCACATCAAAAGTGCTGAGGAGAGCAAACACAGGAGTACAAGCAGGAGGAAGTGCTTAAACAATAAGAAGGAGGAGGGAGTCATGTAGCTGGCTAGGGGTGCTGCTCCATCACTGTCGGCCTCTGAAGGGGAATATATAAGCAGCACCATCTGTGACTGCTCTTCCAATCTCCTTTTAGGGATTATTAGCGGAGGCACTAAAGGGCAGACATGCCAGCCTTCAGTCACACACATACAAACGCGGGACAACTTTAGAAGAGAGATGTCAGGTTGATTTTTTAACCACTTCCTGAATTCTTCATCTTCTTCCTTCTTTTCGTTATTTTTTTAAGATTTATTTTGTGGTAAATAGAACAGTAGAGAGGACAAAAAGTGAAGTGGGAAAAGAAAAGGGTGGGATTGGGAAAAGTGTAGGCTGGGATTTAAACTCGGGGCGCCCAGAGCGTAATATCGCTATAAATGTCGACAAGCTACCTGAAGGCTCTCCTGCCCACCACATTTATATATTTTTTATTGTTTCTCTAAGTGTAAAGGCGGTTTCCATGGCAAACAGTGGTCCAGAAAACCAAACCTAACGCTGATAAAGCCAGAACCTCCTAACACACGGCTCTGCTCACACCAACGTAACCTGAATAATGCGATCGAGTGGATTGGTTACACAGCTTTCTGTACTTTGATCAAGAATGCCACAGTGTTCTGTGAAAAGAATGCCATCAATGTTTTCTGCCAGACTGCAGATTTAACTTCAGCAAGACATAACACACACATCCAGGAAGTGCTGTTCAAAAAAGCTTACAATTTACTTTTAGTTTTGGTAGGTAGAATCCCTGCATAATAAATTCATGGTTTTGGAATGATATCGTCCCTGAACAGGTGCAGAATTAGGTCTATAATCAGGTCCGGACTCAGTCCAGAGTGCACACTCGAGTATTTGGGCCTTGTAAAAAAAAAAAAAAAAAAAAAAAAAAGTAGTTCCTTGTAAGAAAATTTGGAGCATTTACAGTGAGTTCAGGCCCTGAGCCCATGTTTTTTTACTAACCCTGATGTCTGTTTCCTATAAATACCAAGCTTTCATGATAAGACTCAGAAAGCATCATCCAGTGACCTGTTCCCTCAGGTCTAGACCTGCCTGCCTCATCACCAATCATCTCACCTCTCAGCACACAGCAGCAGTAAATGTGTTGAGATGAGATTCTGAGAGACTGATTTGCGATGTTTGTGTCTCTGCACCTGTGTGGGTGTGTGTGTGTGTGTGTGTGTGTGTGTGTGTGTGTGTGTCAGTCAACACTGAGAAGGTGGGAAATCTAAGACTGCATGATATTACATTTTAGCTTGATAGCACAAAGTATAAAGATAACTTCTCAGTGCACAGCTTAAGCACGGGATAAACCAGTAGCTAGATTACAGCTAACTGATCGCAGTGCCTTAAATAAATAAATAAATGAATAAAAACAATATCTTATAATGTGAATATTAGCACTCGTCTTTAAATATAGAGTCAGTAAATATAGAGAAAGCAGTCCAACATCACAACAAACCTCAATTAAATCTTTTTACATTTACAGCATTCGGTAGACGTCTTTTTACATTTACCGCCTACACAAAATGAGCAATTAGGGGTTAAGGGCCCAAGATGGCAACTTAGTGGTGCTGGGAATCAAATCCTGATGTTCCAATTAGCAGTCTAATACCTTAACCACTGTGCTACCACTTCCCTTTTTTTTACATTTGCAGCATTTGGCAGACGCCCTTATCCAGAGCGACTTACATTTATCGCTCTTATACAACTGAGCAACTGAAGGTTAAGGGCCTTGCTCAGGGGCCCAGCAGTGGTGGCTTGGTGGAGCTGGGAATGGAACCCACAATATTCGGGTTGTTAGTCCAGCACCTTAACCATGAGCCACCACTTATCTTAAACATTTTTTTAAAAAGCATTTTTAAAACAGGAAGTGGTTTTGGAAACTATATTTTAAGTACAGCTACATTGCAGTTTGCAGAGTTGATATTTTGGTAGGTAATAGTAATTGTCTTGTCTTACCAAAAAAAGCATAAGTAGAATATGATAAAGTGTTTCTTTACACAAAAGGCATAGACTTCAAAGAAATATCAGGTACGACTGAGATCCACAAAGTCAGCAAAGTTAACAAACTAGTTACTTACTCACAGGTTGGTAGAAAAACGGGTTTGGCTGAAACAATTCTTCGACAATGTTGATCATAAAAAAATGTCAACAGATATAGTTGTTGCTGAACAGTTGTTTGCTGTTATATGCTCTGCTGTGAGGGCTTCGAGACTGTAATTCGGTTCTTAATATAAAGGAGTGCAAACAAATCAACTCTTCAGTCAATATGGAACGATCTGATGGTAAACAGTGTGATTACCATAAAGACATACTGAGAAAAACAACATTAGATAAAAAGTGTAAATAATAACAATACAATCGACAAGGACTAGTGACTCCGTTGGTTTATTTCCTACTTAGAATATGTTTCATCTGTTAATTGAACAGTGAAATAATTACACAAGATTAAATAAATGCTGTTTAATCGATTAATCGCTCGAATTATCACTGTTTAATTGGCTGCTAATATAATTGTTTGTTGCATCTCTTTTGGTCATTTACATTATTTGGAACTTTTTCTTTCGTACGTGATTTCCTGGAATGTGTTTTAAACACACGGCTCTGCTCACACTAACGTAACCTGAATAACGCGATCGAGTCGATTGGTTACACGGCTTTCTGTACTTTGATCAGGAGGTGACAGAATATGTCACTGATATCTGAAATCCAGACCTCCACGTGAATGAAGTGTTCTGTGAAAAGAATGCCATTAATGTTTTCTGCCAGACTGCAGGTTTAACTTCAGCCTGACATAACACACACATCCAGGAAGTGCTGTTCAAAAAAAAAGCAAACAATTTACTTTTAGTTGTGGTAGGTAGAATCCCGTCTGTGCAATAACCACGCCTCCTAAATAATCAGAGACAACATTACTAAAATACATCATGCGTCATTCACCGGTGAGAAAACTGCATAGTGCATTATGCACATCTACATTTCTGACATTCGGCAGGTGCCCTTATTGGCGACTTACATCTTTTGTTACAGTCATCACCTCTTTGAACTAAACAATTAGGGGTTAAGGAACTTTCTCAGGGTTCCAGCAGTGGTAACTTGGTGGATAGTAACAGTACTAAAATACCAAACTTATAAATAGTACCCGATTTCACACTGCTGCTGTAGTTGAACTATTTTGTAAAAGTACACAAACTACATAAACTATGTGTTACTATTAAAACACACCAAAATCCAAATCACACCATATTTCAACCTGGTCCAAAAGAAATACTGTAAACATGACATCACCTTTGACTCCTGTAGTCGACTCCAACATGGAAACACAACACAGATATCAATTGAGGTTTTTTTCAGGACTTTTTTTCACCCTGATTACGTGTCCTGTCTGCAAAAATATTACATAAATAAGCAGATAGGAAAGCCTATCGAACCATGTTCGGACCCAACCCTATTGACTGGATTAACATTTTTTGGTCCAACACCTTTTACAGTATATATGAAAACACATTTAGACCGCTTGACTTGAATGATTGCTATCAGGATGTTATGAGACTTTCAACCAGCAGAACAAAAAATGTTTTTGAAAAAAAAGAAAAAATCACCTATTGTACCTTTAATCTCTTAATGTGAACTTGTTACTTCAACAATGACAATATTGGAACAAGCACATGAATAGAATCCTGGGAATGACTTTACGCCCAGCACTTTAAAACGAATCTTGGCTCACACTAACTTAATCAAACACATTCTGACTAATCAGACTCGAGAATGTAACAGCTTCGGGTCATAATTCTCTATAATGTACTGTCATTTGTTTGATTTAAAATGTTTTCATTACAACACGCTGAAAATGTGCTAAATCTTTAAAAAGCATCACTGGTATAACTCAATTTTCTTTCCATTTTTTTACCCAAGTTCACAAAAAGTCAGCTGTAGGTTGTATAAACATAGCGGTTGTAAAAGGGTTACACACTTACCCTGACAGCCGTACAAGGCAAAGCCACTGGGACTCGACTGCATTAATGGGACACACACAGATTTGTGCTTTTTAAATGGAAAGGAAAATAGAAGGAATTGAATAGCTGTAATTACACACAATAACATCTGATTGGCTTTGATTATTTAATATTTCACTTTGTGATAAATTGTGGTGGAGCTGTTGAGATAAAGAGCTCCATCATGAGACATAATCTGGAGTCATTAAAAGTTGCGCTGGTTCACAGAGACTCGATCTGTTCGGCTTTAATACGGGCCGCACTAGCCAGAGATCGCTATCTACATAATAAGGCTAGCTTTGCAATAAAGGTTAAAGTAGGTGGTGTGTTGCATGCTTAGAATGGCGCAGGATGACGTAAAGGTCCTGTCCGTGTGTGTGTGTGTGTGTGTGTGTGTGTGTGTGTAAACGTGTGTGACTTTAGCAAAGCAGCAGAATGGGAGATATTTGGCAGGCTTTTCAGATCCCCCATCTGTCTACAGGATGTAAAACATCCTAATGGGCCCAATTCACCACCTGGGGCAATACCTTCTCTGTGTAGTTTGTCTACACGCATACACACATTTTCTAACATTGTAAGGACCTTCCAGTGACAATTATTAACACAGCTAATTAATCTGATGCCTTTACTAAGATTAACTTTTACCCTAACACAAGTAAACAAAAAGTTTTTTTAAATAAATATTACAACTTCATTAAAAAGAAAAAGAAAAAAGAAAAAAGAAAAGTAATTATCCCCATGGTGACCAGCCAAATGTAGCCATGAGGTCAAAATGGTCAAATATTTCTATCCTCATGGGGAAAGGATAAAAAAAAAAGAAAAAAAAAAAAAGAAATACATGCCAGCCTCGCTTTCCCTCTCTTTCATACACACAACATCTAATTAGAAGAACACACACTAGTAAACTCACAGTTGCACATTTGGCATGCTTTTGTCTAAAATTGCATACACTCCTATCTTAACTTACGAGTTTAATTCATTCCATTACTCAAATTACTCGTATGTCAAATCAATTTTCCCATTGAAATGAATTGAAATGGCATTAATCCGTTCCGGGGTTCCCAAAAAACACCACAATTTTGTGTTACATGTTTTTAAATAAGAAAAATAAACCTATAAATAACGAATATTGTATAAATGAACTGCAATAAACTGGTTTTATTAAGTATAATGTACAGCATTTACCTTGGAGATCAGACGACTCCACTGGCTAACGCACATGTCTGACTAGCTATCGAGTGAGACACAGGATGCTGGGCGGACGTTATGGTGGTCAATGTGGTTTTCGCTTCGCCAACTAGCGGTTGGGTGTCTGAAGCTGGCTCCTAACCCGAATTTTAGCTCGCAAATCAAAGCAAAAAATCGTCCGAAAAGACGACTCGTATCTCGAAAAACTTGTTACTTGGGACACTCGTAAGTCAAAATACCAGTGTCCTTTTTAATTCTGTACTTTGTTTATGTACTTACTTACGTACGTACTTACTTCCAGACCGTTGAAAAGTATATTTCGGTAGTATAAATGAAATACGGACGTGTCACATAAGATACAGTACATTGTCGCAGCAGTGTGAATTTGAAGTTGGACAAGTGCAATAAAACAACAAGGAACAATACTTTTATCTTAAAGTACAATGCTTTGATCTTTATTTAAAAAACACTTAAAGTTTGACGTCTCTGCTTTCCGCTATTTTTGAATATAACAACTTTGAAATCCCATGAGGTCTCGCGGGAGAGACAAGTGTCCAATGTTTGCATACTTTAAAATCTGGCAGAAAGGAGTAGATCATGCGGGATGTTTTTCTTGTACTGTACTTCACATGCGAAAGATTCGGACATACTACTTGCATACTATATAGTGTGGAAGCATGTGATTTCAGACGGCGTCTGTATTTGATCTCAGTTGTCAGCTATAATAAGAGTGATAAATGTCATATCAGTCCACTAACACTTGTGTGCATGATAGTTCAGTGTGCAAGACGAACAAAGCACAACATAAGAACTCAACACCTACATGCAAGCAGAAAAATGTGGTTCTAGACACTGCAATATAAAAAAAATCAGCCTACAAATCTGTGCTGCAGATGTGGTGCAGACAGACTGCACAGTTTCCTATATACCGCTAACGGTAGGTGTGAATTAGTGCTATTTTAAAAGCTATTTATAACAGGTGCTAAAGGTTATTGACAGATCAGAATTGTGTTTGTCTGTGGAGCTGCAGGGATTTACATCACTGTTAAGTTCCGTCTTTATTCCTCTTCACTTTATCCCTTTATCGACAGGCTGCAGGATATCGTCCTGGCTAACGCAGCCAGTGGCCAACATCTGCATGATCACCCACAGAGATACTAATACGGACACGGTCGGTGGATGCTAAATCACTTTACGCTAGTGGAAATTAAGAAATAACGTACAGATGGATCTGCTTTAGGTGGGACTTGCGCAACCATAGAGCTGAGACAGCCAAAAAACTATAGAACCCCTTCGTCCCCCCTTTAAATAGCATATAATGGCAGCCAATTAGGCTTTACAGCCAATATGGAAATCCAAGAAATCATGAATAAATGGCGGAGAAGGTGCCACCAAAACAGATCCAGGCTATTAAGTGTTTACGTTGTAACGTAATGAACTATATCTACATAACAGATTAGTGGTAAATAAGTCTGTGCGAAAATATCAAGACAGCGAACTATCACAATATTTGTTTTCACAATAATGTATCGATATTCTAAACTCTGGTTTCGATACATACTGAAAACTTTTTAAACTGATTTACGTTTCATTAATGTTTAATTAAAACTCCTGTAAATGTCGCTGACACATACGGTAAATGTCTCAGAAGCAAAGATGGCGGAAACAATAAGGGCGTTCCAGGCTTTATATTTGTTCTTTTTTTCCAAGTATTGCAATATATTGTGATATAGCTTATTATGACTCGTCATTGTTGGGCCCCTGTGCAAGGCCCCTGACCCTTATCTGCTCGGCTATAGAAATCAGACGAATGTAAGTTACTCCGGATAAAGTCCATCAAATGTAACATAATTTTCAATTTTTGTTTTCTTTCTTTATAGAGGTTGTGACTAAAAAGTGCATTTGACCTTCACCTTTCCGACTCTTTTTCCAATCCCTTTTCTCTGCCTCACAGTGAGACAAAAGGAACAAACTTTATAAAACAATTTATATATCCTTTATTCTGTCAAAACACTGACAGGGCAGGACAGGACGGCTTATCTGCTCAGAACAACAGGCCACGAGCATTAGCCACAACCGGCCTGCTGACTAGCTGTCCTGAGGGGAACGGGGACATCAGGCCAAACAGAAAGAGAAACACACAACAGGCTTGTCCAAATAAGTGGGATTAGCTGAGGCAGGAGCGTCCCTGTTGCCCTCCCTCTCTGCGCAGTAGAGCTGGTTCACCCTGAGGTTGAGCTGAGACTGAAAAACGATCAGCTTTTTTCACAAGAAAAGAAAAAGAATGGATGAATAAAACTGCACCAAGAGCACAAATTTTCCCAGGCAGTGGAGAGCAAGCGTTTGATTTTTGTTTTTGAAGCAGATAATACAGTCGGTAAACAGGATGTTGTTTGGGAGAGAGACGGGGAACAAGATTAAAAAGAGGCAGCAAGCCGGGACAGGACAGCTGGAGCCCAATATTGTCCATGTCATCGACACAGACAACCTTTATGACAGATTTTTTTTACAATAATGCGTCTATATTCTAATTTTTAGTATTAATACATATTTAAATTACTTTTTCAGCTGATTTTTATTTACATTAATATCTAATTGGTGCCTCAGTGTGTGTGTTAGATGACCTTCCTCCTCCACTCCTGTAGTTGTCACTGACACATACTGCCAGAAACAAGCATAACGGAAAAAAATAATTGTGCCTTTGGCTCTGTATTTGTATTTTGTCATTATTTTTTTTTGTAGTATTGCAATATGTATTTTATTGCAATATATATATATATATATATATATATATATATATATATATATAACGATATATAATAGTATCGTGATCCATGAATTCTGTCAGGTATCGTATTGCCAATACACAGCCCGACTCAACAAACTATACAAAAGGCAAATTATTTTTTTTTTTACTGGTGCTGTATTATGGAATTAAAGCTGTGTTTTAATTGTTTTTAGATTTCTATTAAAATCGGCGATTTTTACTTTTCTACCTACATTTTTTTTTATGCAACTCCCAATCACAGCTCATCAAAAGTTTATTTCAGAGCAGTGAATTTGAAAGGAGGTTTTTTAGGAAACAATGAGGTAATGTTAGCTCAATTCCATAAATCAGCTAAAGTGCTATTAGCATTTTTGTAAAAGTGGGAGCGAAACAAGCAAACGTCTGTCAATTCTAAGCAGAACGTTTCTGATTTGTTATTTAAGTGTCCTGAAATCCCAATACAGATTTGCTTATAACTCTACTGGCCGGTGTGTGTTCTCAGTGCAGTCCAGAGGGACCACAGGTTACGGTGTGTTTGGTTGCTTGCTATAAATCAGTTCTAATGCACCAGATGCCAAACTAGTATACAAAACCCAACATGGTACAGTAACACACCACCAGATGTTAGTTGATATAATGGACTAGTATTAAAAACACAGGTGTAAAATTTTAGTTCAGCCTGGGACACATCAGTATTTTAGTGAGCCCTTAAAGGGTCATAACAGAAAGCTACTTAAACATATTATTCATTACTGAATCACACGAACCAGTGAATTACTGAATCACACGAACCAGTGAATTACTGAATCACACGAACCAGTGAATTACTGAATCACACGAACCAGTGAATTACTGAATCACACGAACCAGTGAATTACTGCACACGAACCAGAATCACACACGAACCAGTGAATTACTGAATCACACGAACCAGTGAATTACTGAATCACACGAACCAGTGAATTACTGAATCACACGAACCAGTTCATTACTGAATCACACTAAACAGTGAATCCACCTAACAGTTACTGAATCACACGAACCAGTTCATTACTGAATCACACGAACCAGTGAATTACTGAATCACACGAACCAGTTCATTACTGAATCACACTAAACAGTTCATTACTGAATCACACGAACCAGTTCATTACTGAATCACACGAACCAGTGAATTACTGAATCACACGAACCAGTGAATTACTGAATCACACGAACCAGTGAATTACTGAATCACACGAACAGTGAATCACACTGAACACCGAATTACCAGTGAATTACTGAATCACGAACCGAATCACAGTGAATTACTGAATCACACGAACCAGTGAATTACTGAATCACACTAACCAGTTCAATTACTGAATCACACGAACCCAGTTCATTACTGAATCACACTAACCAGTGAATTACTGAATCACACGAACCAGTGAATTACTGAATCACACTAACCAGTGAATTACTGAATCACACGAACCAGTGAATTACTGAATCACACGAACCAGTGAATTACTGAAATCACACGAACCAGTGAATTACTGAATCACACGAACCAGCGAATTACTGAATCACACGAACCAGAATCACCAGAATACTGAATCACACCAAAACCGCGAATTACTGAATCACACGAACCAGTTCATTACTGAATCACACGAACTGAATCAGAACCAGTTCATTACTGAATCACACGAACCAGTAATTTTCACACGAACCAGTACTGAATCACACGAACCAGTTACTGAATCACACGAACCAGTTCATTACTGAATCACACGAACCAGTGAATTACTGAATCACACGAACCAGTTCATTACTGAATCACACGAACCAGTTCATTTACTGAATCACACTAACCATTACGAACCAGTTCATTACTGAATCACACGAACCAGCGAATTACTGAATCACACGAACCAGTGAATTACTGAATCACACGAACCAGTGAATTACTGAATCACACGAACCAGCGAATTACTGAATCACACGAACCAGGAATTTACTGAACACGAACCGTTACTGAATTACTGAATCACACGAACCAGTTCAATTACTGAATCACACGAACCAGTTCATTACACAGAACAAGTGAATCACACGAACCAGCGAATTACTGAATCACACGAACCAGTTCATTACTGAATCACACGAACCAGTGAATTACTGAATCACACGAACCAGTTCATTACTGAATCACACGAACCAGTTCATTACTGAATCACACGAACCAGTGAATTACTGAATCACACGAACCAGTGAATTACTGAATCACACGAACCAGCGAATTACTGAATCACACGAACCAGTGAATTACTGAATCACACTAAACAGTGAATATTGTTACACAGTTGAAATAAAACAAGGAAGTGGTTACTGTTTGTCTTTGGGGCTGATACCGCAACTTGAAACAACAGTAGTGCATTTAGACAACAGGTCTCAGTTTGCACTGTATGATTATTACAAATCACATCTGGTATACAAACAACATGCAGATACACTTCCTGTCTGAGAACATCTATGATTTCTCATTTCTGTCACCTTTGACAGTAAACCACATTTTTACTACAAATCGTCTAAAATACAGCCAAAAAAAAAAAAAAAAAACTTAGCCAGTTGTTTGATACCATTCATTCTGAGAAAGTGTCTTTTTTTCCTCTTTCTCTTTGCCTGAGCGCACAGTGTGCATCATGGCAGCAGTGCTGTGTATGGCAGCTCTTCTCAGCTTTCCCAGTTGCCAGCCAAATAAAAACAATTAAAAAAGTTAATTGCCCGTTAGGTGGAGGTGGTTGGGATGCCCACGCTCTGATTCGCTGAATTAACCATGCAGTGTTTTCTCTGTATTGACTCGGTTGGTGGCTCCGCCCTTGAGAACGGGGACAGTCTCGAAGTGGACGAACGGCCATGTGGACAAGTGTTGGCCTGTGCGCCCTTCGCCATACAGATTAGCCGTGGCAGCGGGCAAAGACTGCAGCATTCAGACACACTGCCACACAGACGACATGCCATATGGAGCTGAGGGCAGAACGCTCCGTTTAACAGCAGTTGCACACACACACACACACACACACACACACACACACACCCTATGATTCCTGCCCAGTAATGCTGGCTCTAGGCTCAAGCCTGCTGTGTGACCTGAAACAAACTCTATTACAGTCCATTTCTCAGCTTGTTCCCATCCCACTCAGCCATCCAGGTCAAACGATGCGTCACCACAACCTTCGGTCAGCCACTCCGCAGCCCTCAGGAAAGAAATGAGAGCGAAAAACAGAAAAGCGAGAACGTGAGAAAGAGATAAAATACCTCAGCAGTCCAAATCCCTTCTTTTTTGTCTTCTTATCTGGATCTTCGCTGGCTTCCTCTGCTTTCTTTTTATCCTTCCCTTTGCTCTTCAACTTGTCCTTCTTCTTTCCTTTGGGTTTCTTCTTCTTGTCCTTTTTGTTCTCCTCATTGTCCCCCAGTCCCTGACGTGACGAGCTGCTAGCCGGGGTGTCTCGTCCCGAGCTTTCCTCTGAACCCTCACCTACAAGTGTGAGAAAGAGAGAAAGACAACCGCACCGTTTCTGTCTGTCTGTAGAAATACTTGTGCTCATTAAGAGCAATTTTTAAAGCAAAACCGATGTGTTTTATAACTCATTAAGCTGTGCTGAAACTTACTAGGAAAAAAAAATTCAATTCATATAACCATTAGACCACCTTCCAATACCTCAAAGCAACATGGAGAAATCCAGATGTTGCCTTGGATCCCTAACAAGCAAACCAGTTGTTATGAAGACAAAGAAAAATCTTCTTGAGATGACAAACAGAAGGACACTTGAAAGAAACCCAAATTAGAAGGGGTTCCATAGTGGGATGGTGGAATTACACAATTTCCCATCCATAGCAGGACATTACTCGAGTGTGTTAAGTGTGTGTGTGTGTGTGTTAAGTGTGTGTGTGTTTGTGAGTGATGTTAAGTGTATAAGTTCAGTATTTTGGGAATAAGAGTGCTGAAATGTGCACAGAACAGGCTAGATCATCACAGCAGCAGGAAACAGTTGAAAGTTAAGGGCCTTACTTAGGGGCCCAGCTGTAGGAGCTTGGAAGTGCTGGGAATTGAACCCATGATCTTTTAATTAGCAATGCAACCACAACCACTCTACCATTTTCCATAAATGGGCATGAATAGCTATTTGTTTGGAACGTTCTAGTCTAGAAGGTATGAGAGCAATTTATGTGACCAAAATTATTACTAGGGTTACATGCAGAAGCCTTTCTAATCAGGGAGAGTAGGGCTGGACGCGGGACATCTATAATCGATAAATGATCATAAGAGATTTTGTCGCTATAATGAATTGGATGGATTGATTGTTTTTAGCAATATTCTAGTCTGGTGGAAAGTGAATGGAGATAGTGTTTCCTGGCGTTTGTGTTTCGGTAGTCACGCTATAATAAAACAGCATGGAATAAAAAAAGAAATAATAAATGAAATAAAACTGAAAATAAAGCGCAAGTTAAAGTCTTTGTCTCGAACATTAAACCACATCACACACACGCATTGTTTTGTTCTAGTTATGTGTATTTAAGCATTAAGCAGTTTTATTGTAAACTGTACTGTTGGGAAACAGTAACGATAATCGATAATCGATCATTAATTTTGCTCGATAATCGATTAAATCCAATCTCATCAAATGGCCACCCATAAAGAAGAGAGTCAACACAGCCACATAGGCTTTACATTCTATTTCCAATCGATACAGATACAATCTGCCAACATTTTCCTGCTCTATATCACTCTATCACAGAAGATAACTGACCGATTAACCGCATCACCGCAGCTATAGATGAGTGACCCACAGAAAAAAACTTTCGTTAAAAGCTTTCTTGCCGTAAGTTTGCTTGCAAGCAGCGGTGCTAAAATCTCCGAAAAAATACAGACCTAAGAAACATTAATTCGAGTCTAATTTTACCTTAAGTGGATGAATCGTAGGATAAGGACGGATTAAACAGGAAGAACTCAACAGAGAGAGGAAGGAGACAGAGGAAGGCTGAGCAACTCCCCAAAAGACCCATTAACATCACCATCTGTTTGTGTACTCTGTAGCGAAACTGTGTGTGTGCACGCGCATGTGGGAAAGTGTGTACAACCAGTGGCATCAAGCTTGAACATCTGTACACTGAACATCTGGCCTTTGAAAGTATTTATAGTTTGTTTAAGCATTAAAAGCAGAAACGAGAACCAAAATGCGTGTATGGAGTTTCACAGGGTGTCTGCGCTGTAAATTAGCATAGCATTGCTGGGACACTGGATATTCTGAGACGTTCCATTCACGTTACACGTCCTTACGTTCCGTTACGCGGCACATCTGGGTTTGCTGACTGCCTGTAAACTGTCCTTTCTTCACTTTTACTCCGGAAAGTCAGGACAGCAGCAGTTATTAAGTTATTAAATGTGTTTTAGACGAGTAAACTCAGTAAAAGTTGAAGAATAATTGCCACTGGCTCTGCTTTGCTGTTTAAGCCTGGTCTCAGATCTGCAGTTAAAGCACAGCTGTCTAAGATCTGAGAGATAATACAGAAACGCAACAGTGGGGGGAAAAAAATCCTCCCGGCACACACCATTGGGATAAAGGCAGAGGACGTTCTATGGCTGTGCGGTTCATGAAAAAAATGTAGAACATCTGCTCAAACCTATACACACTTTTGGTGGCATTTGTGTGCAGCCGGCTTATTAATCCTCGGTGCAGCATGTTAGGAAGAGAGAGAGAGAGAGAGACGTCTGTGCGAGCAGGAGAGAGCGCTTTACAAATGAAGCATCATCACAGAAGGAAGAAGGAAGCGGAGGACCGCTTTGACAACAGCACTCTCGGAGAATTACCTGCCATCGGCACGCTCCAATATATCAAAGCTGTAATTGAGCTGCACGGAGTTGAAAGGAATCCAAAAGGAAGCCCGTTCAAAGCAAAGCAAATCCTGGCCTTAATTCCCTTTTTATTTACTCTCCTTATGATGTGTGACGCTCAGAAGGTTTTTTTTTTTATAGGTGGATTATCAAACACTGTGTCTCTCATGGGTGGACATCTGAAGACAAGGAATGTTTTCTGTTTTATTGCTCGAGGCTAAAGGGACGAGTCTGTTAGAGGTGTAAATGTGTAGCTCCGTGCCTGTACACTTGTACACAAACACACACAGTTGCTGGCTGGCGTTTCGAGCCCTGTTCTCTGAACACAGTTGGATTATCAGCACGCAGCACAGACGCTAATGAGATGTGAGAGAAACACTATGTGCCTAATTACTGTCCCTCTCACTGCTGCTGTTGTCATAACCCGTGCAACGCGTGTGCGTGCGCACAACTGATCTGTCTCCAACCATCTCCACATGTCGGTAAACACCAGCTGTGTTCGCACTGAAGGCAGCGTCGATGAAAGACGGAGAAGAAGAAGAAAGAAAAAAAAAAGAGACAAAAAGGAATTAGGATAATGTGTGTTAATAAAACTAATTGGGAAAGTTTGGGTGCGGGTATATGAGACGCTGATGAGAAATTATGCGCTCGAATGATGATGAATTATGTAAAAAAAGGTAGTGTTTATGTGCATTGGTACGATAATCTGTAGAAAAAAGAGGGAACCTTCAGTTAAATGTTGCCATGGTGATTTTTCTAAATAAAGCCGAATAAGGAAGGATTAAAAACAGTAAGGATGATTGGGCCGCATTAGAGAAGGGGAGGTTAATCGGAAGGTACGAGGGTTTATGGTCACAGTTATTTTCCTCATGTACATGACTTACACTTTATTGTTTTTTTTCCATGGCATTTTGCCCTTATTAATAGGACAGAGGGATGAAACGGGGCAGATAAAGAGAGAAGCGACCTGAGACGGAATCAAACCCGGGTCGCCAGAGCGCAACAGCACATGTGGGTGCCGGACACACTTTATTCTTTTTAAATGAGTATTATACAGTTTGCCATCTCCCTAATGCTGTGTTCACGCTAACAGCTAAACGAATATTCGCATTGCGCCACTTGTTCTAAATTCCTCTGGGATTGTTTATCTCGTCACTCAAGCAAGATTTAAGACGTTACGGCTCCAATAACCCTCCAGCTCCATTTTATGAAAAGATGGAAGAGCGAATAATCTGTATAGCGCTTTTAACAATGGTCATCGTCACAAATGAGCAAGCTGAGGGCGACGGTGGCAAGGAAGAAACCTTCCTATTTCGTCTCAGGGAGTTTTTCCTTGCCACCGTCGCCCTCAGCTTGCTCAACAGAGAACCCATCCTCGTTTGGGTGAAAAACAGGTAGCAAATAAATGTACTTTAAATGCCCTGAAAATGGACCAGCAACCTGTCTAGGATGTACCCCTGCCTTTCAACCAATGACAGCTGGGGTAGACTCCAGCAGATCCCTGTAACCCTGATTAAGAATAAGCAGGTGAAGACAATAGATGAATGGATGGGAAGATGGATGTGCTATAAGTAACTCTGGATAAAATTGTCTTCCAAACAAGTCACCAAAGGTTGTTGTTCTTCTGCTCAGACGATTTTGGGTTCATTTCCCAGCACCACCAAGCTGCTACCGTCGGGCCCTTAAGCAAGACTTTTAACCCAAACTGCTCATATGTAAAGATGAGATAAATGTAAGTCGGTAATATGTGTTATTTCAACTGCAACATGCAAACAAAGGATAAGTTCTAATAATAAATTTGTCAGTTTTGTCCGGATCCTTCTAATCTAAAGCGCTGTAGCAGTGCCGGAAACCCAAAATCGAAGCCAACAGGAAAACATCCAGTAGATGTTAAACACACACTTATTTTTGAGCTTTCGTTTCGTTCTCATATTTAGTTTGGTGCTCATTTAGACCTCGGTGGAAAGTAAGAAGAAAGCACAGGTGGTGTGTGGATGAGGGAGAATAAATTGTACTGAATGCTGTGTGTGTACTCGGACTGCTGTTCGTCAACTGTGCTGTATCTGTCAGAGCCAGCCTGTTCACACTGAGCATAATGAGCAACATCACTGTTCTGTCACACTTTCCCTCCTTTCTCTCTTTTCCATCTTTCTCGCTCTCCCTCTTTCTGCGTCTGTATACTCTCTGCTCTCTTGCAGGATGGCCAATTAAACTGGTGTTAGGAAATAGGAAATGCATGACAAGGGCACAGATGCTCACTTAACTCCTCATTTCCCATGCTCAAAGGACACGCACAGCAGCAGCAACAAATAAAGGAAAAATACATTACAGCGTAGTACAACACAGAGAAGACACGGGACAGGATATCCAGCACAGAGACACCTAGACGAGACGCAACTACACAGTTTACACAGTTAAGAGCACAGATACAACATGACACAACTACACGGTGCAAAGCACAGAAACAGCATGACAACTAGACAGTGCGGAGTAGAGAGAGATGGCAAAGTAAATCTTCACAGTGCAGAGCACAGAGTTGGCATATTATAGCTACACAGTGCAAAACACAGAGATGGCATAGCACAACTGCACAGTACAGAGCGCAAACACGGCATAATACATCCACACGGTACAGAACACAGAGACAGCATAGTAAAACGACACAAACAACATAGTACACCTACACAGAACAAAACACAGAGACGCCATAGTACACCAACACAGGCAGCATAGTATAACTACACAGTACAGAGCACAAACATTGCCTAGAAGACCTACACAATACAGATCACAGTGATGGCACAGTACAACTACACAGAGAAGATGGTGCCAGTAACAGAGACAAAACAGTACATTCTACAGAGATAATAAAGCAGATGTACACAGGGCAGAGCACAGTGCTGACACAACATTTAAAAGAAAAGGGTTAGCAAAGAGACAAAACGCTCCATTACACCATAAAGAGCAGCACAGACACATACCATCTAATACATAAGTCATCTGCACATAAAGCACAGCACAAAGACCAACCACCGTACCTATATAGAGCATAAAGACACAGCATAAAAAAAAACAAAAAAATAAAAGCAAAGCAAAGAACTCTTAACCACAGACCATAGCAATGGCAACACGGCACAAACAGATGGCTTGCAAACGAAAAGCAGCGCAGCACAGCACATATAAACGCCACAGCAGAGGTGAAACAGCACATATAAACGACAGAGGCGGCAGCTTATCAACACACTACAGAGCACCGAGACAAAGCATCATGCAAGAATTGACAAAAAAGCTCATACTTTTGTCAAATACCTACAACAGAGAAAACAGGAAGTATAGAGCAAACCAGTAAGTGCTTCTTTTGGTCTCAGAGAAGTTAAGCTAAATTTGGGTTCATATAAATAAAAACGAAAGTGTGATGCACTCGCTTACCATCGTCATCTTCGGCCGGGCCATCGTACGATTTGTCAATGGCAGCGCGGAAGCTCTCGTTGCAGCCACGACCTCTCACCATGTGAGCACGAGGCCTGTGAAAGAGCAGCAGTTCGTTCTTCTGAGCCTCAGACACGGCCGTCTGCAAACTCTCTAAAGAACTGGACTTTTTCAGGCCCAGAGTAGGGCCCAGCTCCACACCGGAGAAAGCTGAGGAGCAGAAAACGAACATCAGGTTTCAGGTTTTTGTTCCTCCTACATACCCTTGCCATAGATGGAACTTAAATGAAATGACAAATCCAATTTTAGTCTGTATAATACGTATATAATATATACTAGAGATGGACAGTAAAAACTAAACGTCATGTTAGCACTGGATATAAAAATGCTCTGGCTGTTATCTGTTATTTACATTTACAGCATTTAGCAGACGCTCTTGTCCAGCACGATGTAGAAAAGTGCTTTGAGTCACATTATCGAACAGCACCAATACTGATACAATAGTTCACAGATCAGTGAAGCAACAACAAGAAACTGCTAAAAGAGTAGCATAGCATTTATTTTTTTATGTCGAGTGCTAGGTATTTAAGAAAGAGGTGGGTTTTCAAACATCTTCTGAAGGCATCCGGTGACTGCTGTTCAGACATTGATGGGAAGTTCATTCCACCACTTGAGGCAGACCTACCTTGTGTCCTGGGGGATGGTGGAACAAGCTGAGCAGTATTATGCCCCACTTTACAAATTTAGTATCAAGACTAGAACTCAAGGCACTGATGACAGAGTTCAAAGTTAATAAGCAGTGTGGTGGTTAGTCTGTGTGTGGCAGGAGGTTTTACTGTTTCTATAAAAAACACACTCTTCTGTCATAACCGCCATCATTAATGTGAAAATAAGTATAGGCACAATGCTGTAAAGTGCTAATAAATAACATGTGGAAATACCTGAGGCCATATTGAGTCTGTATGTTAATTTGGATCATAGTGTTTCATGGCTTCTAATCCAAATAAAAGTATTAGACTAGGAAAGTGTGTGTGCGTAAGCGTGAGCGTGTGTGTGTGTGAGCGAGAGTGAAGCAGACGGGGTTAAACTCTCACTCCCCCTCTCTTGCCTTAGAGCTTTCTTCCTCTTATGAAAATGAGTTTTTAAACACTGTGCTCTGCAGCAAGTGATGAATGAGGGGACTGAACCAGAGAGCAGTACCGCCATCAATCAGGGCCTTTACCTTTTCCTCTCTCGCTTTCATTCTATCCCTCCATCTCCAGCCCTCTTTCTGCTCTCCCTTCCTTGTGTCCATTAGCTAAATCACTGCAGCAATCTCATTCATAAGTAAGGAAATCATTGTATTGACATGTGCTGGTCTTTCGATTGGCATTTCTGTTTGGAAACGATGTTTTTATTTCAACGATGGCGGTCAACCAGAGCAAAACAAGGATCAGAACTGAAGAGGAGTGTAGAGAGAAGAACAAAGAGAAATAAAGCCTCCTCACATCACACACAAACATCATTGGGTTATACTGCACATGGAAATGAACAAGCTTTGTATTTATATGTTAGATGAGATGAGCCTATTTGGGAAAAACCCACCGTAGAGTATATTGCAAGTATTTTACAGGCACCTGACCATAAACTTATACGAGTTCAAACATCTTATTCCCCGATTTACCTCATCATTTTGCTGTTCAATTAAGCTTTAGTAAAGATTCCCACTACAATATGGAGCTTGAGTGTGTGATATGTGTTCATTCGTCTACAGTAGTATTAGTGAGATCAGACACTAATGTCAGGTAAAGAGGTCTGTGGTACAGTCAGCGTTCCAGTTCATTCTAAAGGTGTTCCGTGATGTTAAAGTCAAGGATTTGTGCAAAACACTCCAATCATAACACAATGACTTATTAGGATTTGTGCATAGAGTCATTGTCATACTGGAAGTGCTTGTGTTTCTTAGTACCAGTGATGGAATAATGTAATGCTACAACATGCAGTGACATTCTAAACAACTGTTTGCTTCTGAATTTGCAGCAACATTTCGGAGAGAAACCACAGAGGTGTAATGTTATAAAGTAATAATACTTTGTTACTTTACTTGAGTATTTTTGGAGAATACTTTTACTTCCGATACATTTCTCAGAGGCATATTCGTGACCCTGGAATAACAAAAAGCGACTCTATTCTGTTCATCTAAATATATCAGTCACAATTAAACAATTTCAATGACATACACTAGTTATGTTGCGTAACGAGTGTCCCAACTAACGAGATACAAGTCGTCTCTCTTTTGCTTCTCCGTTTTGCATTTACTTTGTCCTTTTACTTTAATATATTCTACAATTAAAACATACTTTACATACTTACAATAGATATCACATGCTGTAAAATTTTCAATTCAAGTAATAATCAAACTTCTACTAAAGTTATTATCCAGCTTTCAGGTACTTTATACACCTCTGAGAAACCACATGGCTCTGATGGTGAGGTGTCCACAAACTTTTGGCAATGTAGTGCATTTAAAAGAATGTGTGAGTGTTTTATTAGCTTATTCTCTGGCAACACATTTGTGGCGAATCTGTGAAAGTGGATTTGTAATAAGCATAATTTATAACCTGTGATATGATGTGATAGGAAACTATACTGGATGGTGCTAATGAAAAAACCTACATTCGAGATCTGAGGCCATGGATTGGTGATGAATCCACAGCATAATTTCCACTGCTAAATCTCAGTTTTCATAGAGACCTTGCGCTGTTATGGGTCAGTGTTGAACAAGAGATGGTCTTTCATGCCCATTACATCATACGATAATCAGATATAAACTACAGAGTGGAATGCGCTGGACTATTTTATTCGGAGTGATGTAATTAGTGCTGTCCACTGACTGTTAGAGATGCTAGTCATGCCATGGAGAACCATCTAATGGCTGGAACATAGAGAACCGTGGGGGGGGGGGTGAGCATAAAAGCTGCATTTCTGCTACGCTGTGTTAGAAGAAACTCCGCTCGAAAGGGGTTTTATTTTAAACAAAAATGCGTGTGTGTGTGATCACACCAGGTGTGTAATGTCTGACAATTCTGAATGTCATTTAAAATGCATGTTACCTGATCCTCCCTGTGTGTGTGTGTGTGTGTGTTTTTAGGGGAACCCCATTAAAGCTGAGGCAAACACACAACACCTGTTAGTGCATTACTATGAGCACAGCATCACCAGGTTTACAAGACACTGGAAAAAAAAACCAGCAGGATTTTAAAGGTCGGCTGTCAACGCGATGTTTCTGCTCGGGACTTCCTGTCACCCACCGCCTCCGTCTGTCTGCCTCTGCACATTCTTACAAGAGAACTCTACAGCTTTAAGGGATGCACTCCTGTCCATCAACCGTTTCACACAGGCAGAGAGCTGTAGATTTATTTTAAGTGTAACTGTGTCACACTTAGATTTTTTTGCTGCTGGATTTGTTTTAGAGATTTTACTCTTAGCATTAGCTACTAGCGCCAGCTGTTGCACGCACATCCAAAACTGTTCAAAATATCTTGGCGCTAGTGGAAAGCCAAGCAAAGTGAGTTTACTGAATTTAAGGGCTTAGGGTTCAGTCAAGTTTCTTGGAAAGACTCCACCCACAATACCAGCGGTGCCTTCGGAATGCGCCTTGTGTTTGTTTGTTGTCAGATCGGTGGCGTGAGTCTATTTATTTCATATTTTACTCCTTTTACACGTCCTTTCCAAATGTTTCGGTAGTTTGTATATGCAAAAATATGATAAATTGGTAAAATTGGTAATATTTTTGGTGGCTGCTTTCACATTATTGCTTACAGGAAAATTCCTACCAAAATACTAATATTTGCTGTAAGATCTTATCTTCAGGTTCGACTTCTTTTATTAAAATAGAATAAAAGTCTCTGTTTTCATTGTATTCAACTGAAAATCTTACCCAACGAGTTTATTACAAAACTTTCAGTGGACCTGAACACAGAATGAATGAAATGTTAAATGAAAGTCATTAACCCAACAGTTACACCCTGACCTCCGAGTCTATTAGCATCCTATAGGCTTGTATTAATTTATAGATGTTTTGTCGTACTCTGTAGTTATATTTAGGTAAAACGGATTACATGGTAACTGAAGCTGTTTAAAGTGCTTAGAATCGTTAGTGCAGTAAATAGAACAATAGACTTTCTGATCTCTAACATTTAAATGCTCTGATGCTGTTAAAACATCACACTAAAATGTTAAAGCGTGACGACTAAATAAGGCATTGCAATTAAATTCATTTAAAAAAATGAGGAAAAAGATAAACTTACAAAGAAAAATTGTTATAATACTATAATGATGCAAAGAATCACACAGAATAAAACCCACACATATGGAACGAAGCGCTTCTTCACTACTGTCATGTGTTGAATTGTTTGTAAAGCATCATGTGATGAGCTAAAAGGTAGATCTTTATCTGATCCAAACACATCCGTGCAACGGATCCTGGGACTTTTGTGAATTTGCCTGAAAGTGCAGTTGGGAATTATGAATAAATGATGTGAAAACCATCCTGTGATTAAACCCCCATGCCAACACAAAACATTTCAGCAAATATACATCAGTTTAAATAAAAATGATCCCATAACATCGATGTTTTGTGTTCAAGAAAAAAAAACCCTGCAGCTTATTTTAGCTTCATCTGCCCATCCAGAGATTCTGGGTCTTTTGGTGTTAGTTTTTTTTGTCCCTAGGCTGTGTTATAGTATTAAAGATGGAGTGGATGTATTACTGTAATAATTGCAGGAGACAGACTTTTAAAAAGACGTCTCATAATTACAGTTCACCTTTATTAGGTTAAGCGGAGAGAGGAAAGCTAAGACGGGTCACTGTCGCTCAGGGAGAAAAAGAGAGAGAGCGAGAGAAACAGAGAAAGAGAGAGCGAGAGGGGAGGCTGCCACTGTGAAAACAGGGTGATCGATGGTCAAGCATGGTTACAAGCATACCAGTGCAACCTAATAAAATCCATCTCCCAGGAGCAAACCGAATACTGTGGCTTATAGGGGTGGGTGGGGGTGGGGGGGCGGTTGTCTACCTACATCTTCTTTTCTTCTCTATGAGCTGTACCAAATGAACAGGAGAGTAGCAAAAACAGGATATATACGCACATTATCTTTGGAAGTACAGTAGATAAGATGAAGCAATAGAAAATAACTGCATGCTAAACATCAGCAATAGGAAGCAGGGAAACAAAACAGTACAAGAGAAAGAAGAAGCGACGGCTTAAACTACTAAAGTAGTTTTAGAGCAGATAAAGTTCTGACATACAACAGAAATGATTTCCAGAGTTTAGTGGAAGCTACTGCAAAGGCATGAGCTCCCCTATCTTTTAATCGTATTCTAGGAACGACCATCATGGACCTCAGAGACTGGGATAGAGCAGTTTTATAAAGTCTGAAAGGTAGACTGAAGATGGACGGTTTAAGGATTTATAAGTAATCCTTAAAATCAGTTCTAAGGGTGTTCACACTCGCCATATTTGGATCAATTAAAACAAGTTCTGTTGTGTTTGCTTGCTTAAGGCAGCTCATTTGTGAAAGTGAACCCTGGCGCACCCCAAACAAGTGGATCGAGAACTCTAAAAAGATGGGTCCAAAAACAGCATGTGATGTCACAAGACATAGTGACATAGTGTTTCTTTGAATTCCAAAGATAGAAAGCTCAAGCATAACTACCTGGTTTATTTACATCATTTGGCAGACGCCCTTATCCAGAGCCACTTACATTAATCTCTGTTATACAACTGAGCAACTGAGCCTTTCTCAGAGGCCCAGCAGTGGTGGTCGAACCCACAATCTTCGGGTTCGGAGTCCAACACGTTAACCATAAGCCACCACTTTCCCAATCTCCTTCCTCATGTCATCATAGGGACCCATTATTGCCTATAGTTTGGAAAAAAGGGGTCCGAAATGCTGTCCTCTTCATTTCTGCATACAACGGAGGGCATCCTGGTGCATTTAAGGTCATGCACACTGTGATGGTGCTTAATCCAGTACACCGCATTATTTCAAATGGTAAATTCTGCCACAAAATTAGGTTGTGAATGGATAACTATGCGTTTTGGTTTGGCAGTGTGAATGCTAAACAGACCATGATTTTCCTTTTCTGTTCTTTTTTAAACTAAATGATCCAAACAAACCAAACTAACAGTGTGAACACGCCCCATGATCGACTGGAATCTAACGCCAGGATGCCAAAATACGCTCCGGTTTGCGTGTTCAAGCTGAAAATCAAGCCGCAGCGTTCTGCTTGTTTGTCTATCTGATTTAACGGTTAGGTATGAAGCAGCAAATTTAATAACAAGGAATTATGTAAAAATAAAACAGAATGATAATATAAACAGTTTTAAAACGGATCACTAACCCCACCACGTTCCCAGCTCCAATAATACTGTACTTTCAGGAGGTCATTACCCCGGGGCTGCTAATGTTAAATGACTGCTGTAACACATTCAGGAAAATTTAATGTGAGAATGTTGAGCACAACTGAACTATTGCAATTTTAGCTAATAATAGATTACAAATAGGACGAATCTGATTGGCTTGACAGCCTGAAATAAAAAAAAAAAAAAGACAAAAATAGAGAAATTCGTTAGGGAAACTAGCCCATACTTTTTCCATGTAACGTTTGCAGCTTTTGCAGGTTGCTGGCAAACCTGGTAATGAAGAGCAATGAACTGAGTGTGAGACAGACGGGAAAGAATTTGGGGAAATATTTAGACTTTAAATACAGACACACCTGCAAACGGCAACATGCTCTCTATCACACACACACCTCTGCAACCAGATGGCTTTCCACTAGACAAATTAATCCATCAATCCCAATCAAGTCAACATGGTGGCCTTCAGCTCACATCAACACCAAACTTCTTCTCAATTACAAAGCCGGAGTGGTGGAGGGAAAATACAAACAGTGACAAAGTGAAGGAGTGAAAAAAAAAAAAGAGAGAGTGAGAGAGCGCTAGGATGACAGAGAGGCTCTCGGTTGGCCGCCAGCTGTTTGTTTTCCAAGTCACAATTACACACGGGAACAAACGACTACTGCTGCTTCCTAAACATGAGTCGGCTTCTGAAGACCAGCACCATTCAGCAGAAACAACCTGACCTCCTTACTGTATTCTCTTCCACACAAACACACTTACACAAACCAACTATAATTACCCTAAAAATAGGACACAACAGAGGAAAAAAAGGGAGGGAGAGAGGGAGAGAGTAAGAAGAGGAAAAGAGAGAGAGAGAGAGAGAGAGAGAGAGAGAGAGAGAGAGAGAGAGAGAAAACGTGTGAGTCAGAACAAATATAAAGTAAGAGTAAGAGAGAAAGTAAGAGAGAGAATGTGAGACAGAGAGAAAGAGATTCTGAGAGAAAGAGACAACAGAAGGAAGGAAAGACAGAGTGACAGAAAGAGATAAGGAAAAAAACAGGGAGAGAGTAAAATATGAGAGAGAGAGAGACAGACAGACAGAAACAGAAAGCGAGAAAGACAGAGGGGATTTATGAGATTTCTTTACCTAAGCCTCAGACAGTCTCCTAGTCAATGTGTGTGTGTGTGTGTGTGTGTGTGTGTAAAATGCAGACTCGGACGTAAAGTAATATGGAGGAAGGTTGTTAAAGGACACGGACACAAAGGAAGTAAAGAATCAGAGCGACTTCATCGGCACAGCCGTCATATCTTTCGCAAACACACAAAACCAGCCAGCACAAATCTCTCTTTTCAATCCGTAATCCAACACACACACACACACACACACACACAAATCCTTTCCCATATGCAAGCCTAAAGTAATAAAGGCAAGATCTGCAACCTTCCTTTTTCAGACTGTCGCATGTCGAACATTCACACACACATCACACACAAGCATTAAATGCCCATTTATAAATGTTTATCTTTGTCTGAGACACACACACAGACACACACACACCCCTGTCTCTCATCTCTCAGACACTTTTGGTTCTCTTATGTTCCTTAGCGACGGGTTTCCATTCTGCATATTTATTTCCACAGAAAATTCCCGACCTGGTGTTCCTGGCATGGCCCGGAAAACCTCAGACAAATCCCGAGAACTTTCTCTGTCTGTCTGAACAAAAGGCAAGGAAACACATCAGCGGGCGGCCTTTTCACTGCCTGTCAGCAATTTTCTCCCCTCACTTAAGAGACTTCTTATAAAAAAAAAAAAAAAAAAAAAGCCAGACTTTTACAGTCTAATGAGTCAACCAAGGCTGTCAAACAGTGTGGGCAGCTAACGGCTGAGCGAGGTGACCGCAGTACCACCCGTCCAATCAGAGCAGACGAAAAGGCAAAAGTCTATAATGATATAAAAGAATGTTTGATTCGACTCGTAAACATTTCCTCTGGGAGGTTGACATGCATGCGCTTTGTTTGCAATATTGTGGTTTCTCATCATGTCCGTCATTCATGCAGGCTTTCTGTGGTTTTGGCTGAATTTCGGCTAAGACAGGATACAAAATGTGAGGATTCTTTGGGGGGGTCAAAAGCACGGCGAGTAAACAATATGGCTCGTGTTACACACAGACCAGCAGCGTCTGCTCCTTTCACGCCTGCTTTTCAGGAAACGTTGCGCTTATTAAGACGGCGCCGGCCTCGGGTTGCGAACGAGTACTTGACATTCATTACGTCTCATCTTTTTTTGCACGGCGCTCTTTAGACAAAGGGCAGATGGCTCGAAAATGCACCAACAACAATGAGACAGGAGAGCGAGCATCTGTCAGCTGGGGTCACAGAGCTGCACCCACAATTACCACTTACTGCAATAAAGCCCTGTCTTTAACGGTGTTTGTGCATGAAAGGATTTGCCAACTAGGAACTAGAGCGGATTTTTAAACTGGATGTGGAACGCCGTTAAAGATGCATGAAGACCCGAATAATTCTATTAATGTAATCCAACTACTGAAATATTAATTAGGTCAGGCAGAAATAACATATAATCAGCACCATTACAACTTTTGACTCCTGAATGTCACCCCGATTTTACCCGTTATCTTAATGCAGTCATGAGAAAATGTAGTATATATACATATATATACATACAGCTAAAAAATGTTTTAATGTCAGTGTAAGTAAGAAATTTCAGTTTACATTTCCAAACATTTATTTTACTATTAATTGTAATAATTCAGTGAGATTTGTTCTAACAACAGCCAGTGCTTTACACAGAGATCATTATTCAGTCCATCTCAGTTTGTTCATGTCAGTCTAGACAGACCAGATGATAGTGATGATAATGATGATGATGAGGAGATCAGATGTCTGTGTAAAGCACTGGCTGTTGTCGAGTCCTGGCGAGACAAATATCTGACTGGATTATTATAATTAATGGCAAAAGGAATGTTTGGAAATGTAAAGTGATATTTCTTACTTACACACTACTGCAAAAGATACTGCAAAACCATTTTATTCGTCTGCTGCAAATACTACTGTTCGGACCATTTTCTGTTTTTCTTAAAAGTTTTTAAACAAAACTTTACTAATTAATAACCACTGTATTCTCCCACTTTATGTGGCACACTAATATTTCAATATACTGCAGTAAAAGTTAAAGATAACCCTACGTTAAAATACTAGCGTTCTCTTTTGCTTTTACATTTACAGAATTTTGCAGACATCCTTATCCAGAGCGACATGCATTATTCCCTGTTATACAACTGAGCAATTAGGGGTTAAGAGGCCTTGCTCAGGGACCCAGCAGTGGTGACATGGTGGTGCTGGGAATTCAAATACAGGTCTTTAAGTTGGTAGTCCAACACCTTAACCACTGCGCCACCACTTTCCCCCAAAATATAAACTGGCATCCAGGTGTTTACATTTGACACATACATACAAACATTAGCAGCATTTGGCAGACGCTGTTATCCAGAGCGACTTAACATTTATCTCTTTTATACAACTGGGCAATTAGGGATTAGGGGCCTTGCTCAGGAGCCCAACAGTGGTAGTTTGTGGAGATGGGAAACGAACCCACAATCTTTGGGTTGGTAGTCCAAGACCTTAACCATTAGCCACCACTGTAGTCTCGCGCAGTCAGAAAACCTTTGTATGGCTAAAACCCGCCTAAGAGGACATAACAATGATAATGACTAAAGCAGGTAATGAGCAAAAACTGCTAAAGCAATTAATGACATTGAGTTTTGTGCCGTGTCATGTTTAGGAACGTGACTAACTGCCTCCATCAAAACTCTTACCTGTGTTTCAAACACTATACTGTATACTTTGAACCTTACATACTTCTAAGACCTTGATTATTGCTCATTGGCACTAATGTAAACACAACACCTTACACGGGGACACTGCATTGTACACCTCAACAAATCAGAAGACAACTTAAAAACTCCACTGAAGTGTTAAAGATAAGTGTGTCGTATGCGTCAGACGTTCAGTCAGCGGTCCGTGGGTGTCGCACCTGAGGTTGAGTTTACCACTTCTGTATAACAGTTCTAATGCCAGTCATGCTAGCAGTGGTAAAAAAAATACTCTCAAATCTAGAAAAAAATACTCCCAAATCTAGACATATGATGATTAAGTGTACAACAATAAGGTAGGAATAGGGCTGTAACTCAATGACTGTACCTGTTCAGGTCTAAATACTCCATCTGAAAACGTAAATAAACTAGATTTTATCCTTCCTTAGCACTCGAGCGTCGGCCCGAAAACCACTGTCAGTTCACTGTAATTAACCCTTAGCTACAAAATTTCACTTTGCAATTAGTCTCTACTGAATGTTTAGTGTGGGAACATATCTTTTTTATTAACCTGCTTTTGATTTATTCTAACAATTGAGCGCTAGAAGAGAGCAAAAAGATAAGAAGAGCAAAACGCTTCCAAATACAGTAACTATTCCATAAAAAGATGTCTACAATCAAGTAGCTAATAAAAAAAAAAGAAAAAATAGTGACTGGAACGTTTTACAAGTCGTTTAAGACACATTCTTCCATTAGTCCCTGTATGATTCTGGCTTTCTGGCTGGATCCAGTGGTAAGTTCTAAACCTCAGATGAATGAGAAGTCAATTCCTTCAGGACATGGACCAGATATGTCCAGAAATCCAAGTTCTTTCTGAGACTGGGAGTGGATAATACGTCACGCCAACAAATACCACCTTGTCATGAAGCATACTCTTACAATAAAAAGTACAACAGTCCCTTCCCTGATCTATCGGTCAGTGAGTGCTGATAACACTCAGTCAAATAGTGTTTACACAGAGACACTGAGGACTTTAAGCAGTACTAAAGTAAAAGAAAAAGTAAAAGGCCAGGAAAGAAAAAAAACAAAAAATACAGCTCAAAATGGTTCCACAAATGTGTTGCTTTATTGAGTTTGGATACAATCTGCTTGTGTGATTTATGCTACAAATATGTGCATGTGATGTTTCTCAGACCACAAAGCACCTAAAGCTTTTTCTGCACCTTTAACATCACCACCAGGGCTTAAGTTTCTCAGTAAAATTAAGTGAGAAAATACATTATCTGATCATATTTTCCAACGGAAGGGTTGTGGAGCCTGGCGAGCTCGGGCTTTTCCAACACTTGAGCGGGAAGGTTGGGTGTTTGGTCTGGACCCAAAGCGCTGTGGCCTGCGGTATGCGCACACAGCCATCAGCAATGAAGGATAAGAGTTCCCAGGGTGCTTTGCTCCTATTTCTATACAAATCATTCTGTACTGTTGGAAGTGCGCTCACACATACCTCTTTCTGAGAGAAGCTTGAGGAGAATACATGAAGGAGAGATGAAAAAATTTAGCTTAGGAGGTGTAAGAAATCAAGTATATGAGAGACAAAGAGGTAGGGGTAGGAGTGGAGGTATTTAGGGTAATTTACAAGTATCCAGCAACATTTCCTTACAAAACAGAGAAGACTTTTTCCCCCAACTATATTAAGGCTGTATAAATATCAATACAGCTAACTAACGCAATATTATTAGTAAGGTTATATAAATATATATATATATTTGTTACATTTGTGTCAAACGACTTTCAACTCCGTCCTGTAGTTCTAGCTGAGACATACGGCCGTTGTCTTAGAAGCAAACATGGCGGGGGGAAAAAAGGGCGCCCCCTGCTTCATTTTATTTGTTGTTTTACACTATGAATATTATGATATACTGACCCATGTATCGTGACCCTTTTATATAAAAAAAAAACTGAAAGAATGTATAGTTAGCCAGGTTTTTCTATATTCTAGCATGTCAAGGATGAGGAAAAATGTCCATATAAATTGATAGATATACATGACCTAACATTGATGAATAATTTAACAAGTACACTAAGAAAGAGAGAGAGAGGGGGAGAGAGAGAGAGAGAGAGAGAGAGAGAGAGAGAGAGAGAGAGAGAGAGAGAGAGAGAGAGAGAGAGAGAGAGAGAGAGAGAGAGAGAGAGAGAGAGGAGAAGAGAGAGTGAGAGAAAGAGTGAGTGAAAGAGAGAGAGAGAGAGAGAGAGAGAGAGAGGAAGAGGGAGAAAGAGTGAGTGAAAGAGTGAGAAAGAGAGAGAGAGAGCAAAGAAGAGTGCGAAAGACAGAGACAGAGAGAGAGGGAGGAAGAGGGAGAGGGAGAAAGTGTGAAAGAGAGAGAGAGACAGAGAAAGAGAGATGAATGACTGTTCACTCACTCACACACACACACACACACATCCTTTTTTTATTCCTAAACTTCTCTCTCAGACACACAAGTCTATTTTGATGAGCCAAGCAGCAGCAACATGATCCAATCCCTTTCCTCTGCTTACTGCATTTCCCAAACACAGCAGAAAGGACACAAACAACTGATAAATCCAATCTACAGCATGACACTGGGACTGGAGGAGCTGTTTTCTGCTGCAGAAGGCAGGATCATTTGGAAAAAAACACAGCGCAATAGTGCAGGGGAGATACTAACAGCAGGACGGTGTCAGGTTAGATTGTTAGACATGAGGAGTTTGCACACAAGCTACATCTTTATCATCATTTCTCTTCAGCAGACTAAAACCTCAGCGAAGAGGCAAAATGGCCTGATTCCTGCAGCTGCAGAGTGATTATACGGGGCTCACAGAGAGGAAGGTGTAACACAGTTTTGATGGGAATTGGATTCGGAAGCTAGAAATCACATGAGAGCTGGCCACAAAGGCGCGAGAGAGAGAGAGAGAGAGAGCGAAAACAGCACTACTGTGGTTTTAGGAAAATTAAAAGTATGCAGTCAAGGCTCTTAAGACTATCCTGATAATTAAATATGTCAAAGCTCATGAAGACGCATTTGGGGCCTTTTTTTTTGTACACCAGCTTCTACCAAAGCCACCTAGTCAGCAAAGCCTTGACTGACTTGTCAATAAACATTAGCATGAGCATCAGTAAATCTGTAGAGGAATGGATTGTTTTATTAAATATATTACTGAGCCTGTTTTTACTGAAAGTGTCGGGAAAAATCACACATGCCAAGAGAGAAAAGCAAGTGATTAGTCAAAGAGCGAGACAGAACGCCACAAAGGGGATATGAGGGAAACGGAACCATCACAGATACCAAGATGACTGGGTATCAGTGCTTACTGTATAAATATAGAAGAAAATACTGTTCATTAAATAACAGGAGAGTAAAAAATGACATTGCGGAGTCCGGAGCTTCCCTATTTGGATTTACCTTCTAAATCTGATTTATTAAAAAATAATAATTAGATTACTACAAAAGTCATGATATAACTTCAAATGTCCAGGGCCAAGTTATAATATTGAATAATAGTCGGTCCATCCGTCCAGTCTCGTCTTATCACTCTCTGTCCATCAGTCTGTCCGTCAGTCCCTCTATCTGATCCTTCATCAGTCTCACCACTCTCTGTCCATCAGACTCTTCACCAGTCTGTCCATCAGACTCTTCACCAGTCTGTCCATCAGACTCTTCACCAGTCTGTCCATCAGACTCTTCACCAGTCTGTCCATCAGACTCTCCATCAGTCTGTCCATCAGAATGTCCATCAGACTCTCCACCAGTCTGTCCATCAGACTCTCCATCAGTCTGTCCATCAGACTCTCCATCAGTCTGTCCATCAGACTCTCCATCAGTCTGTCCATCAGACTCTCCATCAGACTCTCCCTCTGCCTGCCTGCCTATTTATCTGTTCCTGAGCTCATGTGAAGTTTTTAATGTTCCACACATGTCCATGTGCTTTTTCTCTTTTTATGGCTGTAAGTGAATGGGGTAAGATAAACTACCCAGAGTGTAAATGTTTATGTAAACGTGCATATGATGGACTGTTGGTCTGTTCAGAATGCATTCCCAGGATACCTTCTGGATCCGCTACACTGCTGACCAGTATACAGATGTTAATGAAGATAAATGTGAATCTGAATGAATGAAAATAAACTTTTTAATAGATTTTGGAAATAAAGCCAGACTTTTGGACCCTGATGTGTTTTTTAGCCACATGAGACTCAGCATGAGACTCAGCCAGGGGTTACAGTGCCATAATTATCAGACAAGTCAGCAATAATACTGACTAAGCGAAGGAGATGTATGATCAGGAGCAGGTTGATATCAGACATAAATCAATACCACGGCCTGCAGTGGAGGCTGAAATGGCTCCAGGTGAGATAAAGATCCTTATAGGAGGAAAAAACCCTCGACAAAAAAACCCCCTTTTTTCTTCCCCTCTTTAATCTAAACAATCATTCCCCCTCGTTTAACACTAACTGCAGATGGACCTGAGGTGAAGTCCGGACTGCAGAGAAGACAGGAGGGGATAAAGAAAGCAGAGCAAACATCTGGAAGAAATGTGTTCAGCTTGTGGACCACATGTGCAAAGTTATCGAAACAGGCAGAAACACAGCATGGCTGTAAACATACAATTGAACACACACACACACACAACCGAACACACACACACACACACACACACAACCAAACACACACACACACACCACACTACTGTAGCTCAGAGAGACCCGAATATTCTACAACAACCAAAGTTGCATTACACACATTCTATACAGGTCCATAAGTATTTGGACATGTACAATCTTAACTTTTTACACAACATGTTAGGATTTATGCCCTTTTTCACACTTCTAAACAGCAAAAGAGATGCGAACTTAACACCTGGTAGTAATTTCAAAGCCACAACTACAGAGAAAAATTTTTACTCTATAATTTGTTATGAAACAATGAAATGGAAAGAGTTTTTTTGGCTTTGTGAAAATTTAGGAATTGTGTAAAAAAATAATCAAATTAAACCAAGCAGATATTGTTCAATTCCTTTCAAATCAATTGCGGAGGCACAGAGGGCAAATGATAGAATTGTATAGACGCCAAAATACTTCGGGCCCTGACTGCAAGTGCATGAATCAGAAATAACACCCGAATAAATATCTGCATCCTGTTTGATGATGTTTTCTTCATTTGAATCAGCGAACAGAAAACAATGACAAACATCATGTTCCTTCTGTCAAATTTTGAACACAATTTAATTCTAATACAATTTAAATTCATTTAATTTATTATGTCCATTGTTGGCTTCACTTTCTGTGCGAGACAAGAATAATAAACTGATAATGTATTGAAACAAGATAAAAACCCACCTGTAATATGGCTCTCAGTTATATGCTCATCACATTTAACCTTTTCAGGAGCTGGACGTTGGGGGTGGGGGTGGGGGTATGATCAAATTCTATTTCACAATAATCTTATTTCCCGGTAACGCTAATAATATTACATAAAATAGTTTTAGTTAAATCAGTAGTTAATCCAGGAATTAAAAATGGCCTTTTTAACATACATATTTTTTAGTAAAATAAATTAAAAAATAAATAAATATCATTAATTTTTTGTTCTTTTCTTTGAACACTGATAAATATAGTAAATAAAATATCAACTTGGATTACTTTTACTTTAGCAACGAATTTCACTGTAGGTCACATTTCACAGTGTGGACAAACCTTATAATAATAAACTTTTCTCAATTAACAAATTTTTTACAGCTATGAACTAAATACCCCTTTAAGAAATCTTAAATATGAAAGTATAAATATTAAAACAACTTTTAAAAAAATTATTTCTTTATAAACCTCCAGCATTTCCTTCCTTCTCACTTGCAGCGTCTTTAGGGCTGCTTATATTTCCGTTAGTCCATCGAAGTAGGCATATTTACGAGTCACAGTATACACGGAAATAGAAAAAATAATCTGTCCAGCCCTAGTGGACGATTATCTGGTTTCCACTCCAAAAAGAAGCCAACAGAAGGACTACCATGTCTGAATATAAGTATAATAATATAAGTATAATGAGTGTGTGAATCCCTGCGATAGACTGGAGATCTATGCGGGTTGTATTTCCGTCTTGTAAACAGAACCTACAGGACACTGGCTGGAGTAAAGAACACACTGAAGACAGGTGAAAAATAAATGGAACTGGTGTAAAAGACGGGTGTAAACACTGCAATTACAATCAAGTGATGTAATTCTTTTATTTGTTAAGGAAGCCTCTGCCTAAACAGCTTGTTTATATTTAGAGGAACTGGAGCAATTAGGTTCATTAGGAAACCTAGCAGATGGATTCAAACGCACGCAAGTGTGGATTCAGTCTGAGATTTTGTGTGTGTGTGTGTGTGTGTGTGTGTGAGCTCTACAAGGCAGGATTTTTCAGGATAAGGTTCTTTAAGCATGTGGAGCTGCTTATGAATTTCGATCAGAATGTGTACTGCGTCTGATTGCCAGGTCCGCTCAGGAGCTTCAGAGCTCGAGGCGCCCATCCATCAGCATCACGACACACGGACACCCTCCATCAACAAGGCACTAGCCAACTGCCTGGACACAGCTGTTTGTGTTTGTAAATGTGTGTGCATGCATTCCTTACCTGACTTTTGCCCTGTCAGGGAGCCCACTTTGCTTTCATCTGCAACTTAAAAGGAGAAAGAGAGAGAAAGAGAGAGAAAGAGAGAGAGAGAGAGAGAGAGAGAGAGAGAAAGAGAGAGAGAGATGGGGAGAAAGAGAGAGAGAGATTAGAGCAGAAAAAAGTGTGCACCAACTCAGGTTACGTTTTAATGAACGCTAATTGCATGCACATGAGCAGCTGTCAGCTTCCTAATCAATACTCTCTCACATGATGCTCGATCCTCGCACATCAGCTAAAGGTGAACTGATTAACTTGTAGGACTGAGAGAGCGTGTTAACATATGTCAGTCTGCGTGTGTGTGTGTGTGTGTGTGTGTGTGTGAGAGAGTGCTATACAAACCCAACAGGCAAGAGATAACATGACAGATGACAAATCATTCTCAATCTAACAATTGCCTGAAAGCTATTGGCCAGTTTATTCGTACACACAATTATTTGTGCAGATCTTTAAAACTCACTATACAAAAAGCTTGATTTTTTTATGGGGATGTTTTTTTAATTATATTCTTTAATAATTAAAGGAAAATGAACGAAAATGAAATAGCCATGATAATGCACATAATTAGTCACACAAACAGACTTAATTGAAACGCAGGTATAATTAAACTAGATGCAGCCATGCTTGTCACTTATAATATAAAATATAGTTTAAACAAATGGACACAAAAACGTTTAAAATTAATTTTCTAGCATTATTTTTTTTTTTTTCACTGAAATGTACATGCAATTTCAACAACAAAGTAACAGCGTAATCTTACAAGTAAGGTGTGACAATGTACAGTACAGCAGACAAATCCAAATGCCTCGGTTAACCTTCCCATTGTCCTTCCCATTGTCCTCCTGTCATATTCAACCTATTTCAACCGTTTTTATATTAGCAGTGGTGGCTCAAACGGTTAAGGTGCTGAGTTGCTGATCGGAAGACCAGAAACACCTGGGTTCAAGCCTCGACACTGGCAAGCCAACCACTGTTGGGTCCTTGAGCAAAACCCTCAACCCTTCCTGCTCCAGGGGCGCTGTATCATAGCTGACCCTGCGCTCTGACCCCCAACTTATTAAGATGGGATAAAATGCATTTCATTGGCTCTGTACACGTACCCTGCACAATGACAATGAAGTTAAATATTATATTATTATTATTTATTTTACATAACTGATTAAACCTGACCTAATGTATATATTTTACTAAATGCTCATTAAACAGTTAATAGCTGGACAGAAAATGCATGGTTAAGTGAAAGACAATACAGGGGTTAAAGAAGTCCTCACACCAGCTGTATAGTCCCGCTGGTCTGAATTTTTATCAGCTCCCTGATCACAACTTTATTTAGATTCCGCAAATAGCCGCCATTTTTGACTTGTAACTGTGGCTTCTTCCTACCCTGTCCTATAAATCTCTCTTTATAAATGTTCATAGAGACATTAAAAAAATGTGAAAGTAGGCAAAAGAGATCATTCTGTGTTTATGATAAATGTACACAGCGAGCAGAGTTAGCTGGTTTTTCTAATCTGCTGTAAAAGAAGCTTTTATCAAGCCCGACCTGTGAAATGCAAACCAAAAAAAACAACAATAAAGTTTAATACTGGTTAATGTATTGATTTGAAGCTACAATAGAAGTGGCAGCTGAGTTAAAGTACAACCTGTTGCTGAAGTGATCTATAGCTTAGAGAGACTCCTCTCGGCTTCTTTACAAAGTCTGAGAGAAACGCAAACTCACTGTAAAGAAACTCACAGAAAAATCTCAGAAATAAGATAATAATCGAAATGATTTTGCGCGAGGTATCTAAGCCCTGCATGTCTGACATGCTTCTTTTCTGTCCGACACCTTAGCAACTATATTTGATATCCTCCTTTGAAAAACATGTCAAGTTTACCAGAAGCTAGAATCTTCTATTTTTCCTGTTAAAAAGCCGAGAAAAACACAAGTGTGCGTGTGTGAAAGCCGGGTTTGGGTTTCATCAAGAAGCTCTGAGCTGAAGCAGCTGTGCTGTGGCCGAGCTGCTAGCTGCACTCCGTCGTGCCATAAAAATGGAAAATAAATCGGTAACCAGATCCCGACGGCGTGTGGAACGTCGAACTGTTTAAAACTCTCCTGATCAAACCACAACCATTAGAAGAGCAAAATCAGCAGGGGGAATAAAAATACATACATATAAAAATATATTAAAAAAACACAAAAACGTTTTTATTAGCACAGGAATATATCTTTATACATTTAAGGATGAACATGGCTGGAAATTGGCTGAGATTAGGTGTAATTATTACGTGTGCCAGACCCAGACAGCAGGCTATAAGAGTCTGGGCTTTCTGACAACTATATATTGCTGAATATTAGGGATTAGCAGCAGTGACTAGGCTAATGGACAAAATTTGAGACAGACAGAGAGAGCGAGAGACCGAGAGAGCAAGAGAGAGAGAGAGAGAGACACGACTAGCCAAAAAGCATGAAAGGGCAGCAGTAAGAGATTTTTTATTACACTCTCTCTGAACTAATCCTACTATATTTTTATAAGGTCAGTTTTTCCCAGCAGGAAAGTTAAACAGCTCTGGTGACCAAACGCTGCATTAAAAGCAAATAATAAGCCCAGAAATGTGATGGAGCAACTGTTAATATGTAAATAGCTTTATTTTTGTCAGATATACTTTTTTACAGCATAGCAAAAGTCTTTTTTTTTCGCATATCCCATCTTAGTAAGTTGGGGGTCAGGGCGCAGGGTCAGCTATGATACAGCGCCCCTGGAGCTCAGGGGTTTTGCTTGCCGGTGGTGGGGCTTAAACCCAGGTCTTTCTGGTCTCTAGATCAGCAACTCGGCGCCTTAACCAATTGAGCCACGACTGCCCACCGCTGTTAATATGTGAATCAGACCACAGCCTGAAGCATTTTTATAAAAGAAGAAGAACTAGTACTTCTTTGGTTAGAACATGAGACGTGTAAAGTTTTTATGTCTGCGTGTACAACAGATTGCACGCTTCAACCCTGCGCTGTCTGGAGAACAATCTGCTGGATTCAGTTACACACACACACACACACACACACACACACACGCACAAATGGTTTACAAGGTTGGGCTCAGGTTCACCACCACAACATGAACAGCCAATAGACCACAAACACACACACACAGCCAAAATGACACACAGATACACATGTTCTTAATCACACCGTCACACAAACTAACACACAATCAAACACACACACACTCGCCCTCAATGACACACACGGAGACATTAGTCAGTAAGTAATGCCTTTACTGTTATTGCATTTATACCGAGGTCTCGTTTGAAGCCCTGTGTGGTTAATGGTGTTTCCCGGTGTTAGTAAATCTAATTCTGCACATTCCTCGGAGAGAATCAGCAGAAACAATACAGAAATAGGTCATTGAATAATGCAGGCATTAACTTCCTGGCAACGGCATGGTCTCATCGACCGGTCGGGTTTGTACCCTGCTGGTGAAAAAAAAATAAAACTCTAGAGAATAACACACTTTGGCCTTGGACATGGACACACACACAAAAGGCTATAACGGAAAACTATTTCTGATCCAAAGAAGAGAACAAAGAACACACAACTATGTGTGTGTGTGCGCGTGTCTGTCCTCTGTAGGCTTTATAAAAGACCTCCGCTAAAAAAAGCCCGTACGAACATATTCCATTAAGTGCATAAAGCATGTAGCAGAACTAAATAAAACGCTGCATATTAAAGAATCAGACGTTTGTTCTACTGTCTGATTGAAACTGTCTTGACGTCCCACCCATTACGGATCAGATATGCAGCTATAGTCTCTATTAGCACTTTTCATAATATTGAGCTGTTTAATGATCGACCGGGTCGTGCTGATGCAGCTTAGCATAATTAGAGACAAATTTATTTATTCAATGAAACAAATTAAAGACACACCTCGTTAAAGGCATTGAAATACTTTCTGCTTGCTTGCTAGTGGAACGTTTAGCATATGACTAAAGGTTTTTTTTTTTTTTAATTAATAAAACCAAATACCAGACCGACCTTTTGTTTGTCTATAAAATGAATACATTACTTTTATGTAAATTATATATGAAACTTTTACCTAATTGAATTGTGCGATTTTATGGCAAAACAAATAAAAATTGTAAAACCAGTTTATAAATAACATTTCTATAAAACACAAATGCGTAACAATAAAAATACATCAGTGACAATAACATAGAATATAAAATGTAGGATCTAAAAAAGGTTTTAAAATTAAGTTAAGAACTCTAAACTTTTTCCTGGATGCATATTTGAAGTCCATCAAAGTTCCTCCTGGTGAAAAAAAAGTGTTGTCTTAGGACATTAAAAGTATAATTACTAAAACATTTAGTATTTAAGCAAACGTATGTAGGCTGAAAGTCACAAATAATTAATGTCATCTTTCAAGCCATACAACATGCAGGTGGGAGACTGAAATTCCCTTGATTTTTGACACACAAGAAGACATTATGCTATAAAAAATTTAGTAGGTTCCATAACTCCAAACTTTGTCATTACCTTGTAAACAGTTTATATTGAAGGCAGTCGGCCAAAACCACAGCTTATGGAATGTTCTACTCTATGACGTGATAGTGTGGATAAGCGACGCAGAAGAAAATTGCTTCGAAGTCACTGACTGTTTAGCCCCGCCCACCAACACTGTAATTGTTCCAAATTGTGAACACTTTGCGTAACCTCTCGGATCCCAACATTAGAGAATAGTGGATTATATTTTTTATTATTATATTTTTATTTATTAATTTTACGGATGATTCGTTTTCAAACAAGGCAATAAATTTTCTTAAGGACAATTAAAAGGACGCTGTGTCGAGTCTGACCGACTATATCTGACTGACTGATCTGCTGACTATATTGAATCTGACTGTAATGCTACATCACATAAGCGTGATTAACCGTTTATTAATGTTACTAGTTAGAGTTAATGACCCAGGGTTACTGGGAATTCTTCCTTTATGGAGAATAATGCTAATAAGGATGAAAATCTAAGGGCTGAGCTATCTGCCCTCTTCTGAATACTTCCATAAGCTCACAGACAGACACAATTAGCTGGAGTCACTGCAAAAAAAATGGCCGTTACGAATCCTACCTCTCCTACTGCCAGAACGACCAACTTCATTCTCTGGCATTGTGTTTTTGTCAGAACTGATGTTATCTTTACAGAATTAAACAGGGAAATAGTGTGAACTAAAAACTCCCCAAAACTCAGTTCATTTTAATTGGTATCTGTGCAATCAAGTCAAGGATATCGCTGAAAATTACGTGTTCCAACTAAGCCAGCCAGAGGCGACAGCGGGGTAAAAAAAAAACTCCATTGGCGACAGAATGGAGAAGAAAACCCTTGGGGGAATCCGGACTCAGTGGGGAAGGGGTGTGGGGTGTTTTTGAGTGGGTGGGCAGGTTGAGGCAGTTCACCTCTGGCCAGACGGACCAGCAGGTCGTTCCATGCTGCAACAAAGTTAGATTGTGATGTCTGGATGATGTTCTGACTAACAATCTGGAAAAGTTTTGAATCACAGTCTCCATTACATACGACCCACTCATCACTTTAACTTGGTATCTGATTTCTCACAGACGATAACAATCTTAATACAATTGAAGATGCCGTTCACAGGACAACTTGAAGAATCTGATAACTGGTAAGATCGGAGCGGATCGGATTAATAGCATGCATGTAAGCACACTCCCTCTCCAAAACCTGGCAGGGGTACAAGAGTCTGGAGGAGTGGAACCGTGTTCAGTCTACCAGAGTGAAAGGCAGGGTCAACCTAAATAACTCCTATATAAAATAAATAAAGGCAAAGTATTTGTTGAGAAATATAACCTGGCGACTTGTATTTATGCTTATACTCTTATTAGAACATTAAATCACATCCCCGGAACCAAATATGAGACTAATAAAGCGCAATTGAAATTTTGCTGCCTCCAGTGTTTCGGGGAAGTGAAATATTCCTCAGTCTGTGTGTAATGTAGAAAAAAAAAGGAAGCTAATAGGGTCATCCTAAGCTAACGTCTGAAAATGTGCTGCGGTGTTCAATTTTCATGGTACGCATTCAATTTTTAGAGCCATCTCACCCATCAAATCTGTACGGAAAATGATTTGCGCAAGGCGACATTTCATTTCGGTTTCACGCTGCCTTCCCACCCTCAGAGGCAACGGCCCAATGGGTTCTCTCTCATCTCGTCGGAACCGAGAGCACCTCCTCTCTAATCTCAGACCTCACTCTCATTACTCTGTGCTTTTTCCATCTCCGTATCCTCGCCATGGTAAATCTTTAGAGACGCCCCGGGCAATGTTAGGTTCTGCCCCTGAAGGATATTACACAGAATAAACTCCGACATCATTCGTGATGATGTTTTTCAAGTAGGCCATCAGGGGAAAAAAAAAAAAAAAAAATCACCCCTTTCTCCAGGAGTAATAGTTTTGTGCACTTTGTTACTGTTGCGGTGAGTAGGCAAAGGGGTGAAGTGTTAATCTGCGAACTAGAGCCCACATTTGTCAGAAAGAGTTAAAGTCATTTTAGCAAGACTACTGCAATATTTCTGGATAAAATAACACCTGGACATTTGATCTAAGGCTGCATCGGTTATGTCATGGCACAAACCACACACAGCAGCAGAAGCGTAATGCAAATGAAGAAATAAACCTCTGGTGCTGGAGCATGCCTAAAAGACCAATCCCCATATCTGGAATTTTTCAGCAGGTTAACAAACAACTGTAAGTTTACATTTATCAAAAGCTTACATTTATCTCATTTTTGTAACTGAGCAATTAGGGGTTAAGAGCTGTGCTCAGGGGCCCAGCAGTGGAAACGTAGCTGTGCTGAGGATCGAACCCACAAATTGCAGATGTGTTGCTGAGGCCGCTTCATGAGTCTCTTGACAGGATGCTGATCATAGACGATTTGCTGGTGGTTTGTCTAAATAAATAAATATGCTGGTCTGTAATCAGTGTTTACATGATCTAATTACTCTTCTCTTTGACAATAACTTTGGCAGGTCCGGTCTTTAATTAGTTCTGGTGGACATTTTATTAATTTTATTATACACTGGACAATTCTCTAGTCAATACTTCTTCTGTTTCACCTATCTGAGGATGTAGTCAGTTGTACGCAATTAGCAATGATTAGTGAATCGTGTGTGTTTAACAAACAATTTAGGAAATCATCCCGCATTTTCGATTAAATGAAGTAAAATGAACACAGTGTCATTTACGGTTGGGTTTTTTTCAGTTTCCCCTGCATTTCCAGTCAGCTTTTATCTACCAGCCTGTAAAGATTAACACATGCATCCTCTTAGAAGCATGAAGCCAGACAAACTACTTATAAAATGGGTCAGTATTAAACACAAAGGTTCATGCAATATGCCCTCTTACACATACTTTAGTTACTAAAGTATACTACTCTACATAAGATCACAGATGTTTGTGATTGGCTAGATGACTGAAGGGAAAAGAAGGGAAACGGCATCCCTTTAAAAGAGACATGCTATTTAACTCATTTAATTTATTTATTAATTTATTTATTAATGTTTCCTAATATCACATACATTACGGTACATCCCAGAAAACCCATCAGAAGTCCAAATATTCTAAGTGGATATATATGTATACCCCCTAAGAAAAAAAAGGGAAGAATGCCAGCTTCCCTTTTAGGAATTATCTTCAATATTTCTTTATGAGTAATAGCTTTCCTCTTTTTTATTTCGGAATGATGTAAATAGCTTTATTTTGTCACATATACTTTTTTTACAGCACGGTGAAATTCTTTCTTTGCATATCCCATCTCAGTAAGTTGGGGTTAGCAGGAGCAGCTATGATACAGCACCCCTGGAGCAGGAAAGGTCTTGCTCAAGGACCCAAAAGTGGCTGGCTGATGGTGGTGGGGTTTGAACCCAGGTCTTTCTGGTCTTTAGATCAACAACTTAGTCTGGCGTTGGCAGGGCTTGAACCCAGGTCTTCTTATCATTATAAGAAGTTATATATTATTATAAGTTATAAGGCTGTTAATCTTTTTCTAAATAAAAAGTTAAATTTTCCTCTGACATATCTCTTCAAAACATATTCATTACTTACAAGAAATTATTTGTCGTTAATAAAACAAACTTAATATGACTCAAAAAAACAACAAATCGTCACAGAGAAAAAAAATGGATGGAAATTAAAACTGAACACAATCGTTTTAAAACTGTGTACAAAACCTTTTTAATATATATTTTTGCTTTTTTAATTTGTATTTAATTGTACTGTTATATTTTATATATTATTATTCAATATAAAAACTTAAGTAATAATTAAACTTTAACTAACTACCAAACTACCAAAATCATTTTCCAGTAAAATAAAGCTTCCATTAGTCAAGCGTTGCTTTCAGGCACTTTATACACCTCTGAGTAGTCAAGGCAAAAGGCTACAAATACAAATGGACCGTCACTTATTTAACTCAACATGATAAAAAAAAACAATAAATAAATAAATAAATAAATAAAAAATAAATAAATAATAAATAAAAAAGAAATTAGTTAACACATACATTCATTCATTCATTTTCTATACCCGCTTATTCCCTAATTCGGGGTCACGGGGATCTGCTGGAGCCCATCCCAGCCGCCTGTGCAAGGGCGAAGGGCAGGAGGGGTACTCCCTGGACAGGTCACACTTAAACATATAAAATGTTATTTGTAACACACAATGGCGTTGTAAATAAGTGAAGAAGAAATTTGTAAATGAATTATGAAACAAAAAACAAAAGGCTGCTAAAAGATAACAAAAGTATTCCTTTGACCACAGGTGCAACTAAAATGACGTTGCTTTCAGTAATGCGTGCGGGCAAGGGTGCCAAAAAAAAGCATTACTGTTTATTTTACAACTTTTTCCACCAAATCATAAAAAAGCCTCTAGATGATAAGTAACAGCACACACGTAGTAGCAAACAAAGGAGTTAGCTGGGTAAATTTCCTCTTTGTGTTTTACACATGCACGTCCATGGGGACTTCCTGGATATTTTTTTTTAACAGTGCCCATGCTGTGCTGAATATACATTGCTGCCAAAAAATTCAATTAAAACACAATTCAAACATTCTATTATTCATAAAGTACGAAACTGCTGATGTATTATTAATACCATAAGTACCATCAGGGCTCATATCGAAAACAGCACATTTTCTACCTGCCGCCGGACTAAAATATCAGGAGGTTTCTATGCAGACAGAAATTAGGATGCAGGGCCGATCGTTCTGCCCATTGTACAGGACTCCATGGCGACGGCCACGGTCACCGGAGAGCCCCACAATCAGCCCGTGATTAAATTAAGGGCCCTAATACATTCACAAGTGTTTGTTAAAATGCCATCATGTGACACGGATTTGGTTTGTGCCCGAGTGTGATGCATCTAGGAAAGAGGCTCCTTTTATTAGATTTTTGGAGCGAGATTTAAACGCAGAACACACATTAATCGCATTATGGCGAAGGATGAGCATTGATCTGTTTCCTGCCATGCACTTAGTCTGGTGAGTTGCCATTTCATATCAAAAAGAAATTGCTGAAGCAGGTTAAGTGCTTCTGTACCCTTAATCTCTTAGGGAAATCAAAAAAGGGGGAGAAAGATGGATGGGGCGCTTTCAGCAGGAGAGGTGGGTGTCCGAGTGTGCAGTTATTGATGAGACGCACTGACATACGGTGACACTGATCATATACTGGCAGTACAGATCCCTGCTCTCTTTAATCAATATGTACATGTCCTGGAAGCCAAAAAAGCCCTACACAAAGAGCAACACATGTAGCAACAATCAATGTTAGTTACTCTTCCTCCGTGTGTTTTTTGTGTGTGTGTGTGTGTGTGTGCACGTTTTTTACTCTTGCTACCAGTGGTTAAAAGAAACTAATATTTTTATTATAGTACTTAAATATAGTATATTTTTCCATTTTTTCTACTTTTTTATGTATTAAATTAAATTGTAATACTTTTACTTGAGTTGCTTAACGATAAATTATGCAACTTTTCTAGATTTGTGTGCAAAGAACCAAACAAATTTGTAAATTTAATTGCTTTCAAGATGTATAGCATTTGTTGGGGGATGATATAATGTAATGTTATAGGTTAAATACTGACCCTTAAAAGTATTAAAAGTAAAAGTATTTCTTTGTTAAATAACTGTTTGTTGTTTATAACATTTATAAACTGTTGTTTTTACTGTCTGACACTAAAGTAAGGTTGGGTATCATTTGAATTATAGTGACTGTTTTGGTTTATCGATTATTGATATATTATTATTAAATCAATCAAAAATAAAACTTCAGTTTGCACATTTATTCTGTGGCAGCTAAAAACCATGAACAATAATTAGCATTTAGCCATTGATTTTACTAGAAACAACTAACTTTAACTTTAAGACAAAACAGAGTTAACTGCATTTATGAGGATACTTTGACAATTTTATATATATTTATGATTTGTTCGAGCATAAAAGACAACTTATTTTAGGACCCACTATGACAGGTAGCTCTGCGTGTGCAGCACGGAAAACAGCCAAACGTCTTGCACCTGAATGGTTTAAAATCCTGTTCTATACACTGAACTATTCTGCAGTGCAGTAACTTAAGTGGCTTTTAACAAAATACAAAATCTTATATTATAGGGGCAGCACGGTGGTTTAGTGGTTAGAACGGTTGCCTTACAGCTACAAGGCCCGGGTTCTATTCCCTTTTTTGGAGGCGTTTTTCTCCCTGTGCTTGCGTGGGTTTACTCCGGGTTCTCCGGTTTCCTCCCACTGTTCAAAAACCTGCATGTTAGGTTGATTGGTGATTCTAAATTGCCCATAGGAGTGAGTGAGTGTGTGTGTGTGTGTGTGTGGCCCTGTAATGGACTGGTGACCTGTCCAGAGTGTCCCCCTCCTGCTTTTCGCCCTTTCTGAGACAGCTGGGATAGACTCCAGCAGATCCCAGTGACCCCGAATTAGGGAATAAGCAGGTATAGAAAATGAATGCAGTATTTCTACTTGTACTCAAGTTAATTTATTTAACTAGCAATAATTTTACTCAAGTTTTAAGTACACTTTCCACCACCACCTGCTGCAATACTATTAAGCCATGCTTTAATATTGCTTCCTGTTGCAGTGGCATGCAGAATTATTATATAAAAATAACTTTTATTTAGAATTTGAAGCTTCAAAGAATTTAAGCAGCTCATTTATTAAATCTGTAGGGTAGTGGTTATGTTGCGTTTAGTTTCCTACCCAGGTCCATGCTTTTGGATGATTTGATGTGCTGATGCTCCATCATCCTCTCAGGAGCCTGAGACATCAGAGAGCTTTCAGCTGAGCGCGGGCCAGAGTCCCACTCCAGACTGATACACACACAAACACAGAGAAACACAAACGCATAATACACTGAGTGCAAATTAATAAATACACTGTATGCACATGGAGACGCCCTTATCCAGAGTGACGTACATTTAATTCTGGTCCCATGCCCTCTTTTTCTCTATTTTCCCTATTACCCTATTCTGTCCTATACATAAAAGCAAAATGCCCCCCAATTTTTTTTATTTTTTTATAAAGAAAGCCTTTGTAAAAGCTAGACTTTATAGTATTTTCCCTTTTTTTATCATAACATGCACAAAAAAGTTTTTGTCCCTCTTGTTTTAAATTGAAGTTATGAATACAGCATGGGGCATGGGGTAATATTTACCATTAAAAAAAACAAGCAAGGGGAGGTGCTGGCGATACATTAAAAATGTACAAACGTTGTATGTTGGTATACAATTAAATAAACCAAATAAAAACACAACTATCAAAGACACTGAATAAAATTACCTCTGATGGGGCAGTTTGTTCAAGCCTCCATTCAGGTCTTCATTTTGCCTATAGGGGCTAAATGCCATGTCTTCACTATAGCCCCCATTTGAAACTGTGATGGAAAGAGAAAGAGCGAAAGACAGAGAGACAAAGAAAAAGAAAAAAAAAAAAAATGAAAAAACATCATTAGATTGGTTCACCGAGCTGTCTGAGGGACATTATGCAGCTTAATTTGAGCTGGCTGGCTGCTGGGGTCAGTGTCAGAGCAGCGAGAGGTGACAGTGTGGCTGCCGCTCGGAGAGACGCCCAGAGACTGAGCCTATTATCAGCTTAACATGGTGCAATCGCCATCCACGTTTTAATGATCACTCGCACATAGACTAATGGCAGTAGTGGAAAAGATGGTGAGGATTTCTTACCTCTTAGTAAACGAAGTTAAAATCAGGTGTGTGTGTGTGTGTGTGTGTGTAGCGATTTGTTTTAGCAAGCCTGCACAGCGGTCCAAGATGAACAATGGAAAAATAATATGAACAGAGGGAGGAAAGGACAAACAGTGAAGTGGTTAAGAAAAAGAAATCCAGACTGAGGGCCCAGCTTGAGTCCTATTTGCCTAAACTGATTATGTCCAACTGCTCCACGCTCCCCAGCAACAGGACGCTTTCCACCTCCTGGACATTTGCTTACTAGACAAAGAGACACCATTCAGTATAATCCGGTTTGTTTCTGTTTGCGTAGGTGTTGCTTTCACTTGTGGCCGCAGCATGATCTGAATGAGATTTAAACCCATTTATGACCGATGTCTTGTGCGGTGATAACTAGACATGAGAAAGGGCAGATTAAGCCTTTAAAAAATGATCAGGGTGAAGCTTAATTTGAAGCGGGGGCCTTCGTCTGGAGTTCAACAACACGAAAATGACAACAAATGCCTTGGATTCCCAGACGCTTAGCATGCTGTCTACATTAACCTAAACAATGATGTGAGAAAATGACATTTTAGTAGTGACTAATGTCGCCTAAGTGCTTTTAAAAAGCTTTCTGCGACTATCCAGAATTTTTTGTATATGTTTCCAGGCATTTTTAGACACCAGACAATGCAAAAGTGAAAAATGTTTGAAGATGGTTCAATTAAAAAAAACAAAAAACAACCGTCAACATTCTTTTTCTGCACTGCTCCTGTATTTTTTTGGTGCAAAAGTTATTTCATTACGTTATTTTATCGAGCTTCCAAATCCTATCCATGGCCGGGGGCCTAGAGAACAAAATTAGCCATGCTCTGTGAGTGGGAGGAATGGTATACTCGCTCCCCTGTCAATCACAGCGATACTAGCCAAATCACGGGCGATTGTGAGCTCATGTCTTAAAAAACAGGGTGGTTGGTTGTTTTTACATGCCCCGGAGGAGACATGTTTGCCCTCACCAGGTTACAACTATTGTTAAAAATATTTCGATCAAGCTGATGAAAAATGTTTAAATGATGCATATTATTATTGTATATAAATGCACAAATAATAGACAAACTTGCCCGCTGAGTTGCTAACTAATTTCACTGCTGAATATAATATTAATACTGCTTAAAACAAACAAAGCACAAAAGTTTTTAAGCACTGGAGGCAAGTAGTCTAATTCTGGGTAAATCGTGAACTAATAATGATCCCTTCTGCACTCATCCGTTTTTTTTTCCAAATCAAATTCATGCTAGGACTTTTTCTACTCCGTAACCTGCACACTTGCCTTTATAGTAGCAACAACTCCGCATATTTAATGTCCTTGGGGTTGTACAACTACAGTAACTGTATGATAATCTCAATCCGAACAGAATATAAAGACGTGCGTGTTCATGCTGCCTCAGTTTAATCTCGGGTTTGAAACTTGTGAATGATGCGAATTAGCCAATAGGCACGTGTAACATTGTGTAAGTGTCAAAGGGTTTATTTTTGTGTATATGTAAATGTAAATCCCTTTATTTTGTCACATATAGTTTTTTTACAGCACAGGGAATTTTTTTTTCGCATATCCCATCTTAGTAAGTTGGGGGTCAGAGCGCAGGGTCAGCTATGATACAGCGCCCCTGGAGCAGGAAGGGGGTTAATGACTCAAAAGTGGCTGTCTGACGGTGGTGGGGCTTCCTGGTGTTTAACAGCTCAGGCTGGCGTTGGTGGTGGTGGGGCTTGAATCCAGGTCTTACTGGTCTTCAGATCAACAACTCAGCACCTTAACCATTTGAGCCACCACTGCCTTCACATATATGTGTGTAAGCAAGTCAGAAAAAAATTGTACAAAATGGTGTAATGTATTATTTAGAACACCATCCTTTCTTGTTTTCAAGGCAAGAGCTGGCCTTGTATCAGTTTAAGCCGAGGTGGTGGGACGTCCATGTTTTAGAAGACTAACATTAGCAAGCTGCAGTGAATAGTAGACATGCTGACTTCCTGTTTTAAAAATCAATGCTAAATGTACAGGAAAAATAAAATTACAGCTAAAACCAAAATATTAAGATGAGATGATAGTGATACAGTTTAAAAAATGGTGCTAAGGCTTGTACCACGATCTGTACCAGAGAACGGGAGCTGCTCTCCGCCTGTGTGATGGAGTGGCTATGCTTTGGCACCATGGGGCTAAAAATCGCGTCTGACAAACGAACAGATCGTGCAGTTCCGCACAGGCCAACCAGTCATCATTACTCACGAAGCCGCACAGCGATGACTGTTTATTAGTACCTCTCTCATCCGTTTGCGTGGCAGAGGGTGTGAGGGTGATTCATCAGCCATCTACACACTCGTACACACTCAAACAGAACTTTCAAATAAAGATGAACTGATGTTAAGGTGAGTGACAAGGAGGGTCTCGTCAAACGACTCTGTATTCCAAACACTCGCGACCGCGCGAACACACACTGCACAAACACAGTTATTTATCAGCTGAAATGTGAAATAGCAGCACTGGAAAAAGACATTTTTCCCTGAAATTGATGGATCAATGGCTGTTTGAGCTAAAGCACGGTTATTAATCCTAAACCACCCAAACCTTCAGCGGAAAATAAAAACACGGTGAAACAATTTAGCAAAACTACTTCGCAACATGCGCTTTCTTCTAGGGAAGTTTGACTACAGGTACGCAGGTGTGTTTTTGTAGTGGAATTATGGCTCAGAACTTAACATTTTTTTTAAGGTACTATAGTTTTTTAAAGTTAGTATAATTAGTATAGCATTAGTATTAATTAGTATAGCCTAAACTAACCAAAACTAAAACTGCTAAAACGTATCTATTTTGCATTTATTTATTAACCCTTAGTAAATCTGAAAGTAAATCTAAAATATAAAACTGTATACATTTCAAAAGGACTTAATGTTTTAGTGCTATAAATTTGTCCAGGTTTTGACGCCGCCGGTTTATATACCCAGCGCTGCTGAAACTTAAACTGTGAATGTGATAACAGTCTTAGTCTATAACTCCGTCTCAGAAATTATTTTTTTCTATGTTTTATAAATAAACTATTTCCAACTTCTCTATTAGAGCTTCTATAATACCAGCTCAGTCTCCAAAAATCTGATGATAAGCTGAAAACATGCATGAAAACATGGTGTAGTAGATGTTGGATAAGGAGCAGTTTTCTCTTAGGGGTTGTTTACTGAACAATAAGAGTATTTTTACCTGTACGGGAGTTTCCGGAGGAATTTGTATATCTCAACAACGTGAAAATCATCGTTTTCTGTCTTATAATTTTTAGAAAACGAGCAAACAAAAAAACTAATTTAAAAAAAACCTGTTGAAAGTGGCTATAATGTAAAAGGTGTATAAACCTATTACATTTTTTTTCTATTTACAGAAACATGCATTCTTTAATTATTTAAAGTATATCCTTGACCCTAATGTTTATTTTAATTTATGACATAAAAGCATCTCAGTTTATTGGACATTGAGACATTAGGCCTGTTTGAATAATATTCATGCATATGGATGCATTAATATGCATGTCCAAGTGTTTGCATGTCCAAGTGTTTTTTATTTGCACCCACTCAGATACTGACTTCTGACTTCTCCTGGGGATTTACCTTCAATCCAGAGTCATCATGTGTAAATGTGTATGCAGACGATGTGTCTGTGCTGGGAAAGCTGTGCCTAACTGTCTTCGCTCACACTGTATTAGCTCACATGGATGAAACCTGCAGATCGGTTTTTTGAACTGACTATTATGCGGTTCAAATTGTTTGTTATTTTACATGTTGATAGTGGGCCACGTTACTGAGGCGTGCTGGATAAAAAAAAACAAAAAAAAATCACAACATTAACATAATGATCGCAAGGTCAGAAGCATAAAATGCAAAACAAGCACATGAAGTAAACACTGCACAATAGAAGAAAAATGCTTTTATTTTTGCTTTAGTCATGAGGAGGTCGTACCTTGCAGCATTCCCAGCTGACTCGTAGGCAGAGAGAGAAAGAGAGAAGGAGAGAAAGAGAGGGAGATATTTGCAAATATCAAGTATTTATGAAACGTGAAATAAGCAGTAATACATAAGCAATAGGCAGAAAAGTGGGCTGTGAAAAGACAGAGATTGCAGCTTTTGTAATGTTGCTCAGTACAGTGTTCTACAAATCTAAATGAGAAATGAGGTAAAGTGGAACCAAAAAAAAAAAGGAACCAAAAAAAAAGGTTGCACTCTGATTGAACCCTGATTGAACCCTGCTTGTGGTGCTGCTAAAATCCTTAACCGCTTTTATATGTTCAGCTGATGGGATGGTTACCGGGACAGACTACAGTCGTCGCCACATTACATTTACGGTATTTGGCAGACGTCCTTATCCAGAGCGACTTTCATTTATCTCTTTCATTCAACTGAGCAATTAGGGATTAAGGTGGAGCTGGGAATCGAACCCACAAGTTTTGGGTTGGCAGTCCTTAACCATGAGCCACCACTTCCCACCCAGCTACTAAACTCTTACACTGGTAGTGAGGTTCATTTCATATTAGAATTAATTGCAGAAAAGCAACAGGGTTTTCATATTGAATTGATTAAATTAAAAAACATATAATAAAATCCAACTTAGCACTTAAAATTAGCACATTGGCGTAGTGGTTAGCACGGTTTCCTTACAGCAAGAAGACACAGGTTCTATTCCCCCAGTCCAAAAACATGTTTCTATAGAAGTGAGTGTGAGTGTGTGTGTGATGGACTGGCGACCTGTCCAGGGTGTCCCCCTCCTGCCTTTCGCCCTTTTATAGACAGCTGGGATAGACTCCAGCAGATCCCCATGACCCCAAATATAGAAGATAAATGAATGAATGTAAATTAAACCAAAGATGACATCCCATGACCCCAAATATAGAAGATAAATGAATGAATGTAAATTAAACCAAAGGCTGAACACTAAAAAAAATGATTTATGTTTAATATGTGCCTGAAATAGTGAGTTTAAAAAAAAAAAAGTGGCTGTAAATTTCATTTTATTAATTCACTATTTGTGAACCGATGTTTACTGTTTATTTTTTGGAAACAACAACAATAGCATTTGTAAGTCTGTATTTATTGAATCAAACAAACGAATCAAAAGATTCTGAATTAAAATTGAATCGAATCAGGACATCTGAATTGATACCCAGCTCTAACTGGTACTGGCATGAAGCTCATGCATGCAAAGTACGTCCAACATACAGATACAACAAGATCTTAAAGACTGTTATTAGGAGCGAGTGGCCCATTGTGTTAGCATAATGTCTGAAATACAGTGTGTGTAAAAACAGATTGCTTTGTATTTGGTTTTTAAAAACCCCCCAAGTGTCTCCCAATGTAGGATAAATAGGCTGTTAGTTTATCAGATGAGGGTGTGTGTGTGTGTGTCTGAATAAGCTGAAATGTTTATTATCACTCAGAGAATATCAGTGCTGAATTATAATAAATAATCATAAATTGTTGAATGCAGTGTTTGATGCACATGGGTAACTGAAGCTCACTGTTTTCTTTTAAACACATTATACCTCCAATTGTTCTGCTCCAATGTTCAAGGTGCTTTACGCCTGGAATCCTCACAAGAGAACTAACCAAATAACTTGGTTCGAGTATAAGTCACACAGCAATTAAAACAACTAAGAATGCACCTGAGTACGAGTACCAATTTTTTTTTCCATGGCACTCGCCAATACCGATATTGATACCTGTACTAGTTTGGGGATGTAGGATTTTATGTATGGCTCTCGGGGATCTCTTATTAATTCGTTATTTTTTCTAATCTTGCAGGGTCGGTTGCTGAGTGCTAACATTACAGCTTGGTTTGGCTAATCTAAACTTTAATATGTTAATGGATCCAGCTACAAATAAACAATATAAATAATTATTTAATGGGATGGAACACTATGCAGACAAAAAAAATTGAGCAAAACTACATAAACGCAAATTTGTTTATATCAACATTTATTTGGCTTTAGTTTTTATACACCGGTTTTGTAGAGGAAGTGGTAGCTCAGTGTTAAAGTTTTAGACTGGAAATCATCAGAATTTGGGTTCCATTTCCAGTATTTACTAAGTTTACAGGGACAGAAGGAAGTACCCCATGAACAGAATGACCTCTATATGAACATTTAGCTGTTCTGAATAATGTTCTTTCCATAGGCTCGTAATTCCTTGCTTCACCTCAGTCTCTTAGAACTTTAGACAGTAGGGAAAAATTTTTAACGCAATTATTTGGACGTCTTTATATTGAAATTTCGATTTCTGTCAATCTGTATCTGCTTCAATTGTCCCAAGACTGACAGCTCAGACTCTCTAACTCACCCACAGAGCGCTCAAAGATGTTGTTCATCACCATATGGGGCTGCACAGGGCTTCCGGATTGGCTTAGGAGGGCGGCCTGGCCGATGCAGCTATCAAAGGATCGATTGAGGATTCTGCGCGAATCTGGGTAGTCCTGCAAGACGGACAAACAGAAGCACAGCAAATGTATTAATAACCAATAAGTTTTGGAATTGCAGATGCAGAACAAGCAAATTTAGGAGTTTGGCTAACCAAAACTGCATTAGCATTCCTAAATACATTTAATAACACAGAGAGGGAACACACACTGCCAAAAAAAAGGTATCAATAAATAATATAAATAAAATATAAAAAAAAAAGTAAAAATTTTTATTTTATATATATAATTTTTATATATATAAATAAAGGGTTCTGGGGTGTTCGGTGTCCAGTTTTTATACTAAATTAAATAATAAACATTTTTCCTACAGGGTCTATGTACCAGGGATGCTCCGATCAGGATTGTTGTAGCTAATACGGCGTACCGATACGATGCTGATACATTCCGATGATTCTTTATATAACTGTAGGCTGTAATAATGTAACGTATGTAATGAAATGTAACTATCGTTTTAACAGAGTATTATCTAATGTATTAAACTACTAAAGTAAAAAGTATTCAAACCACAGTGATTATTTTAATATACCAGCTTTGCGTATTCACCATACGTCTTGCGGTAACTCGTTTCCAAGTCGTATTAAAAGTTTTGGACAATGTGTCTCCACGTGTGGTTTCTTTGACACATAAGACAAACAGCAGATTGTTCATTGTTACTTGTTTAACGTCGCTGTAATTCCACACCAACGACGATATGACTGCGGCGCCATAACATTTACGTCTCAAAGAGTAACGTACGTCCTCATGCATTAGAGTCATCAAATTGGGGTGAGTTCGTAGTGAGTACTGATCTTTATCTCAGGCCGACTGATCAGAGCGTCATTAGTCTGATGTACACAATGAAATATGTGATCAGAAGTGGGGGAATTGTCCAGTGTTCTGGTGTTGGAAGCTGTGATTGGTGTTGCCAAGCTAGTTCCTTTTCCTCCTATATGTTAGATGACTAAGCAGGAAAGTTCAGTTGTCAGTTAAGAGTTTTCCTCAGGTTACTGACGGAGTGCATCTTTCACACAGAAGCAGCTTTTTATTGTAAGCTCTGTGAGAAACACATGGCTTAACATTTACTTCGTTGAAGGTCAGGCATTAAAAACCATGATAGATGGAAAAACATCTTAGACTGTATAATATTTCCCTGGTATCATGCAACACAAAAACAACTGAGTCATCAGGTTCTAGGTTTTTTTTATATTCTGCACCTTATATAAACAAGGCTTAAAACATTAAAACCACAAAAATCAAGTCCACAGGAGATACTGTGCAAATGGGTAGATAGCTACAGTATGTAAGCTGAGAGCCGGTGCTGGAGATGAAATATTACAGCAAGAGATCGATGGGCAAGAACGTGCAGTATCACAAGAGCCAAAGATAACAAAGACCAGATACTTTTAAAGCTTGTGGCGCTTTCCAGAAATGACAGACGGCTTTTACTGCAAGAGGCTGAGACAGCAAGAAAGCGGGAAAACAACCCCAGCTTATAAAAGAGAGGTTTCAAAATGATCACTTCAGTAAGCTCAATGGTTAAGGTGTTGGATCACTAATAGGAGGGTTACGAGTTTGACACCAGGACCACCAAGCTGCCACTAAGCTGCTGGACCCCTGAGCAAAACCCTAAACTGCTCAGCTGCATAAATTAAATAAATGTCACTGTGGATTAGATAAAAATATGTAATTGTAAACTGATCCAAGTATTAGAAATCTGGTTTGGAGACATTATTAAAATACATCTGCATGTTCTTTAAGGTTCTCCAGATTTTCACCGAGCTTTGGTAAAAAAAAAAAAAAATAATAATATTTTTTGGGCTCTAATTAGGTCCCAGCTTGACTTATTATACATGAGTTCTTTTTTAAACTGAAGAATAACTTTCCTATAAGTTTTATAATTACCGCTTTAACCAAAAAGTTACAGTGAAAAGAAAAATAATAAATCGTAAAGAAAGAAAGAGCCAAAAAAATTACTTTTCCATCTGTATCCCTACTGACTAAAACATCACAGTGACAAAGGAAGGCAGGGAAACCAGCATGGCCAGAGATTAACTTCCTTTACTGAAGGACAAGCTGGAAAACAGGATGAGAAAAACGAGTATGAATGAAAGACAGCAGGACTGTGTGTGTGTGTGTGTGTGTGTGAGTGAGAGAGTGAAAGAATAAGTAAGAGAGAGTGGCTGTCAGGGAAACTGAATGAACACTATCGTGGTACAGTTCCCATGCCCTGTGCCTTCTCAATAAGTGTGTGTGTGTGTGTGTGTGTGTGTGTGTCATCCCCAGGATCCAGCAGGGCAAGCCACAGCAGTCCAAATTCTGTCTTAATCAGCACAACAAAAGGCACATTTCATCGTGTCATGTAAAACAGAAGCATGCTGGCGGGTGCACTAGCCACTGCAGCACTGGCACACACTGGGCAGCGCTGGCCTCTGACGCAGAGAAGTGTTTCAGCTTCCACCTCCTCCAGTTCCACCCACTGGACCTCTCCTCATGATTAGTGTTGCACCGTGGGGAAGCGGTGGCTCATGGTTAAAGGTGTTGGACTACCAACCCGAAGATTGTGGGTTCGATTCCCAGCTCCACAAAGCCACCACTGTTGGGTCCCTGAACAAGGCCCTTAACCCCTAATTGCTCAGTTGTGTAAAAGAGATAACTGTAAGTCGCTCTGAATAAGGACGTCTGCCAAATGCTGTAAATGTGATGTGATGTGATGATCACAGGTGTTTAAATGGTGCAGTTGGGAAAGATGTTATAAAATTTGATAGCTGGCCGGTGCCGTGGTGTTGTGGGTTTAAGGCGCCGACAGTCGCATGCGCTCCGGCGTTGCGCTTTGGCGACCCAGGTTTGATTCCGGCTCCGTTTTTACCAGTCCCACCTTTCTATCTCACCTATTTCATCCCTCTGCCTTATCAATTAAAGCAAAAAATGCCCAAAAATATCTTTAAAAAAAAAAAAACCCACCTGGTTGCCGAAGTGAAGAAATAAAAATGTGTAATTTTGTTTTTCAGCCAATTCTTAGCAATTTATTATTTTCCCTTTTAGTTAGAAAAATAATTAGCAAACTCTGAGGAAAGTTACTCTCTGAAGTTTATAAGAATTTGTATAATTAGTCAAGCTGGGTCATAAACAGAAAAAAAAAAAATGTTTTGCATCTCTGGATTTTTACCAAAGCAGAGTAACACATGCATATGTATTTTAATCAGAGCTCCAAGACAGATTTTTAATAATTAGATTGAGACAATGTACAAATACATATTTTTATGAGCATCTTCTTCAGTAATTGCTTTATTCTGATCTTTTTTTATCTATTAGGTACCGCCGAATTTGCATATTTATTCACACCTAGACGCAAGTTTAGCATCTCCAGTCTGGCAGCTTTTTAAGCAAAATAAGAAAATATGTAAACACACACACACACACACACACACGGCACCCCAAACAAGCAGCACATCATTTTGAGGTAAATGTTGCTAAAGTTACATTATGGAGCTGGGCTACCAAAGCTTATAGAGATAGAGATGAATTTCAGTCACAGTCCATCAGGATTATTATTAGTTTATTAGTTATAGATATTGTTTTGTGGACAAATATTTGTATAACCGCAAAAATAACATTCACAATACTGACATTTGTATGTTGTTTAAACACATATTTCTCCCCCTTTTTTACAATTATTTATGATAAAATAATAATAATATTAATTATTATAGTTGTTATTATTATAATTATTATATTACATAAAAAGTGACTTTTTAATAGAACTGTTGATGTTTGTCCAATCAGCAGTATAATAATAACTTTTGGCCAGTAATGATCTTTTCACTAGAGGCTAAACTTATTTTCAGTCTGTCCATCCTACAGTACATGATGCAACACTGCGACATACCACCATTGTCTTAACACACACACACACACACACACCATTACCCTCTCGGTCCTCTACCCAGGTTACCATATTCTAAACCCAAATCCATTTTAAATACAGGGTAAAACATCCTTGTCTCAGCTCTGGCTCCCCCTGCCTCCCCACCACACCCCACTGAGGACCAGGACTGCTTATCCACCAGCCCTTAAACAGATTATTTTTAGGAACAGTCCGAACTTCTGCAATAAAGCTCAGTCCTATAGCCAGAGAGGCTGCTTTAATGTCCAAAAGCAGCTGCAGGCTTCGGGAAGTGTGTATTAAGGTGTTGATTCATTGTATGTCCTTAGATCAGAATTTACACACCCTCTGAGACCGGTGCAGAGAAGGAGGACAGGTTTTAATGGTCAACTAAATAAAAGTTCCACCAAATCAGGAGATATAAGGAATAAATGAAAGGGAGAGGGTGTGGTGTCTGTCCAAAACCCTTTTCTTTCTTCCTTAAAAGCGATGCCATGAATCAGATTCCAGTTGTAATCAGAAAAGCATCACTTGTCTTTATTCTTTAAAATATTTTAACACAGTTTAATGTCTAATAAGTTAATGTTTATTCATATTCATGAGCCATCAACGAACTCAAAGCTTAAACAAAAAATGAATTCAGTAATACCTGTGGTCACAGAGCTAATAATGACAAGAAAATATCACCGACGTGTCTAGCATTAATATACATATAAACATTTTTGATGTGAGTAATGGAATTGGTCACCTGACCAATTTACTCAACAATACTAGATGTGTGCGATATATACACAATATATAGATACAACTAGCATATTTGGATAATATAACCTTTAAAATTGGGAAATATTGACTCAAAAATCACATTGTATTGCAGCGTTCATTTGGTGGCCAGTTACAGCTCACTATTAATATAAAACCCTACTAGATTGCCTACCAGAATGTTGCTAAAAGATACAAGCAGCAATTAATCCCTAGCAACTGCAACCACCAACACAATGCAGAGCCACTACATCACAGCTAGACTACTTACAGGTCCACCCCCCTGAACAGAGTGCTTTCTGTTATTAAGGTTAATCGTCTGACGCCATTTATTGACTAACTGTTATTCATTGACCAAAACATTACAATAATAATAATTTTCTTTACAATTATTATTATTATTTTTTTTTCTTTCACATGTTTTTCAGGACTGGAAATTTGGGCGTTAAGCTTCAGGGATTTGCAGGTTTTCCAGAACATGTGGGAAGCCTCCCTACAGGCTGATCTCTGCATACAGGAGCTGCCAGTTTGTAGGCGTTTGGAGACTGGCCAACGGCAGGGGCAAAACACCAATTTCTGCTGGCCACCAATGTTGATGGCAAAATTCTAGCTGGCAGAAAGCTTGTGCTGTTTTAGTAATGGAGCTTTGCCCACCTTACATTAACCTCTGTAAACATCTGTACACAATCGTCTATGAAAGAACTTAATTCTGACCATATGCTTTGCTATCCCATATCTATCTGAGTGATGTATTGGGCTTTGTCATTGGTTAGAATAAAAAGATTGGTTTTCTTTTCTTTTTTAAAAAAACACATACAATTTCTGATACCCACATATCTTTAGTCAGCTAATCACAAGTGTTTACATGGTACCAGATTATTGGAGAAATGATAAAGTGATAGCTGAAACGGTGGCTTTAGGTTGATGATTGAAGGATCCAGTCCCACCACTGACAATCAGGCACTGTTAGGCTTTTGAGCAGGGCCCTTCTATGCTCCAGGGGTTGTTGTGTAATGTATATAGGACAAAGATTTTTACTTACACTTAAGTAATTGTTAAAGTAAAACTTGTTTTACAGTTTTGTTTTATAGAAGACGGCTAATCTATAAAACAAGATTTAACATATTTGCACATTTTTAACTTAATTTAATAAGTATAATATGTCAACTAAAGAGTCTCAGCCTCAGACATCACACCCATGGACCGCTGGCTAAATGTCTGATGCATAATCTGTAAACCTATAAAAAATTTAAAGATCATCTTCTGATTGGCTGAAGCGTACAGGATTTCCAGTAGATGATTGCGTCACGTTAATTAAAGGTAGGACTGGAAACAACTTAAACCCGTCTTATGGAATAAGTTAGCCGCTGTGTTTCTGCTGTGTCATCGATTGCAATGATTCATGAAGAAATGATTTACCAGGTCCTTACCGGTCTGTTAATATGGTGAGATTTCCATGCCAGCACAAAACAATACATCATTGTTTGCTTTGGACGGGATTTAGTCATCATGAGGACAAGGTTCCCAGAAATTTTGCTCTCTGAAAAGTCTGGCTACGTAGGACTCATTAACAAATATGAGCCACCAAAACATTAAAGTGTTAATAAGCCTACCATTGTGTAAAAATACATAGCGACACCTCTGTGATTAAACGGGTGAACTGTAATAAAGCATTAGCGAACACAGGGAAGTGCAGTGAAAAAAGCTTTGCGCTCAGAAGGGGATGAAAGAGCAGCAGCAGAACACAGCTCGAAAGCAAGGTTCAGTCCGGAGAGAAAGAAATAAACTATAAAGTGGGTGTGGCTTTGAACCTTCCATTTTTTGCTCCACCTTTTAATTTTCACCAACAAACTGCACTAACTTTCCACTTTCATTTCTTTTAATCTACTTAGCATGAACCTTAACAGAAAAAAGACATGCAATGATGGTTGATAAGCTCACAAAAAAGACTTTGTTCCTCTGTCTTTGACCCCAAACCATGAATAATCAGCACAGGCGTCTGAACTGCACAATGGCGTGGCAGAGACAGCACAGGGCAGTAAGAAAAGCCCAGACAGATGCTAAATAACGCAGGGCGAGGTGACCGAGTTAACGCCTCTGAGATTTACCTGGAGGGATGGCAGAAGAGCTCGAAGAACAACAAGCTGGATCATTCCTCTGAGGTTCCCCTCCATGGACATGGACCTGCGCAGCGTCTCCATGGCCTCGTGGTTGGACTTCCCCAACAGTGACTCTCCGTTCACGGCAAGCAGCTGGTCGTTGACACACAGGCGACCGTCCTGTACACGAAATAGAGCAAGAAGAACATAGGAATTCTGATCATCACTGCACATCGCCAGAGACGTTCCACGTCGTTAAATGTAACCATCAACTGATGTAGTATGACATGTACTGTAAATCTTCTGTTAATAAAAACATTTTGTTGCTATATTGAGTTACTTTAAAAGGATAGAATCTTTAACGCTACGGTCTCACAGGAAATTAATGACGTTTGTGAAGATAAATCTATTCACACCACCATGTTGTTTACTTTATGCTAACAGTGCACACAGTGCACTCGTTTATCTCAATTACCATTCTGAAATAATTTTCACAGCTAAAAACCAAACACAGTCTGTGTTAATGCATCATGGAATTGATGAGATACATGAGATTCCAATATACATGTGAAATATAAATGCAGCTCTTAAACAGATACAGCCAGGACTCTTAATTATATACCGGAACAGCCATGCACAAATCCACACACACACACACACACACAGTTTCAGGCTTGATGACCCGTAACCTCGGTCATTAATGGTGTGTGTTGATGGAGAAGTCATGGCTAAATGAGGTGTAGCTCTGTGTGTGTGTGTGTGTGCTCGTCTGGTGAAAGTGGACATCATTACAGTGGCCTCTGACTGAGCAGATCTGTCCTCCTGACACCACAGCACATGAGACAATATCCTATTGTCAAAAAGTGAACCTATACTACCACATGTCCCCCACCTCAGCCGTAATTCTCAACTATTTGTTTTTTTTGACACTTTCGCACCTTAAAAATAATTCAACAGAGTTTAAATCCAAAACAAAAGGGAAAGGGTGCCATCTGATCAGAGGCTGTGGTGTGTGTGTGAGAACTGGTAGTTGTCGGAAGTGGACAACAGCGAAACGCCTCTTGGGTGTGAAAACAACCCAGCCTGCAGCACATGGCTCATTAAGCAGAAAAGACCCAGCGGGACACCAGTACATCGCACAAAAACACACACACACACGCGCGCGCGCTCTCCCACGTACAGCGGTGACACCACAGACAGGAAACGAACTACTATATTGGCTAATTATATGACTGTACAAATAAAATAAATGCCGTTGAATAGAGTAATGCAAACAGAAACAAAATCCCGTATCTGAGTTTATACAAAGATGGGAAGGACAGGGTTTGCACCTCGACAGACAGACAGACAGACAGGCAGACAGACAGACAATAGTTCTTGTTAAAAAACGACTATTAAGTTTCATAAAATTGCCCAAAAATGTTTGAAAAATTTGAAAATCAGGTCCTTTCTGGTCCCACCTCTTTCTCTATCTCCCCCATTTCATCAGTTTGTCCTATCAATAAAGGCAAAAACTGCCCCCAAAAAATATTAATTAAAAAGAAAAAGAAAAACAACTTATGATAAACATATGTCTGTTCACTAACATATGTCTGTTCTTTGTTATTCCGAGTTCACCGGCGCCACCATCACTTAGAGACAATATGGCAGTTTCTCAGTGATTTCCTGTCTTCTAAACCGCCATCCAGACAAGACCAAGGAAACTTTGCTGGAGAATAGGTAACCTAGTGGTTTATCTGGTCAGAGGAGAACTTCGGTCCTACCTGCCTGTCAACATACTGTAAGTGCATACCTGTCTGCATAGGCTGGAGTCGACTACAGGAGTCTGAAAAATGGCACCATGTTCGCAGGTGTGATTGGATTTCGGTGTGTTTTAATAGTGTGACAGTTTGTGTACTTTTACGAATTAGTTCAACAACAACAGCAGCAGCAGCTCGTAACCGGGTACTATTTTTGTTTGGTATTTTAGTACTGTTAATAACTGTAGTATAAAGTTTTCTTGCAGGGGAATGACATGATGTATTATAGTCATGCTGTCTCTGATCTAGTCGGGACGTATACGTTCGGTCCTTAGCATATGTTCTATTACAAGAGTGTGTAAAGTATTGTAAAAGAGTTTTAATAATTTAAATGTGTGTATTATCGATCTCAAAGCAACCAGCAGTTTGGATTTGGATAGTACGATCCTCAAGAACAGAAGAAATGCTGTCTAATTCTGATTCTAATTCTGTTCAACTACAGAAAACGCTGAACAACTGCTGCTTTGATGCATAAGGAGTTAAAAAAGGACACTTATTCTTTTAGAAACTGCTTAAGTACAGTACTTTTCTATAAACCCCACATGCCTGACATTTCACTTTCGAGTACATGTACGCCTGCTGGACGGTGCAGGAGTGCAATGCAAACAAGAATCTTTGTCCACCATCGTTATATTTAGCATCATTTGTACCGTAATGAATTTGACATATTTTCTGCTTCTCCCTTTTTTGTTTGATTAATTGCATTTGCTTTTCTGGCATTTGGCGAGACTTTCTATACAGAGTGACTCACATGTATCTTACTTTTTATCCAGCTGAGCAGTTGAGGATGAAGAGCCTTACTTCAAAGCCCAGTAATGGCAGCTTAGTGGTGTTGGGAATTGAACCCATGATCTTCTGATCACCAGTACAACACCTCATTCACAGAATTACTCCACCTTGTAGTGGCAGAAGTTAACATTGTACACAGTACATCCTTTGGGTACCGTAAGAGGTGGCAAAACAATCCTCTGCGTTAGATGATGGAAAGGGGTGGGCCTCCAGTCCGTGGCAGGTAACGGTGACGAGTTTAAAGCACCTTAGGTCATGATTCTTTTTATGCATTTGTTCCCACCTTCTATTTTTATTATAGTATTAAAAACTCTAAGCTACACGAACTGTGTAAGCAGATCCGATATAGTCTGATATATTTTCCATCAACTTATATTATTTTCTTGGATGTAGCAATAAATCTGCAAGCTATGGCCACACCTGATTCTATCTGCTGGCTCTTACTACATCACATACAGTCTAGGGAAAAGATGCATCCCACCCACAGGCTTGGGACACTTCTAGCTAATTAGCATGGGCACGGAGAGTATTTAATTAGCGTTAATGCACTGCAGCTACTGTAGCACTAACTCTGACTCTGTAATTACAGCATAGTGTCATCAGGGGCTACATTAGGAACAACAGACCTTTTAGTCCACACACACAAATAAAGAGAGGGTAAGTGTGTGTGTGTGAGAGTGAGACAGAGAGAGAGAGAGAGAGAGAGAGAGAGAGAGAGACCTTCTCTCCAGCAGTCTGACTGTGGCCGTTATGTGAGCTTGGGGTGTAAAAGTGCACCTTTATATGAATTAAGTGCTTCTGGCGTTACCCGGAGAGCCCTGACTTCAGACCTGATAAACATCACCGTGAGCCTTCTCTAGTTTTACACACTCATTCTCTCAGTTTCACATGTACAGTAAGGAGGGAAAAATTATTTGATCCGCTGCTGATTTTGCACGTTTGCCCACTGACAGCGAAATGAACAGTCTATAATTTTAATAATGAGAGACAGAATAACAACAGCAGCAGCCAGAAGGATAATTTGCGAAGGGGTCAAGTACTTTTCTCACTTATTAAAATGCAAATTAATTTATCAACTTTATTTATTCATTTATTAACTTTTTTAAAAGTTTTTTTTTTCCCCTCTGTTGTCATTCTGTCTCTCGCCAAACCTTATATTAAAATTATAGACTGATCATTTCTTTGTCAGTGGGCAAATGTACAAAATCAGCAGCGGATCAAAAACATTTCCACCCTTTAACTGTATATAACTGCAGACACACAGATTTGCTCACACACACACACACACACAACACACACACACACACATTCTCCTTGATAGCTGGTTATTTTTAGGTCCTCTCATCACATGGATTAGCATAAGGAGGCTGATGAAAGGAAAAAGTGTGACATTCCCCCCCTGCCACACTGCACATATGGACACCCAGGATGGATTCTAACTTGTATTTACAAAGTTCTCACAAGGAGAATTTATCAGGAGAACTAACCCAAAAATCATATAGTATTAATCAATGCTTCAATAAGCTTATATAAGGGTGCTAAATGATCAGGAGGGGAAGTTTATTCTTAAGGAGAAAACTCAGTCAGTCTACGTAAAAAATTATTGCCCCATACGGAATAATGTAAATATTAATAATCTGTTTCAGCCACCCAAAAATATTACCAATCCGAATTAGTTCAACTACATCAGCAGTGTGGAATCAAGTGCTATTTTTATGTTTGGTATTTTAATACTGTTACTAACTGTAATATAAAGTGGGCAATAAAGAAACAGCAAAGTAGTTATTTATTTACTTAATTATTTTAGCTGGTTGGCAAAAAATAATTTACCGGGTTTTGCTGGGGTTACTATAAACATTTAATTACATTAATGACCAATTGGCATGTGAAGAACCACAAGCCAATTTGCATTCTGTCTATAGTAAAAGGCTTTGGACAGCGATTCTGCACAGCGGGTGGGGGGTGGGACGTATACTTTTACAGTGAGCATTTTAAGATATTCTACCTCAAGCGTGTGTATTTGTAAAAGTGTTTCGGTAATCTAAAAGTGTGGATTATCCATAAAAAATAATGTAAATATTAATAATCTGTTTCAGCCACCCAAAAATATTACCAATATTACAAACTCACAATATTATAATCATATTTTGCAAATAAAACAAATCTAAAGATTTAGAAAAAAAAACAACTTGCAACCCACCAATCTGTCAACTATAACAACAAAATCACACAGAATTTGAACACATGCTCAAGGCAACGTTGTGGGTCGACTCTTTTTTCCAGACTGGCAAGAAACTTTGAACGGTTTCCAAACGTGCACAGAACTTGCTTCGTACGCTGATGCAAATTTCTTGCAAATTTTCAATTCTTAAGGCGAAACTTTGTAAAGGAGGGTCTTTGTATCCTGCCCTTTCACTGTATCAGCTTTTCTGCATCTCAGGTTGTTGGTGAATAACAGTTACAAGCAACTCCTGAGTGTGGTGATAGTAACAGGAGGACCTGTAAATGTTCATGCAATGCTGTCGTTTTTTTTGGCTAGAAAAGCAAAGTTGTCAGTTTAACTGTATTTGGTAGTGACGCCGTATCTAAACTTTACAATGGGAGTGGATTAAAACACGACAGCTAAAACATGGACAGATAATCCAGCACTACTGTCCTTCGCAAAGCTTAATTGTCTTATAACAGCATGTCCTCTCAGCACATGGATTGTACAGCACATACTCAATGTTTTGCCGAAAACCTCAGTCATGTGTCAATTTATGTGAAAATATATAAAATACTGATTACTATCGGAATCCTGAGTGGGCAAAAAAAAAAAAAGGTATTATTTAATTACTTAATTATTTTAGCTGGTTGGCAAAAAATAATTACCTGCTTTTGTTGGAGTTACTATAAACATTTAAACAACTACATTAATGACCGATAGGCATATAAAGAACCACAAGCCAGCCAATTTCCATTCTGTCTAAAGGCTCTAGACAAATAATAATCAAGCTCAAATACAGACACATGCTTGGTAGTAGTCAGAACTCGGTCCTCCAGCATACAGTGATTCCCATGTTGACACGACACCCTGCTGACAGCCTCTCTATTTGCTTAGGAAGGTCAAATACAAGAGCCACAGAGGTCAGGGGTCAAGGGAAAATGCCAGCTGCAACTTTTGCAGATCATTAGGCTATTGACGGTCTCCACTAAGAGATCCTGTTTAACCTGAGGGCTTGGAGTTCATATCTCTTCATTAACGTAGCCTGACCTGCAGCTGTGCTTTTCACTACAGTTCCAACATTTATCTCTTAATTATTAATACGGCAGTGAGTTCCTACCTATTACCTCGTTAAATATGCATTGATAAACTGAATGATTCCTCAGACAGTGGAAAAAGTGTCCTGGTTTAGAATAATTAGATCAACTGAAATCAGAGAGAACATTAGATGTTCATTAGATGTCATGTGACAACAAAGAAGCGAACAGGTCTGTATGTAAACAGAATTACTGTGCCAAACAGTCCAGAAGCTGCAGTACCTTATAAGCAGCTCCTCCATGGATGATGGACTTGATGAAGATGCCCAGGTCTTCACCAGTTTCTCGTGACTTGTTGCCTTTAAGGCTGACACCCAGGCCAGCTGAGCCGGAGTCGTTCAGAGGCACCTCGAACATCAGCTGCTCCTTTCCTTCCTCAGGCAGTGCAGCATGCAACACTTCCTCTTTCTAAGAAAGATAAAGATGGAGAGAGTATTGAGGAGAGCGAAGAAAAAGACAGAGGGAGAGAAAGAGAGAGAGAGAGAGAGAGAGAGAGAGAAAGCGAGAGATAGAGAAAGAGGTCATTCCATTTGAACATAAAAATACCCTATTTTACCAAAGAATAGCACAACCTTTTCATGCTCCCTTTGTGAAAGGCGGCCTATTCTGAGAGCTCCGGGGTCATTTAGAGCCATAATCCATTCTCCATTATAGAAGCCCCAATGCACACTGAGCCCTGCTGGATATCCCCTTCTGTTTTTTGGGGGTTTTTTTTTTTTTTTTTTTTCATTTTTTCACCCATAATGCTTCCGAAATGACCTGTACATGTTTTTAGCGAAATTTTCTTTTAGAATAAGAGGGTTAGGGGAAAAGAGAGAAAAAAAGTGAGAAAGGGAGGGAATAAAAATCATTATTCCATGGGCAGAGTGAAAACACAATCTTTTGTCGCTAAGGAAACAAGCCAGTAACGAGTGTGTGCGAGTTTACTGCACCCGTAATTGATTTTTGAAGAAAAAGAAAAGTGTGAAATGAGGACTAAAAAAGAAAAATGACCATAGAACTAATTTATGAAAACCTGTGCTTGATCTATACAGTAACAGGAAAAAAGAAGCGCTAGCATGCATGCCATGGAGCCGAAGATAATGAAGTCAGTAGAAGTTCTGCACTAAATCTACAAGTCTAAGTCTGGAGTAAAAGATGTGCATATCCAAATTGGAGGCTGTCTTTAAATCAGTCTAAAGATTTGCCAGCAGTTAAAATTGCGGGAGGAATAGAAGGATAAGCTGGGCATGAAGAAAGAGCTAAGATGAAGAGTGTGTGGGTCAGCAAGGCCGGGTTTATCGCTGTTTACAGGAGGATTGCGGGTTCGGGATGGATTAACTGTTTTCTGTCTCGCTCTGTCACAAATACATGGTGCTGGGAATAAGGAGGAGTCTAGGAATGTGCCATTAAAGAGAGAAAGAGAGAGAGACAGATAGAAACATAGTGGTGGCCTGGAATGTCCTTAATCCTTAATGTCACATTCAAAGTAGTTCAACCAACGTCATACTTTATCTGTGCTATCAAGGTTGTTACAAGGCGGTGTGTTACCTGCGAGTTTGCGGAGTGGCAGGATCGGTAAATGGGATAGGAGACCAACCGGGATCTCCTGAACTAAAGAGGAGTTTTTTCACCTCTCTCAATAAACACAGTAAACAAGCCACCACCACCACCCCCCTCCCCCCTCCAGGACCTTACAATGCAGTTAAATGTCACGGCACATCCGAGTCCACCGAATTCTGCCTGTACCGTATGTTTAATCAGCAAGTGATCCTACAGGAGACACGTGTCAGCACAGAAAAGGGGTGAAACTGCAGCGTCGTTTCTTCTCACTTCTCACAACAAAAAAAATTGTTATAAGCTCTAAGCCACAATGAGAGCTCAGTTTAAACTCAAATACACCCCCCACCCCCCGGCGATCCAGCTTTCGGGTGAAGTTAGCAAATACGTCGGCAATAAGCAGTCATTCAAACCAGTACACTGAGTAAGTGATGGGTACGCCAAACACAGCCGGTGTCTAATCTGTATAGCCAGCATCTGCTCATGCGGTGAGGAGAGCGTCTTAATGAAGAAGGAGACACATGGAGTCATCAGCAGGAGCAGATGGATGAGCATATCCATAGGTACAAGAACAAATGACATTCTGAAGGTTTAGTGACGAGCACATACACATCTGTTCGAGACAGGAGATCTCCATCTTTCACTTCCAGTTCCACTTTTTCCTTTTTTCCCTCCCTCTCTCTAGCGCGCATGGCCGAACAGACGGCTCCATTTGGTAATGCATGGCTTTGAGGAGATTCAGAGACCTCCTGCAGCGTCCCAGAGGACAGCCAAGAGAAGTAGGATGTGTCTCGAGGGAGTGGCAATGCCAGTGGTCCTCTATGGCCTTCATGACTGAGTGATCTACAATGACCACAGTAAACAAAAGCTTTAAACAAAAGCTTGGGGTCTCCTTCCAAGACCCCTGATCAGGAACACACACACACAAACTCGCCTTATGTCACAGCATGCCCCATTTTACTGATGCGTAACGTGCCTAAATAAGAAGGTTAGAACACTAACCACTTTAAACTGGAGCCCAGAGCCGAAGGCACATGACGCACCACAAGTTAGGAGAGAATGTTTTGTGGCTAGCAAACATTTCAGCTAAGATTCAGCCCCTGCAGCCGTGCGGTGTGGCACGAGGAACAGCTTCTCCCGGAATTCACTATTCGAGTGCCAGAAGATTCGCGTTCTGAGGAACCGCACTGGCTATGCTGCAAGATTTACTGAGCAAACGCAGCCAAATCAAACCTTCAAAATGCGACATATTACCAGCAACACGCTGAGCAAAGCTGTTTTTTATTACGTGAAGAGCAAAAGCCTTCATTCTTCTGACTGGCGTCCATTTAAGAGCAAGTTTTCAGGAGTTTAGTTTCTGCTACGAAGCATTCCGATACTTTCCAGTTAAACGTATTTGGCTGTTTGTCAGCCAGGACTCTAAAATCCAAAAGCAGCCAAGAAACTGTGGTTGAAATTTAGGCAGTCATATACATTCCACTATTAGAAACACATTCAGCTGTCTCCCAGTATTACACACACACACACACACACACACACACACACAAGTGTTATATCTCACATAAAAAAACAGGCAGCAAATAAAAGACAATGAACTTGTACTGTCGGGTTGCTATAGTGTTTAATGCCTATATAATTAATGCTAATTTAATGCTATACGTTTTACATAAGCAAAATTCAGGGCAATAATTCAGACATTTCTAAAGATTCGCTTTTGTTGTTTTACTATGCATCTGCTGAGCCAATCACAACACACAGGAAGAGGCTGCACCTATTAACGCTGCTAAGAGGCTAGCTTTATGCAGCACACACTGAAATGAGTGAAGTGGTGGCGTAGTGGTTAAGGTGTTGGAGCCAAGGCTCGATTCCCAGCCCCAACAAGCCACCAGTGTGGGCCCCTGAGCAAGGCCCTTAACCCATAATTGCTCAGTTTTATAAAGAAAAGAGAGATAAATGTAAGTCGCTCTGGATAAGGGCGTCTGCCAAATGCTCTAGATGTAAAATATAGATTTTATATATATATTTTGCATTTATACTAAGGATTTAAACTGATTTACTCTTTACATCATGTAATAATTAACAATTATTTCCAATAAGAAAAAAAGCTTTAGACTTATAATGGTTGCCTAAAAGGTGTTCAGGTGGTTTCAGTAAACATATTTGGTGATTTTTTTTATAAAGTCTAATGCGTCCCCCATGTCTTCATGGTCTCCTCCAGGGTCTCTGATTTCCTCCTACTAGCCAAAAACATGCTGATATGTAAATTAGCTAGGCTTTGTTTTCTCCTCATAATAAATTATTCTTACCTCGTGCACTTTTCTTGTGCTTATCAGGGTGACTTTTTAAAGTGAGATTATAACTGTGATAAAGTTGAACACATGCTTGTAAATGAATATTCCGTTTATTTCCATTAATATACAATAGCGCATATCAAAACTTTGACCAGTTTTGTTTTAACATCTGACTGACTGACTGACTGGAGAACAGAAAGAAACCAATTTCACTGTGCTGTAATGACAAATAAAAAGATTATACAGTACATATTCAGTAATTCTAAGGTCACATGGTCGGCGCTAACAAACCTGTTATTAGCTACCCTGGTTCCATACTTACAAAATTTACATTTACATGAATATTCATTTACATTCACAGCATTTGACTTCCTTATCCAGAGCAACTTACATTTATCTCTTTTTGTTTCTTACAACTGAGCAATTGGGGGTTAAGGGCCTTGCTCAGGGGCCCAACAGTGGGAACTTGGCGGTACTGGGACGCGAACCCCGATCTTCCAATTAGCAGTCCAACAGCTTATCCGCCGCACTACCACCTCTCTTTCAAATCTAACGTTACACGTAAAATGGCTATACTATAAAAAAACAAAAAAAACCCACAGCACAGAAAAGCTTAAAATAGCACAGATTTCTTCAGCCATGTGTTCTCAATGTCACCTAAAGTGGGAATAAAGATGAGAACATGAGCTCAGGGTCATCAATTTCCTGTGTGTAAAGCAGCAGAGAGCAGGAGCGGAAACAGAAACCAAGCGATAGTGGAAGTGTCCTTCAGTTCTTCCGGGCGGATGTCAAGACTCAAGGTTTCAACTCACACAAGGCCAAAGTGTCTGAGAGTGTTAAAGACTTGCACCATAAACAGAGTAAATACATCTGCACCCAGCTTTAATGGCCACTTTACCCTAAACTGCTCTGTTAATAATTTACCCAACACAAAAAAAGGAGAACTAACTCAACAGGCCACCATAACAAAGACGATCAACGACTGTGTTAATTAGACAACAATAACCAGGTCCGGAATCGTGTGTGAGAAATAAAGCGAATGTTTTCGAGCCATAGCTTTACACATTCATGCTAACAACAGTGTGTTTCACCGCTCTGATTTATAACTGCCTCCTTATATAGAAGCAGAACAGAAAGCCGACTGAAGTTAACACCACACCCACACACATACAGACTAAAAAAAGTCAACAGCAGAGAAAACAGGGACAAATGAAGGCAACATGGGTCATCGACTTTTACTACTGCACTCTTTCTTCCTGGAGAAAAAAAACAAAAACACTTGTAGGGAAGACCAGCGGTATAAAGGGAGAGAAATAAATAAAACCTGAAGAATGACCTTATCTGTAAAACGCACTCATGGACGTTAGCAACTGGGCAAATGCGCTAATAAAACTAATCTGCTCATTATGTGCAGTATGTGCTGATCACTGAATGTTTTTCATTTCACTGTGCTTTAATATGGAATGGAAAAGATTGTTTTTAATTTTGCCCCCAACATGTTTTTTTTTGTTTGTTGAAGGCCGACAGTCTTTACACCGGAGTCACTTTTCATTACGGCAAATATTAAAAAAATCCTGCGGTATAATTGTGTATTCTGGTTTTGTCACATATACAATAAAGAACAGGGAAATCTGTTTATTTACATACAAGAGTGGCAGCCTGGCCACTTAAAATCTGCCCTTTATATCAACAACCATGGGTTGTTGATCACCACCGCCAGCCTGCTACTATTGGGCCCTTGAGCGAGGCCCTTAAATCCTGTATGCTCCAGGGACGCCATCTCATGGCTAAAGGACTGCGCTGATCCCAGCGTCCTAGCTAATATATGTAATCGATATAACTTCACTGACATATAAAGACTCACTGACTGACTGACTGAACAATTTGAGCTAATATTGTTGCACTATACAAATCAAAGCATGACATTTCCATAATCTAGAGATGAAACACACAGACTTTACAACATTCAGACATTTTAATCTGTTATTTTCTATACTTCCAATGCAGATATTTCTGTTCACATTTACCGAGACACAGAAAAAGAACTTATTCATTACTGTTACAACAAAAAGTTGAGAGATGAAAAGTTCACGAAAACCAAATATAATCATTCCTGACTGTTGGCACAATGCAAGATGTAAATAAGAAAAAGGAAACGACTGGAACAGAAGGTAAAGGACAACCTTTAAAGCTGCAGAACCAACAGTTACACAGTAAACAATAACAAACAGAATGCACCATTTTCTGAAGTTCATGCATGCATACATGAAGAAAAACAAGTATAGAGGGTTATACTGGAGGCAGAGGGTTCGAGGGGGTACATTTACATTAACACCATTTTGGCAGACACCCTTATCCAGAGCAATTAATACACCTGAGGAAATGGGGGTTCAGGTGCCCAGCAGTGGTGGAAACTGAACATACAATCTTCCAGTTAGCAGTCCAACAACCGCTAAGCTACCACCTTCCCCAAAAAAATAAAAATAATAACTCAAAATGGCCACGCATGTCCTAGTCCACCAGAATGTAATCAGCTTTTACAGCACTGTCGTCTGATAGCCCAAAGATTACAGGCATCCAATATCGGCCTTGTCCTTTGTGCAGAGATTCCCCCAGATTCCCTAAAATGTTTAATGACATTATGGACTGTAGACGATATATTAAAGATCTTTGTAATATTATGTTGAGGAACATTACTCTAAAATAGTTTGAGAAACCTCTGCTTTTTAGAACCTCTGCCCATCTCTACTTCTGACAGACTCTATGATGCTCTTTTTAGCCCAAATCATGTTACTGTTGCCAATTTACAAAATAAAATTAGCTGGAAAAACAACTAATTAGGTATAGTTTTTAATGTTACTTTTAATGTTTCCAGCATTTTCTTAAATCTGTCTCAAGTTACTTTTACTTAATTTACTTTTAGGTTTTTGGAGATTAGGGTTGAAAAAAAAACCTCGACTAAAAACGGTAGAAGAAACTATCGTCATGTACGTTGACCATGGCTGACGGTTAAATGTTAAATAAAGATTGTTGAGGTGATTGTCACACTCGACTTGGCCTACAACAAATCTACACTGCTACACATGATGGTAACAATAACGTTTGTTAAAATTACAAATATTTCTTATTAATAAAGCAGCCAAACAAATTAAATCCCCAGTCACCGGGTGCATTGTCTACTCTGGACTGTTTGTTCATGTGTTCATTATAGCTTTCAGGTTTCATATTATCATATTCAATCTTTCAGCTACATTAAACACATCCTACTGGTGAGAAAAAAAAAAAATTCTCACTAAAACTAATTTTTAAGATGTATGTTTATCGCGAGCCTATTAAAATTATTGTTGCGTTGAAAGATTTATAAACAAAAATGTGCAGAAAAACTGAAAGCGTTATAAACAAAGAAAGGCTCATGGGTACAGACGTGTTAAATATCTCCAGCGCGGCTTCTTCACATGAATCTCGTTAACAAATTCCAGTGGATCAGTGTAAATTTTAGGAAACAGAAGACAGTTTAAAAAGATGAATTAGCTTTAATTGAGTAATTCTTTATTTTTCACCATTTGATTTGTTCCAGTTGGGCCGTAAGCACAGCCAAAGCCCGATTTAAGAGGCTCAAGTGGCCAGACTGGACAGCTGATCCAGCCCAAGTTGCCCCAGAACGTCGGAAAGCTTGGTGAGCTCAGACTCTTTCTCACACCGACGGAAGCGGCTCAGCGTGGATACGTAAGGTCAGACTAGGCTGTGTGTAGTGGAAAGAAAGCCAGTTTAGCTCGTCACGTTCTTGTCCATCTTGCAGGCTTTCTGCATGTTTGGTTTGAGTTTAATGGGATTTCTGTAATGCCAGCCGGCCCAAAGAGGACATCAAATGCCAAAAGCAAGAGAAGATACAAGCTGCTGACTGTTTTCCCAAAAAAACCCATCATTTATTTCAGCTCTCATATGGCTGACTTAATGTCTTCTATTCGCGCCTTCATTTCGTCTTTTAAGCAGCATAGCAAAAAAGGTGTGTGTGTGTGTATATATGTGTGTAAGAAAGCTGGTAAGAATGCTTTGTGTCTCGCTCAGCAAATGCATTAGCACGGACCAGCAGATGGTGAAGAAAAGAAAAAGGGTATGAAAAAAAAAGCTTAACTACACCACCATCACACCCACATCTTATCTTCTCTCACTCTCTCTCTCTTGTTCGTTTTCCGCTGATTCGCTTCCCACTTCTTTATTTCCATCTCCTATCTCTCACTCTCAGCCCTTCTCCCCTCCCCTTCTCACGTTTCTCCAAGATGGTGATATTTGTAGATGAGATTTATGCCATCTGTATGACTTTTTCCTGGTATAAATTCACCAGCATGAACTTCCAGTCCCTTTGATTCATAGTTCATCTTGAGCATAAATAATTATATTGCTTGTAATTAAACACAACTGCACTGCTGATACACCGTCTGTTTCATTATCGTCTCAAATCGCCGCTGCTTGTATGCAAGAGTGACTCATAGTGGACTGATGGCTGGAGAAATGGATAGATGGATGAAGTGTACTTTTCAACCCACACAGGAGTGTGTTCCACATGTTAAAGTGCTCGGAATGAAATGCCATTATGGCAGAGATGGGAAGAATAGGGAACAAGTCGGAGGCTTTATTTTAAAGAAAGACTCTCCTCTACAAGTGTTCACTGGAGGCCAATGAGAGGCTAAAGACAGCGGTGTGCCGGAAAGACATGGTGGGTCTGGTCTAAATGGATTCGGTTTAAGTGCAGATGAAAGGGCCACACGGACAGGGATAGAGGCAGTAAAAGAAAAAGGGTTGAGACATGTATGGAGGTCTCAGACCCTCTACTCTTTATTGTTGGATGCGGGTTTATTGACCCTTTTGCAGAGTACAGGGCTAGTCTGTCAGAGGGACTGGAAATGAGACACGCGAGACATCAGAGAGACAGCAAGATGCACTGCAGAGCTTTATTGAGGAAGCAATGCTTGATGTTCCTATAGGTCTGGAGGAGAGATTAAGAAGCCCAAAGCCAAGAGCCCGGAACAAGCCACTTCCACCTAAAAAGTGTGTGTATCATGTTATGTTCAAACAGATGTCATTATTGTTGCATTACACATTATAAACCATCATAGAGAAAGAAAAAGTTTCCAGGCCAACAGGCAGGTCTCATCTAGAGTACCAAGTCCCTTAGTGTCCACCTAAATGGATTAGGTAGTGTGAACTCCTCTCCATATTTCAACTCAGAAACAGGAAAATCACACAAACAGACAAGGAAATGAAGCCCAGCTTGCCCACGTTGGTTCACAAAATCACATCTAATATCACTACTGCTATTTCAATTCTTCAGTAGGCCAGCGGCAGCTTTTCCCCTGGTGGGCTGCTGCTCTGCTGAGGAAAAAAAAAAGTTAAGTGAAGTATGATGTAGACTCAGCGTGTGTCATTTGAAAACAGGTTTGAAGGCTTGCCATGGAAGCTCCCAGAGCTGTTAGAAATGCTCTGAGGCCTTTGTTCATTAGATACAGGACAACAAATGCACCTGCCAGCATGAGGGATGATGGCTCTTCTTACCACCACACAGTGAACAACAGAAAGGCAGAGCACCACACCAAGGTTGTTTATGATTTTGTACAAGACTTAGACTTCGATTTTTAACCACTCTACACAATCACCTGTCTTATATGTGCAAAATGTATGGGAGATATGCAAGTTACACATAGATCTATACATCCCTTAACTCAACATAAGAAAAAGTAGTATAAATTCCATACAGACAACCGAACCAGTTGTGCATCAGAGTTATAAAATTTATTTTATATTTTTCCAGGTAGTTATAGGTGATTAAAATAACCTAGAACACTAAAGACACTGTCTCTTAGTATCCGTTAGGTAGTTACCATGGCAGTGCTACATTGTTATGACTGAGGGAGGTGGTAGCTCAGCGACTCAGGCGTTAGACAGTTGATCAGAAGTTCATATGTTTAGTTACCACAACCATCAAACTGACCCCTAAACTTTAACTACACTGGGTGAAAAATTAGATAAACTTTAAGTCTTTTTGAATAGGAGCTTGTTCCAAATGCCAGAAATGTACATGTAAAAGAGTTGTGTTCTACAGCTGATAAGTGTTGTCTGCCCCGAGCCAAACTGTTCGGTAAATATTTAATGAGTACAGCTGGGGTTCTTCATTAAAGTAAAAGACTGTTATAGAAATCAACACCCACGATGTTCAAGTTTCCCGCGATAGTTTAAATGCTTGACCTACGTGTTAATGGCTTGATTTTAAAAGGGTGTCTTTAAAGAGACGCAATGATTGCATCAATAACAAGAAACAGAAGTTTGTATGCATATTAATATTTCTATCAATCACATTAATTACATGTATGAACTCAAATTACCTGTTTAACTCCTCACTCATTAATTATCCATACGAATTTATATTATATACTATATGCTAGAACAAATATATATATATATATGAATATCCATACTAATTTATATTATATACTATATGCTAGAACAAATATATATATATATATGAATTATCCATACTAATTTATATTATATACTATATGCTACACAAATAGATATATATATATGAATTATCCATACTATTTATATATATACTATATGCTAGAACAATATTATATATATATAAATTATCCATGCTAATTTATATTATAATACTAATGCTAGAACAAATATATATATATATATATATATAATATATATATATTATATAATATATTATATATTATGAATATATATATATATATATATATATGAATTTCTATCCATACTAATTTATATTATATACTATATGCTAGAACAAATATCTATATATATATAATTATCCATGCTAATTTATATTATTCCTATATGCTAGAACAAATATATATATTATATATATATATATCTATATATATAACCCTATATATATATAATATAGATATATATATAATATCTATATATATATATATATATATATATATGATTATCATACTAATTTATATTATATACTATATGCTAGAACAACAAATATATATATATATATAATTGATATAATTATATATACTATATGATATATAATTAATCCATGCTAATTTATATTATATACTATATGCTAGAACAAATAATATATATATATATATATATATATATGATATATATATTATATATATGAATTATCCATACTAAATTTTCTATTATATACTATATGCTAGAACAAATATATATATATATATATGAATTATCCATACTAATTTATATTATATACTATACTATATGCTAGAACAAATATATATATATATATATATAGAATTATCCATACTAGAACAAATATATATTATATGCTATTATATATCTATATATATAATATATATATATATGCCATAGAACAAATATATATATATATATATATATGAATTATCCATACTAATTTATATTATATACTATATGCTAGAACAAATATATATATATATAAATTATCCATACTAATTTATATTATATACTATATGCTAGAACAAATATATATATATATATATATGAATTGTCCATACTAATTTCTATTATATACTATATGGTATATACTAGAATATATATATATATATATATATGCTATATATATATATATATATATATATATATATATATCTATATATATATATATATGAATTATCCATACTAATTTATATTATATACTATATGCTAGAACAAATATATATATATATATATATATATATGATATATATATTATATATAGATATATATTATATATATATATATATATGAATTATCCATACTAATTTATATTATATACTATATGCTAGAACAAATATATATATATATATATGAATTATCCATACTAATTTATATTATTATATACTATATGCTAGAACAAATATATATATATATATGAATTATATATCCATACTATATACTAATTTATATCTATTATATACTATATGCTAGAACAAATATATATATATATGAATTATCCATACTAATTTATTATATAACTATTATATACTATATGCTAGAAACAAATATATATATATATATTATCCATACTCAATTTCTAGATTATCCAATAAATATATGCTATATTATATATATATATATATTCTATACTATATGCTATATATATATATATATATTTATCCTATAGCTAGAACAAAAAAAAAAAATAAATATATATATATATATATATATATATATATATATATATATATATATATATATATATATATATATATATATATTATATATTATAATACAATCTCCATAGTCTCTCTTACTATGTTTTTAACTCTCTATCTCTACCTCTCCTACTTGTCATAGCTATCTAAATTATTTATTCCTCTCCTATCAATGTCTACCCTTTTTCTAGGTCTTAAAATGCATCTGGTTTGCCTGAAATATCAAAGTAGGAGGGATTGATGTATGTGAGGGAAGACACATGCACACACTGACACCAAACATGAACCGTGCCAGTAGGTAAGTCTGTTAATCATTCGGGATTTTATTTTAAAGCTAGCTGACTGGCTACAACAAGGGCAAAAAAGTTACTGTGCTAGTATGAGAACATGTGTGTGACTTTCCACCAACTTAAGTTTCTTTAGCTTTCGACATACCTGCATGCTGAAGCAACCTCTCTCTCCTGTCACACAACTACATCACACACAACGCTGCAGAACAATTACAGGAAGCTTGTCAGCTCTTTTTTGCCAAAACGACGAGTGTGAATAGGCTTTAATACTGTTTAAACAGGCTTTAATTTCTCTTCATGCAGCATAATCGACACGCCGAGGGAGGAGGTGTAAAGTGTGTCTCTTTCTTTGGGAAAGAAAGTTGCTTGGGATGTTAAATAACTGTTGTCAAATACACTTGATTAATGTAGTTCCCACCTCATTAACTAATGTTTACACATGACTGAAAATAAAACCCAAACATGGGTAAAAAATTGGGACACATACACCGGGTTTGCTGTTTTTTCCATTAGCTAGCTAATCTTATAAAAGTACATTTCTTCGTCCTGGGGCTTCTCCTCTCCTTTGGGGATCTGACCGAAATGGAAACCTGGCCTCAGATGCTTTTATTTGTTCGCAAAACACAAACTTTGGAGTAGCAAATTAAAAAACATGGCAAAATAGTGTTAAATCTCTGTTTTACCTCGTCGGGTCATTCAGCAATCTGTTGATGTGGTTCTCTAGATTATTTGGGTACTTTGGTATATTTTCATTATTGAGCTTCCTTTACTCTGTAAAAGAACTTTAATTCTGCCAGCATGTAAAAACACATGATTTATAATTAGTCAAAACATTTTTAATGTGTGCTAATAAAAGAAATCACGGTCAAAATACTTCCAGAATCAAGCTGAAATAAGTCATAAGTAAAAACTACAGGAATAAAAACAAAACTACAGTATTAATAATATCGAAATACTACAAGAATAATAGTGAAATATGTCAATAATAACTTTGTAATCATCAGGGTTAAAGTAGAAAATTACAATAAAAGTAAAAAAAAAAAAAAAAAGTGAGAAGTGGTAGCGCAGTGGTTAAGTTGTTGGACTACCAACTTGAGGACCCGGGTTCGATTCCCAGCCCCACCAAGCCACCAAGGCCCTTAACCCCCATTTGCTTAGTTGTATAACAAGGAATATTGTAAGTCGCTCTGGATAAGGACGTCTGCCAAATGCTGCAAATGTAAATACTTATAATAAAGTTAAAATGATTATAGAGAATAAAACCGAAATACTTTGGGAATAATGTAAAATTACTTCAGGAAAGAAGTAGAAATATTTTGAGAATGAAATCTAAATACTCTCAGAATGATGTAGAAATACTTAGAGAATTAAGTCACAGCAATACGAGAATAAAGTTTTTGTGTTTTAAGAAAAACAATTCACAGAATCGGAAGAAACTTTTTGTCGCGTTGCATTAAATGAATTTGGTTAAATACTGAATTTATAACAACAACAGCAAAACAATAAATAAATGCTTAACAACCCGCATGCCAGCCAGTCAGCACTTGCTGACTTACACGCAGCTACCACTTTATTCTCGTAATTTTTACTTTATTCTCGAAATATCTTTGACATTATACTGACACTAAAAACCTTGTTGCAGAATATATATCACAGGAAAACTACTGTTTCCTAGTTTAATTACACAGATAAATGATGAGCACAATAGTTTACACATGTAAAAAAAAATCTGTTCCCGAGTGTGTGCTAATATATGCGTAAGAAATCCAACCAATAAAATCCCGGCCCAGGTGACTCGCTTGACTGATTTTAGAATAATATAATTTGCTTTTTTAGATATAAACTATACGGCTGAGTTATTTAGAAAATTGCTTTTTTTTTTCTAGAGCGACTTAAAGAAAAGCTTTACGAGTGACTATAAAGAGCATCATTTAGAAATCAATCGTCTTGTGGTGCAAAGTATTAAAAAACACGACTTGCTTCTCAATGCAGTTTGACTACAGATGTTAAACCACATGACCTACAGCACATATCTGAAAGCTGTCAGCACAACCCAACCGCTCAAGAGTCAACAGCTATAATAAGGGAATAAACAAAGCAGGAAGGTTGTAATAAGCAGGCATCATCTGGACTTGAGTTACACTGGTGTTGACAGAGGATTGCATGAGATACGGCGCAATAAAGGATTCACTAAGGTCAAATCCATTGCAGATAAAGAAGTCATTTTCCCTTCAAAAACACAAATAACAGTCAAACGTAATTTTAACTGCAAACGGTGCTTTCGAGCATCTAAATAAATAAATAAAATGAAAGAACAATAGGTCACAGCACACTTCCTGCTGTTTAAATGGTATTGCTATGGTAACCCATATTCTCAAGCCCAAGTTATTTCCAGAAAGCGCTGAGATGCACAGAAAAGGACTGACAGTGGGCGGGTGTCACAAGTTATGATGATTGAGACACAGGAAAACCTGACACACAGCTGCACAGCTACAGCCTTTAACTTCACACAGCTCTGCATGCTTCATAACTTCCTTTAGGAATAGGCCAACCTCCTGCCTTACTTCCTGCCCAGCGCTAAATCAACATGCAATGGGATAAGGGCAGGAAGGCAGACCGTATGTGTGAAGCTGACTGTCTGTGTGGGTCAGAGGGTTCACTGAGGAAGATTGAGAAAGACAGATAGAGAGATAGAGGGTCAGAGAGATACAAGTGAAAGAGACGGCACATCCTCGCAGACACAAGTTCATGCTAATCAGGGACAATGACAGGAAACAGAAAAATAAAACTTCCTTGTCTCAGGGTTAGATCAAAAACAGGGACACACCGCTGGATCGGCCTTCTTTAGCCAGGACAGAACGCAGACAAAGTGGAGACAGACCAACGACATTGTCCAAACTTCAACCTGCCTCACATACCGCAGGCTGGAACACATTACAGTGAGGACGGACCAAGGGGGTAGAACTAATCTCTCAAAGCTGATGGCAGTAAAGTCCCTGGAATGTAACATGACTTTACATCAGCTTACGTCCTAACAATTTACACAGTACTGGCAAACACAAAGCCCACTGTAACCTCCCACTGTCCTCTGCTTCACTCGCTCTACTCTGAGCTGTGCACTCTGCTTTACTCTGACGTCTAAGTTTTACATCAAAGGGACAGCGCCATGTACCGTTAAATCTTAAGTGAGAAGCTCCCTACCCCAGCCAGGACATTGAAAGTGGGTTGTGAAAGGGTATTCCAGTATGACAATGATCCAAAACACAAGGCCAGGGCAACAAAGGAGTAGCTCATAAAGAAGCATTTAAGGTCATGGAGAGGTCTTGTCAGTCTCCAGACCTTAATCTCATAGAAAATCTGTAGAGAAAGCTGAAGGTTTGAGTTGCTAAACGTCAGTGTCGAAACCTTAATGACTTGGAGATGATCTGTAAGGGGAAGTACGACAAAATCCCTCCTGAGATGTGCACAAACTTTACGGCCAACTACAAGAACTCCATGATGGCCAACAAGGGTTTTGCCACCAAGTACTAAGTCAAATTTAGCGATAAATGATCATTTGTTTTGTCAGTGGGCAAACATACGAAATCATTTTCCCCCTCACTGTATGTCGACGTGCTGCCCACTAGGCTACCGTTCTGACTAATAAAACCTACTTCAAACTGGGGCTTTTATTAGACAGTTATCATGTCCACCGCTGCATTGTTGCTTTTGTAACTTTGGGTCTAAAAAGAGAATGCCATTTAATACAGAATTATTCTTATTGTTATCATCATTATTAGTAGTAGTTGTAGTAAGTATTTGTACTAGTCATAGTAAGCGAAATCCTCTTGCCAAGTACGTTGTTACTAAATCCCGTTGCTAAATCTTTCAACTGCATAAACTAAATAGTTTTCTATTGTAACTGCAGATTTCTCTCCGAGCTAGCTGACTAGCTATGTGCACAGTATAGTCTGTATTCTGGCCATCACTATCTCATGTATCTGTCTGGAGTGTTGTTTGTGTTGTTTATTTGCCTGTTAGTTTTGCACTATTCGCACCAGATTGCACACTATGCACTTTATGTTGCTAGGGCAATTTATAAACGCTGTTGCACTAAGATTTGGCACATTCTGTATAATCTTAAAATTAAAAACAAATCATCATAATGGTCTAAAAAGTAGTTCTGTTTTTACTTTACCTTCTGTTATTTACAGTAAATTGTATTACAACTATCAGCACAATCATTATTACATGGTTTTATGTCTTCAGATGGACATGTATTATTATTATTCTTATTATTATTATTATTTTAAAGTTCATAGAAACTCCAAAAATCAAAGCTTTTTAGCAGCATATATATTTTTTTTTATGTGACTTTAAGTCATTCCCAGTCTTGAATGACTCACTTGCAAAATAATAAATAAAATACAGCAGAAGAACAGAGGAACAACAAAGTCTTGATGTGGAAAAAAAAGGAAGAAATTGAGACATTTGTAGTGACCGTGTCCCTGAGGAAGAAAGAGTCCACAGAAATGGTATTTAATAGCAGAAAAAAGGTAGAAAATAGAATAAGAACATGTAGACTTTCAAATACACCGAGTGTCCTACCAGCTCTCGGGGCAAAAATAACTCTTCCTGTCTGGCCACTACCAGACACACACTGTCTCCCTGCTTAGTGCTACGCAGCATAGCAACCAGCTCCTCCTGTGTACGTCCTGTGATGTCCACACCATTCACCTGACACACAAATACACAGGAATATAAAGATATATTAAACCATTCAGGCCTTTCACCACACACACACACTTTAAAAAATACTAGGAAATACCATTCATTATAAACTGAACGTCTCATTAATAAGGCAATTAACATACAATAAAGAATACACAAGGGTGAGACAAGCAAAACGTGGTTTCACCTCTAAGATTCTGTCTCCAGACTGCAATCGTCCATCCTTAATAGCAGCTCCTCTAGGGAGGATGTTCTTGACGAGTATGGGACCGGGCCCGTGCACTGACGAGTCTCTGGTTACCACGGTGAAGCCCAAACCCTCTGGACCTGCCCACACACCCAGAGTAGACAGAAGGGAGAATAAAACCGCTGAGGAGTGTTTGATTCTTGACACTTGTACACTAAATCAAAATCCACCCAGGCGCTGGTCAAAAGCGGGTCTATTTTATTGACTGTGGAAAAACTGCACGAGTGCACAATTATTCTGAAAGCTTGATGACCAATCGGCTTCGCCCGCTATCGATCGCAAACTGAGCGAAAACGCGGATAGTATAAATGTAGTTGTGACATAAAGAAACTGCGAACAATTTAATCCAACCAGATAAAAGCAAGTGTGGTAAAAGAGGAAAGACAATCTGGGTATTCACAGTATAAAACTATGAAGAAGTGTGTGTGTGTGTGTGTGTGAGAGAAAAGTTGTAAGCAGAGCTATAAAATGCTGCTTCATTGCATTATCATTGCCGGACTACAGTTTAATTTCACGTCTGGATAACATTTATCATTAAGACCTGGGGCGAAGGGTTGGGTGTGATCGCTGCTGCAAATTATGATCCATGGCATGTTTAGCAGCAGAGATTTTGGATTTTTTTTTTTTAAGTGAAAACAGGAAGTACTAATGTGCTCACTAAATCACCTTGCGAGAGCAAAGGACGGATAATTAACCACAAAGACCATTACATATTTCGCTAGTCAAAATTTACATACATTTATCTCTTGAATATGATGTGCAGCTTTCCTTGGTGAGCGCGATGAGATGGTGTAGGTGGATGAGTGCTAGTTTGGTCTGACAGCCTAGCTGAGAAAAGAGGTATTAAAGGTGTGAGTGCGCCTGCAGTGCTGTGACCTCCGCCGCAGCGCTTCTTATCAGGGTCTCTGTGATGCCAGGATGAATGATAGGTAGATTAGTGAACAGCCCATAGCCCGCTGGGTGACATGAACTGCGTCTTTGACAGCGGATATAACCACACAGGTGTCCCAGGTGGAAAGAGGGGAAAGGAGCAGTGTCTGACGGAGCGAGGATGAGGAAACGAATGATCTTTTACATGGCTTTCTTATGTTCTGACATGACAAGCGGAAATGAACTCAGAACAGCAGCGCGTAGAACATGGAAAATGTTGCGCTGCTGTTTTATGTTGGTCCTTTAGCTCAATCCTTTTGTAGTCAGCAGTTTTCTGTTGCTGTAATGAATTCAGATCATCAGTAATGGCTGGATCGATAAGAACTTAATAGACTTTGCGAGCTGAAATTATGGCTTCATCCATTCAACACACGCAGAGACGCACGCTACAAGATGGAGAGAAAAGACAGAAGGAGAGAAAGAGAAAGAGAGAGAGAGACAGAAAGAAGGAGAGAGAAAAGGGCATTTTTTTAATCAAAATAAACAAAAACCTCGGTGAGAGGTGTGTGAGAAGAGAGGGGGCTTTTAATTGCACAATCTTTGTGAACTAAATCTAGATGTGTGTGTGATCGGTCAATTCTCACTTCTGATTGGTCTGAAAGTGTTGATTAATTATCCATTCGCAGAGCTCAGACAGTGCTGCAGCGTGCAGAAAATGACAGTTTTATATTAGTGCACTCATTCTGATATGTTAGAGTTTCTATAGCAACGACTCATTCGCAGGGATTTGTCAGCTAGAGAAAACAATGTGTTACTGAAAGGGAAAACAATACTTATAAAATGGGTGATTTTCTTTAAGGATGTATTTATCTAACACTTAAAGAAAATGACATTTTGACGGGGTATCTCACATATTTTGAAATAAATATAAATTTTTTGTTTAATCTTTAACAAATGCAAAATTGTAATAAGTGAATTACAGTAAGTTTTAGGGGGTCTCATTAACCCGGGATGTGTTATTACAGGAAAAGTATCTACATCTGGCCAAAATCGGTAAGCAATTCACTAATAATTTCACTAATTATCCTGCCATGAGTTATACAGTACCTTGAATGGCAAATTTGGTTCTTGTTCTATGTTCAGGCTGTTTTTTAAAGCCCAGCACGTGATGAGAAAATTATGCCACCATTCTGCTAAGCTGTCAGATGTTTTTTTTAGTCCACAAATAACCACTAGCACACCAGGACTTAGAAACTAACTAGGAAGAAGCAAAGAAATATTTCCCACATGTTAAGACTTCATATCGCACCACAGCTACGTACCTTTCTTCAGATCAATTTTGAGCCTCCTGCCACCTTTTTTGTTGGTAAACCCAACGAGAGGTGAAATAGTGTGGCTCTTCTTGAGCAGCGGGCTGTTGCTTCTACCCCTGGGGTAAAGATTGATGGAAAGAGGGGAACCGAGAGAACGGCTCTCCATGCTCACGTTGCTGCTCTCCTGAGGTCCTGGTTGTCTGCAGGTGGAGGACTCCGTGGGTCTCACTATGGGTTTCACCTTCAGCGGAGGAGGCTCTCTGGGCCGGGAGGAACCATCATGGCTGTCAGAGCTGAAAAGGTGGCCAATAAGACTCTTCTCAAAATGCTCTCTATTGGTCATAGGGAGAACCTCTAAACGTACAGTGGGTGAGCGCATGGCCTGGCGGAACACTTCCTGTGACCTGTGTAAAGATAAAGACAAAAGAAAAATGAAGGAAATGACGACTAAAGTTTCAATAACAGTTTGGGAAACCCTTAAAAACCGTAATTACAGTTTTCATCTATGTAAGATAATGAATAATGATGCTGAATCTGAGGACAATTAATGAAAAGTAATATTTCCATTTATTTAAACAGAGCTAAAGCTCATTCCAGAGACAGCGTAATTGGGGTTATGACTAATGAGCTCTAGCCCTTCCTAATGACAAAGCCATCCTTCTTTCTCGTTTGTGTTACCCAATTCAATTTCAAACTCGTCCATCCATCCTAAATGTTAATAATTAAATTACTGTAGCCGTCTGTCTGACTGAACCGCTCCACGGGACACATATGGAATAAGAAGCTCGAGTATAAATAATTCATATCATAAATGTAAAAGCAAAGAAGACTAGTGCGATTGAGTGACGTCTCATCATATACCAACTTTAATGTTAGTTAAATTACTTTTAAGAGCCTGCAGACATTCCCTAGAAGATGATGGAACACATTTCTCGTTCACTATTTCACATCAGTCTTATGCATTACATGAGTGGGTGAAAAAAAAAAAACACTGTATAAATAATTCTCTTGTATAAAATCATACATAATACAAGATGAAGTGAAATCTTTTTAATACCAACAGTAGAACGGATTGGAAACAGAAAAATGGAAGACAGTGTTAACAGTTTAATAGAGATCCAAAAATTGAAGTACAAAGTTTATTAAAATATCATATGAAGAATAGAAAGTATTGTGAACTGGGATTTATAAAAAAAAAAAAAAGGAGGAGTCATTGTTATATATACAGCATACAGGTATGGTACCACCTATACAGCGAGGCAGAAAAGAAAACAAAATTTGGAAGTGGTAGCTTGGTGGTTTAGGTGTTGGACTGTCGTTAGAAGATTATGGGTTCAATTTCAAGCTCTACAGAACTGCCGCTGTGGAGCCCCTAAGCAAGACGCTTAACCTTTAACTGCTCAGATGGATTAAAGTCACATAAAAAAAGTTCCCGATGTTGCTGTGTTGACTGAACATAAAGACCAGATAATTCAGTTCAATCCAATAGACATCATCTCAAAGCGTTACTTAAAAATTATCTTCATTTTTACATTTGTATGTTTTAATTTAAATTAAAGTAGTTTTTTTGTGGTTTTTTAACTACAATGAGCAATCCTGCAGCGAGGGATTATGGGAAAATCCTTAAGGAAAATCCAGACACAAGGAGAACCTTTCTCATCCCTGTTACGCAACAGTTAAATATGGCAAAACATTTATTTTGCTTCTGTCCCACGCAGAGCCGACTTTCATTCATTCAATCTTCTATACCCGCTTATTGCCTAATTCAGGGTTACAGAGATCTGCTGGAGTCTATCCCAGCCGTCTCTGAAAGTGGCAGGAGGGGGACACCCTGGACAGGTCGCCAGTCTATCACAGGGCCACACATATTATGAATCACCAATCAACCGTTCATACGTGTTTTTGGACTGTAGGAGGAAATCGGAGAACCTGGAAATCTGGAATAACATGTAAACTCCACGCAGAAAGACCCCTGCCTGGGAATCGAACCCGGGGCCTTCTTGCTGTGAGGCAACAGTACTAACCACCAAGCCACTGTGTGGCCGCAGAGCAGACAAATATCTGTTATTTTTCCTGTTACAGCCATATTTTAAAAGATATGCAAATCCCCCAGCAGTGACATCACAGCAATGAATTTTACACAGTAAATAACACTGATGGGCAGCAACCAGTGAAAATCTGAAAGGAAACTCTTGTCAGCATGATATATCAGCTGCTGAGAAACGATTTGTCATGTCATGCCTACGGTGGCCCAGTAATGCACAACACAACAGCATTAAAAAAAGCAAGAATAAGATCACAACACACCGGAATCAATTCACAACCCAACGGAAATGCGAAACAGGAAATAGAAAACAGGAAATAGGAAACAGTGTTGGCATTAAAAAACCTCCGGACGCATAACAAGAGTATATCTATGTACGTTATAGGATATTGAATAAGCTATTAAAAAAAAAAACATACATTTTGATTGGATTCACAGTCTGTTTGTGTGCGAGTCCTGTTGTGTTTCAGCTTAACAGAATTTTAACACAACAGAATTAAAGCTAAAACACAACAGGAACACAACGTAACAGAATTTAAAGTCATGCTTGCCTAAACGTTGTTGTGTTGTGCACTTCTGGGCCACCGTACATACCTAAATGACTGGGAAACAAACATGCTATGACTTTGCTAGGCTAGGATTCCTAGCACTACTGTGTATATCTTAAGCTCTTTTTGTAGGACAGACAAATCTCACGGGCAGCTTCTTCCCAACCAATGTTTTCTGCACATGTTTTCGATATAGTATCTACAGACAGCCTAGCTTGACATGTAACATGATAGGCCCTGTGTTCCTATACTGTAGGAAAGGAGGATTTGTAAATGTTAATGCCCTATTTTGTCACATATACTTTATAGCACAGTGAAATTCTTTTTCCGCATATTCCATCTTAGTAAGTTGGGGGTCAGAGCGCAGGGTCAGCTATGATACAGCGCCCCTGGAGCAGAAAGGATTAAGGGTCTTGCCCAAGGACCCAACAGTGGTTGGCTTGCCGGTGGTGGGGCTTGAACCCAAGTCAGCGCTTTAACCATTTGAGCCACCACTTCCCCCCCTAAGGCACACTTTGTCAGGGGTATCTGTAAGTAAAGAATTGTGTAGCGTACACTGGGAATGCTTGTGTACTGTTTGCACTGTTATATCCAGAACACAACAGTCGGCTTAAACCAGGTCCACAAAAAAGCTCTAGTGGTGCAGCGGGTAATCAATAATCGTTCATGCTGAAAAAGCGTCAACAACAATATTTTGCCCTGTTATGTCGTTTTTAATCTCTATAATTAAAGCTAATTTTTATTTATATTAACATTTTAAAAGAGGTTAAATAGAAGATGGCAGTTATGCAATTCAAGGCATCCCAGCTGCTGTTAAACACTAAATAAGAAGTGTTGTGATGTGCTTACATCCATTGTTCTGGTCTACTTAACGTTTTTTTTAAAAAAACAGTGGCGGCTACAGCGAATTCGACGCTTTTACTAAAGAAGAACAGCATTTCCAAAGACCCAGAATGACCAGGAGGTCTCTGTTAGAATGTCCACTGAATGCATAATTGAGTTCTTTGCAAGTCCACATTTGGTGGTTGGCTTGTTGGAATTTGTCTAATTATTTTTCAATTATTTAGATTAATTTTTATTACAATTTATTATGTAAATCATTTGGTTTTTGCTGCATTATACAATTGACATGGGAAGTGGTAGCGCAGTGGTTAAGGTGTTGGAATAATACCTGAAAGATCGGGGTTTGATTCCCACTGATGGGCCCCTGGGGAAGGCCCTTAACCCCTTACGGCTTAGTTGTATAGAAGAAATTAATATAAGCCGCTCTGGATAAGGGTGTCTGCCAAATGCCGCAAATGTAAATGTCATGCTTGTCAAAATAATTAAAAATAATCCATTGTATGTCGACCACAGAAAAGGCAGCGAGATAAGCCATTATTATAACAACAACAAGTGCCATATACTAGTGTTCAGGCGTGTGCGTGTGTGTGCGCACCCAGTGGGAGCTTTTTAAGGACCATGGCTGCTGGATGAAACAGATGTTTCTGCTCGAGCCATGTTCTCACAGATTTTGAAGCCTGTCCAATGTTGTGATAAGCCTAAATGAGCCGAATCTTCACAACAATACACTGAGAAAGGACCATTCCTACAGCTAGGATAAGACACAGCTGAAAAAGGGAACGAGATGAAGAGAGAGAGAGAGAGAAAGAGAGAGAGAGAGAGAGACAGTGAAGCGAGGATAAAAACAAGAGAATCTTGTGTCCAGCACCAGTGAGGGTTGTTGTTCTGTGAAGTCGTTTACTCACTGTGAGAAGGACTTGTCCATCAGCTCGGTGTCATTGATCTTGATAATGCAGTCATCATCCTGGAAGATTCCTTCTCTTTTGGAGCGACTGTTTTCTTCTACACTCCGAATGTGCAGACCCAAAGCCCTACAACACACAGCAACATACTAACATCACACAAAAGGAACTGCTGAAGAAAATGTCTCCATTAGGAGAAAAAAAAAAACAAGATCTCTGGTACCGCTTTTCCAAATTAGGAAGTGGTCTGCGCTTTTCTACTCATAAAAAAAAAAAAAAATCTGGGACCCAGATCCTGGTTTCGAAACCTTGCTGGTATCAAACGAGAAAAAACGCTGATGTCAGAGGGCGGAGCTTTTACGACCACAGCTTGAAAAGTGCAATTTTTAAAAGCCATCGGAATAAATTAGCAATGATAATGAATATTTTAGTATGGCAGTGGTTGCAAAAGAGACCAACATGCTTCTGACCCTCAGGTCATCAAAGGAAATACAAGACAAACCAGAATGTAGCATTAAAAAGCATGTGTATATGAAGATAACTGAGGACATGGCAACCGCAGGGTTTAACCGTTACAAAAGGGGTTAAAAAGAGAAAGCTCGGGATGAAGGGGCAGCTTCCGCAAGAGAGAAGTGATTCCGGTCACATGTTGGTGATGGAGCGGGTTCTTCGTCCCACCAGTGCAAAAAAAAAACCCTGGTTCTATAAAAGTTTTATTTTGGCCCAAATGAAAAATCGATTAAAAAAAACAAAAAAAAAAAGGGGGGGGGGGGGGTGTTAGTGTCACATAAACATGACACGGTTCTGTGTCAGTCCAAACAAACTTACACTCAGGATCATAACCCTGTGCTGCTCTTAAACCCAAACCACCCAAAAAACGAGTGCAACTCTTTACAGCGGCAGATGGAGAAGAAAACAGTGATAATAGCTCCCTGTGTGGGGCGATGAAATAAAATTGTTTCCAACAAACAACACCGTGGTACCACCAGAGAGGTGCTAACTCCACAGGGAGTGTGTGTACTGGAATAAGGCCTGCGATGACAGCGTGATAAATAAAAAGGAGAGAAAACAATAAACAGGAGATATTAAGGATTTTAATTACTTTTTTTAATTTAATATTAGAGAATATGTTTGAATATTATTTTATTTCCGGCCGTCGCACACTATTAGCATTACGCTGCGTTCCCACTAAATAAACTTTGATTTCGAGGTGAGCTCCGTGCTACCTTTTCCTAGAAAACAAAAGAAATAAATTAGGGAAAGGAAAACAAGAGGGCAACCGTAGCGTTTAAAACTTTCACACTATTGAATTCTTGAATCTCCACCAAGCATTCGGTGTTAATGGTCTAAAATAGATCTGACAATCAAATTCAACTGTCAGGATGGGAATATTCCCGTTTACAGCATTTGGCAGACACCCAACGCAATTTACTGTAAGTTTATCCTAATTTTCATCCAAATCAGCAGTGTCCAGGGGCCAAGCAGTGGCAGTTTGGTGCTCCATGATCTTTTAATCATCAGTCTGACACTTTAGCCACCTCCACTGCAAGCACAAACTTCTATATTGGGTGTTTATTCTGGTATGGTTTCCGTGGTAACCGCTCACACAGCATGGTAGATGTTTATAATACAGAGATTAAAATTCTAAGAGTTTTGTTATAGTATAAGTTTTCCTTGAGGTGGCATTAATTTAAGAACTTTAGGTGGCACCCCAGAAAATTCAGTTCCCACTATTCATCATCGACGAAAAGCTTTTTGATGCTCTGACGTAAAAAAAAAAATGTGTTCCGCAACTTTTAAGAAAATACTAAATGGCAAAGTTAGCACTGTAATGTGTATAAAGAAAAAAAAAATTATTGTAGGACACGGTGTTAGAAGACAATTACTATAAGGTAACAGCATCCCACCATCAGATTGCTGAATATATTCCTAATGTACAATACACCACAATAAAGTCTGGGCTGTTCACATATTCGCTGCACTCTCCATTCCAACAAGGAAATTTCGGCAATTAATTTCCACCCTTGCTGTAACTCTGCTACTAAATTTATTTACAAAAAAAAAAAAAAAATTAAAAAAGGACACAACGATGAGCTGCTCCTCTAATTTACTGCTGTGGATTTAGTTTAACAGAAAAATTGAGAAGACCGATTGGTTGGTTCTTGTCACATGACCAAGTTTTCATTTCGCTGGGGCGTAGACACGTCTGGGAAAGACGAGAGCAGTGTACAGCATGTGTGTCGCGAATGTGTTGCATCTACATTATAAATAACAACATCATGCACACAAAAGATTCGCCTTATGTTAACGGCGCCCCTTACACTGGAAATAAAACTGTAAAAGCTGTCACACGTTATAAGAATCGCATGAGTCATATGGAAGAATCAAATTTTTGACTCATATCAAAGGAATATTTGGATGAATTAAAGTTTTCATACATCAAATGGATCATACGGATCGTGTGGATGGAGTCAAGTTTTTAGACAAATAGTATGAATTACATAAATCTTTTGGAAGAATCAAGGTTTTCACACATAAAATGGATCCCATGGCTCATGTGGATAGATTTTAGTTTTCACACATATCAAATGAATCATATGGAAGAATGAACTGTTTTTACACATCAAAAGAATCACATGAATCTTTTGGATGAATCAAGGTTTATCAAATGAATGAATGGATGACTTATTATATTGATTTTTTTTTAATCAAAAGATGATGCAAATCCACAGAATCTCATGTTTCCAATAAAGATGGTAAAAATTCCTGCAATATTTAAAACTACAAAATAAAATCACTGCCCATTCCAACATGAAGCCAGAGTTTGGATTAACACTCTGCCCGAGTCTAATTTGCTGTTTGGTTAACCAGCAGTCAACTCTTAAATTTGCCTTTACACAGAAGTGATGTGTTCAATTAAGCCCGCAACACCCAGCAAACCATTAAATAACTTGCTCATAACTTCACACACCCACGTCATACAGAACAATGATACTGTGTCACCGAATAGTGCACTAACCCACAGAAACCACTGTATCCTTGCCCATTCAAGCTGTTATTTAGTCAGTAAGAAGCTGAAGGTAGCAAACCACCCAGATACACATCAAGAACTTCAGTTAATATTCACATTAAACATCAAAATAGGGGAAAGGCAACTTCTTGATGCTTATTTAGCATAGCCGTTTCTGGCAGATTGGCTGTTTTGAGTATTTAACAAACTGCTGATCTGCTGAGATGCTCATGCAGAACCATCTTAAGTGTTTGGATACAAATAAATAAATAAATTTATCAGTTTTGAAGGTAAAAACACTTGATGAAGAAGGAGACAAGCCAAATAGGTAAAAGCATGAGTTTACCCAAAAATGAAAAACCTGATATTAATTACTTAATTACTCACCCTGGTGTTGTTGCAAAAGCATAAAACCTTCTGTCATCTTCAGAACACAAGGCAGATATATATATTATATATATACATTTTTATGAAAGCTCCTTGACCCTTAGATAACTCCAGTTACTACCATGTTCAAGGCCCATTAAAGTACAAAGATGATTGAAGTAGTCCATCTGACACTGATGGGTCAAGTGCAATGTTCTGACACAAAATATTTTTTTGCGCAAAGAAAACAAACAAAGACTTTTATTTATCTCTACTGCGTTACTTGTGGAAGCGAGTTCACAAGAGGGGCATGACGCACGTGTTGTAGCGCCGTCGCTAACCCAGATCCAGTGTGATCACGTTGTAGACAGATGCGTTGTACCTTGTTTACACTCTACACAAACATGTGTGCTGTACAAAAACTATTGAAATGAACACTAACACTATTTTAAAAATTAAACCATAAATAAAAGTCAAACATTGTGGCATTCGATTTTATTCAGTACGTGTCTTTCTCAGAGGGTAAACAAGGCACAAAACATGCAAAGAAAATTTCATCATGTCGGAAGTGGGGCAACATCGCTCGATGTCTGACAGAAGCTTCTGTTTGTGGTTGTTGCTGTGATCTTTTTTAGGGCTTGAAGGTGGTGGTTACTTTGCTTTGTTTCGGGAGGATAAAAACTGTAAAATAACAGGACTTCCCAGTCTCTCAAAACACCACTTTTTTATAAGCATGTTGAGCGGAAAAGCGTAAAGTCAAACCATGATCCATATGTGCTAGGAGAAAAAATGTTCTGTTTTCTTTGTTTGGAGATGCTTATCTGCTCATTACTGATTTTTATTATTTTATTACTGTTGTGCTTTTATCCCATTAGACAGTATGCAGATAATCTACTACCTTTGCCCGGATTTTAAAGAACGCATACGATGGTCACTATTATCCCCATGAGCCCGGGGGGGATAGACGACTTGGTATATTTAAAAATGGCGACGGCAGTGACACGGTACTTTTCAATTGCTTAAAAAAAAATTATGCAAGGTATTTATTCTGGTTTATTTTGCATTTATTTTATGTTATTCAAGTTAAATCGTTACCCAACTTAAATTTTTTTGATGTGTGGTGATATTCAGAGAGTTTTTGTTTTTATTCGCTCCAAGCGTGCTCCCCACTTACACTCCATCACAAGCTTAACTTCTGTTAACAGCCAATAATGCAACTGCATAGAGCGTGAACAAATTCATACCACTGACGGAACACAGCGGAAAATAGTTTTCCTCAAATACTGTACTATTAATCTATAATAAAATATTTACAGTAGTGCAGCAACAATTTTTCTATACATCTATCTAACACCGAGCGAGGGGTGAGTGAGGATGAGCGAGGAAAAGGAAAATCCGGAGCGAAATTTTAACAGCTTCACACCGCTCACATGCCCTGAGATCGACATGGGGGATGTACTACGTCCAGATTTTATTTATACGACCCAGAAATAATACTATATAAATCTTTAGCATACTTTTATAAGAGTCAGGAATTATATACTAACCCTAAATGTAGTATTTATTCCAGTAGTGTGCAATGCATTTTCCCTTTAGTTTAAACTTATGTAAACACAATCAATCAGGTTAAAAAGTTTTTTTTTCTCACAAAGTCAAATTTCTTCACTAAAAGCACAGACAGTGTGCAGTAAAAATAATTCGGGACAAAAAGCGAATCCAGCAGTTTTGTGTCTCTTAAAGCAGCTGCCTAAAGCCATCAGTTTGGTGTCAGTGAAGGAAAATCCGTAACACATGCTGGAGAGAACACCAAGTTTTCCGTTTTGGGTATTGCAGGGATTTCTGAATCGTCTGTGAGAATGGAACACGGCGGGAGTCAGGATCACGCTGGAACACAGAATGGCTAGAAACCGCAGTTAGCCTCAACAAACATATCAAGCACATACCTGCAAGAATCGATTCATCTCACGAAGAACGGGTCAAGAAATCCAACATCATGTATTTACTCTTCCCAAAGTGAGAAATAAGATTCAACAAAAGAAAAAAAAAACACTCTTTTTTAATTCAACTGAGCAGTTGAGGGCCTTGCTCAGGGGCCCAACAGTGGAAGAGCGGCTTAACAGCTTAACCACTAGTGCTAGAACCAAACTAGTATATAAGTATAAGTATATAAGTATATTCAATTCATTGTCATTGTGCAAGGTACATGTACAGAGCCAATGAAATGCATTTTTCGCATATCCCATGAATTTTTTTTTTTTTTTTTTTTTTGCATATCCCATCTTAGTAAGTTGGGGGTCAGACGCAGGGTCAGCTATGATACAGCGCCCTTGGAGCAGGAAGGGTTAAGGGTCTTACTCAAGGACCCAACAGTGGTTGGCTTGCCAGTGGTGGGGCTTGAACCCAGGTCTTCAGATCAACACATCAACACATCAGCAGCTTAACCATTGAGCCACCACTGCCCCTAACTAGACCAATCAAAAGAAAGAACTGCCATCTAAACATTAACAATCAGCCTGTGCATTTACATTTGTTTTTAAAGTTAAAAAGTGAAAAGGGGACGCTAGAAGAAATAACAGTTTGGAGGTCCAGCGTGGGGTCGGGGGGTCAGTGTGTGTCCAGCTCCAAAGCCAAGCTTGCTGATCTCTTCACCCCATTAGATCCTCTGAGTCCAGCCCCCGGACACATGGCATTAGGAAACGGATCTATTTACATTAGCGCTCTGCTCAATATTTGCTAATACTATTGACATTTTTTGAGCTACAAGTGAACTTTGACCCAAGAGGACAGGCTGATGGGCATATCTAAAGAAAACATATGGGCCCTCTGGGATAGAGGGATGAGAAGACGAAATAGAGAGAGGAAGAAAAAGATAGAAAGTGAGAAAGAGAGAGACGGGAGAGGAAGAATTCTGCAGGGACAAATATGTCTTTATAAAGAGCTGTGTGTTTTCCCCTTATGTGACTGGCTGTGATGAATCAATTTCAGTGTGCGAATCCTCTCAGTCAGCAGAGGAAAGGACCGTCCTGCACGCCTATAAAACAAACACCATCACTGTGTCACGCTGATGTCCTGTGATTTATTATGGGCATCAGTACACACCAGTGCTTTTAAGGTTACATTCGCTGTAAAAAATAGGAATTTTGTGAGGCTAAAATGAAGTTTTATGGTTGGTTTCGAAGACGTCATGTGACTCCTGCTTTTACACACAGTATAGAGTACATAATCATCAACTTAACACACACAACTGCCTCCAGTCTTTTCGGCACTGCCCCTCTTCCTTCAATTTACACATAGCATTTAACCCTAGGGTTCTGGTTCTAGCTTCGTAGACTCTACTGTACAACAATGCAACCAGAAGGTATGATGGGAAAGCAGGAATTATCCAAATAAACCACACTTATGCGTTTTTTACCTGACTAAAGATTAAAACCACTTTTTGACTAAGAAAAAGGAAAAGCAGTGGTGGCTCAAATGGTTAAGGAGCTGAGTTGTTGATTGGAAAACCAGGAAGAACTGTATTCAAGCCCCACTGCGCCACTGTTGGGTCCTTGAACAAAACCCTTAACCCTTCCTGCTCCAGGGGCGCTGTATCATATCTGACCCTGGGCTCTGACCCTAATTATTAAATCTGGGTTATGCAAAGAAACAATTTTCACTGTGCTGTAAAGTATAAGTGACAAAGACATTTACATTTATTTACCAGTACCGGCATTCTACCCTAAAGCAAAGCCATTAAATTCCAACTGCTCAGTTGTATAAATGAGAAAAATGTCAGTCACTCTGGATAAAGGCATCTGCCGAAAGTCATAAAGAAATGAGTTAAATAAAAGGAGAAAAAGAAGAAAGGACACCCGTTCAATATGGAATTCCTACTCGGAAACTCTGGGCTGGTCTTCCAGAAGCATCTCAGCAGGTGGATCGTATAAATATATTTAAGATTCATCAACATTCGAATGCTATAAATAACTATAAAGGTTAACAGTTCGTAATGAAGTAGGAAGTGGAAGCTTAGTGGTTAATGGACTGCTGATCAAAAGATCATGTGTTTAATTCCCAGCTCCATCATGCTGCCACAGCTGGGGCCCCTAAGCAAGACCTTTAAACCTTCAACTGCCTAGATAAACAATGGGATAAATGTAAGTTGCAAATGCTTATTATAACCAATTAATTTTTCACAGCACTTTAATACAAGTTTGCACAGGACAAATGGAAAATAGCTAAATTAGCAAGTGGCAAAAAAACACTTTCCCTTATTAGCGGTATCTATTTAACCTACGCACACCATGCAGCTTGTAGACTTTCTGCCTCCAAGGTAAGTTAAGAACAGCACACGTTTTGCAGAAAATTAATACAAAACCATGAAACAACTAAATAAAAGAGATGATAGGAATCAAAAGAAGATCAATAGAAAAAAGAGATCAAGAGCATGAACCAACCTTCCACTGAGAGAGGAGCAGTAGGGCACCACGTGGATCCCAAGGGGCCCATGTTCTCCTGAAATCTCCACAGTCTTTGTTAGGCTGCAAACACACACACAATGCCACTACATTAAAAAAACACATCAAAACAGCACAGTTTTGTCCCTGTTCTCTCTCTTTCTCTCTCTCTATCTCTCATATGAATACTTGTGCTCCAACACTCTCTTTCCCATGTTTACCCTCTACTCTTATTCTCAGTCTCGTTCTGCGCTCGCTGCCTTTCCTCGTGTCGGTGGTTATAGTAGTTGGCTTGGGCCACGACTACCCCACAGGAGAGGAAAACTACGGCGCTTAACGCAGATAAACATACACAGAACAGCCTGCAGAACTAACAGTGGTGACCTTGAAACATCACAGTTAAACTGTGAGCACACCGCCAAACAGCAGATGCCATACTGATTGAGACAGACACTGTTAGTACATAAGCTCCACCGGTAATATGTACAGAAATGTTTAAAAATGTGCATTTTTTAAGGCTGTTTAAAGTCAGACAAACACTTTGTGACTTTTAATAGTCTTTTGCGATTGTTGCTTGTAAGACTTTACAGTACATGATCCACATGTCGCGCTGTAGGATCTTGCTTAGCATAATGTCGGACTGAACGCTGCTAAATCTCTAGCTAAAATACAAACACTGCTTTTCCTCTATAATTCGATACGTTTTATTTTTGGCTGTACTGCCCACCGGATTCATTTGGACATTTTTTCCAAAATTTGGATTGTAGTTGTCCTATTAAACGCGTCATCAGGCCGGCGCTCGTATTGGTTCTTGGTTTGGCAGCTGTTGTAGGAGAAGTCATACTGCAAAGTGAGTGTCTGAAATCTCGCTTACACTGTCACAATTAACTTTATTTATGGTACATCAACAGGAGGATAAGGCTTGGTGGAGGCAAATGATTTGCTGTGGTTTCCACAATGGGGGACCTTCGTGCCCATCATGCCACAGATTTACCCTGCATGAAATTTGGTCTAATTGCCTATCTATAAAATAATCACAAGAGGCAATCTAAGAGGTGTTTCTCCAAATCCTGTTGCTGATTTTTTTTGTCCAGGACACCTTTAAAGAGTGCATGGATCACCTCTTTTCCTGAGGCGGTTTCCTCCAAGACTGCGAAACGGACGTCCAGTGCAAGCAATCATTTGCCTGGCGTGTGTTGGTAATGAGTTTATCAGGCTGACCACACACACACCCTCTAAAGTCATTAATCGTGCCCTGACCTTCCTACTCCCTTCCCTCATCTTTTACCTTCTCCTTTCGGCAATCAGCACGGCCTCTCTAATTACGTCAATTTTATATTCCGAGTATGGGGAACATTCTGTGTGTGTGTGTGTGTGAGTGTGTATATGTGTGTGATAAATGGTGTTAGTGTATGGACTGGGACAAAGACAAATGAAAGAAATGTGGAAGTAAGCTTCATTTTCGTGCGATAATTTTCGTGTTTATTATAGTAACATTTGCTCTAATGCCAAAGTAAAATGTTTGTTTCTATGGTAACAACTAATAATCCAAGCAAACAGCAAGAATTAATCAAATACAACAGAAAAAATAACACTGCCGGCAAGATTAATTCCCAGACGTCTGATCAGACTGATGGCACGCACATCTCAGCTGTAATTCAGTTCCACATAGGAAATTGTTCAGTGAGAAAGATAACAAATGCAGTCAGTAAGTCTGTATGTCTGTAAGTCAACCAGTCACAGTCATACGGTCAACAAGTACTGAAGGAAATTCAGTCAGAAAATCTTCGATATTTTGGACGGTCTGTTAGTTAGGACGTCTGTAGTAAACTTAAACTGTACTGGAAATAAGTTAGAGTCAAAAAGCCGGATGTTATGACTGTAGGGAATGTCTGTGTACGGCGGGACCTTTGGATTTTTACCTTAGGAACAGCATACGAAGCATTTTAGCATACAAACTAACCAAACAAAACTGAACGCCAGCTACGTTGCATGGACGTCCAACAGACGTTTAAACATGTTTGCAATGGTGAAATGACATCACAATCAAAATAATTTTGCTTTAAATAAAGCTGCTTTAAACGAGTCAACCCATTTTACCAACATTGCCTTCGGCAAGCATTAAAAAGATGAGAGATTTGTCGCACATTGTGCTGTAGGTGTATTTATTTTATGTTTTACTTCATTTAATTGACTTTCCGATGTTTTATTACGCAAAAATATAAATTTGGGTGGATGATGACTTTATTTCTTATAGGACAAAATTGGTATCGATAGAAATATTTTACTTAAGAACTCGCCCATTAAACTCAAAGTTTAACTCAGTAAATCAGTAAACTAGTCAGCAAGTTCAGCTGGTCAACCAATCAGAACGTAGCAACCAGTTCAGTAGTTGTGCAAGTCAGTATGCAGTAGGTTAGATTGTCAGTAAGACCTTAAATACTTATGAAAGTCTGTAAATAGGTCAGTAGTGGGTGGAGTCGAATCAGGCAGTAAAAACAAACCCAGACTAACAACAAACAGGTCTTGCCATTTTCAGGCAGTGTGTTTGAACACTACTATAAAACTAAAAACGTCAATTAAAAGTGATTTACTTATGCAGCACCGAAGTTTCATCAACTCACCGAAACATCGCATTAATCAAAGCCAAATATACGCACCGCAAACAGAAGCTGTTTCAGGAGGAGCAAAATTAATTACAGAGGCTTAATGAAAATCACATGCAATAAATAAGGATAAAAATTGGCACACACACACACACACACACACACAAATACGCTCACGCTTTTACCCTCCTTTCACCTTCTCTATCTCCATCTCTCATCCATCCTACATATCCTAATTGTCCCGCCTTCATTCTCTCCTCCTGACAGTCTCTCTCCACTTAGACCGGTGATGTTAATGGACAAACAAATGAGCTACGGGGCAAAGCTGCCACAATGATTTAGGAAAGGGGCACAGCGAATAAAAGGCTGACAGTGAGGGCATAGAGCATGACAGAGGGACGGGAGGAGGGCTGGCACAGGTGTCCTCTTTATTTACCTTTCACTTTTCTTTACAAAATGTAAAATTATAGAAAAAAAAAAAAGCAGGAATAAAAGACAGACTGAAATGAAAGCGAGCTGAATTACACATGCTCTTATCGTCGCCTTCATAGTGACAGGACCTCTCCCATTTGTTTGTGAGAGACAAATAAAAGCAACAAAGCCCGAAAGATGTGTTACTTAGTTAACAGGATGAATATGCCGGCTCTTCAGGAGAAATGGAGCAGAATTAGTTGCCACTTCTGCTCTGAATAGAAAGCTATTTGAATACAGCTGTTATGTCTGCTTTTATGTGCAAGGACTAAGAACCACAGCAGGAAATAAAGGACACGAGTAGAGAGGGATGATGCATATGCATGCGTGTAGAATGAAGCAAGACTGTACAGGGAACCTCTCGTTCACAAAGCCTAACCCTATTCTTTTATTAGGAGAAAACCTTTGGGTTACACACGGTGCATTCATTCACTTATTTACTCACACTCATACACACACACAGCAATATCTTGGGTTTAATCCCCAGCACCACCAAGCTGCTACAGCTGGGCCGCTCAGTTGGATAAAAAAATTAGAGATAAATGTAAGTCAGTCTGAATAAGGAAGTCTGTCAAATGCCAGAAAAAATACAGATTTATACATTTATTATTACTGAGTATAACCCACATCTGATCTTATGCAGATTTTCACGGCTGCATGGGCACAATAAGCGTTTGTTCTGGAAGTTTAGAGACGTCTCATTTAGACTCACATCGGAGATGTAAACATGCAGAAATAAAGAGAATACTTGGATTTTTGGTTTGCCAAAAATGTTTAGCAACAGTGACAACAGTTTTAAAAATAAAGAGAAATTGATGATTTCTGAACGATCAGTCTAGGGTTGGGGCGTGACGAGATCTCCGACTGGTCTCGTGAGAATGTACCGATAGAAGAAGCACCGCCACATTTAAATCCGTTTTTGTGTGGCAACATTTTGGGTTCCGGGTGGAAATAAGAAACGGTGAATAAATGATAGACGAGACAAAGACAAAATGCAAAACATTGTAAGAAATGAATACCTTAAACCTCTGCTAACACCACCTGCATCGCTATTATAGGATACCCAAATTTCTCCATTGTGTAAAACCATAGTAGAAGAGACAAACGATTTGATTTGATTTTCCTTTTGATTTGCTAGAAGACGACTTATATATATATATAACACACACACATATATATATATATATATCTTTAAGCTTGATTTGATTTGTTTCCAAGTGCAAATAGTACTATGAATTAAACAATTATGATTATAGACCAATTTACATAACTTTGTGTGTGATTATCACGCCAATATTAAGGGGCCGCATGCTTCTTTTTCCATTCAGATCCAATGGTGTGTGTGTGTGTGAAACTGTGGTCTAACCACAATATGATGGTATAAAGACAGCACAGACATAATAACATTAAAGAAAGAAGTTTGGAAAGGCCATCATGCCATTAGATTTTGGATTATTCACTTATTCAATGATCTTTATAATCCCACAAAACAGGAATAATTACTGAATCCAGTTGTTTGAAAAAAAGATCCTGGGCAGGAATATTGGGCTATTTTGAAAAAGACAAAGGATTTAAGGGAGAAAAATCTTTTTAGTACCATTAAAACCTTTCCTACCAAAGAAATAGGAAGAAATAGAAATTCAGATCTCCAAAACCGAACAATATTTAAATAATGACTGAAAATCTTTAGTTACTTCAGTTCTTAAGTATGTAAATTTATGATGTGCAATTTTAAAAGGGAAGTTCTGAATGACCGAGAAATCGTGGAGCTTTATAAGCATTAAATCACTTTAGGCCAGTTTATCCTGTACCCTGAGAATGTGCCAAAACTAGAGCTCATTTCTAGAATGCGTGGGATGGTAGACTGAGGTTTGGTTTTATATAACAGTATGTCATCTGCATATAATGAGATTTTACTGACAGTATTTTATTGTAGTATGTCCAAATATTTTGTAATCAGAATGGATAGTATGTGATAGAAGCTCGAGTGCCCAGAGCAAAAAAGTAAAGGAGAAAAAAAAAAACAAAAAAAAAAAACACAAAGGAACATGTGTTGTTAACAGTCGGGAAATACAGACTAGTTAGTATTTAAGTCGTATCTAATTAAATTTGTAAGAGAAAACCTTCTAAAAAGATATAAAGGAGAAACATTGAAAGAAAATTGAGATCACCATTGAGAAACATCAACATTTGAACTAAAACCTGAAAAATCGGGGTTTGATTTTCAGCACCACCAAGTTGCTAATACTGGATACCTGAGCAAAGCTCTTAACCACCATTTTCTCAGTTGTATAAAATGAAATAAATGTAAGTCGCTCTGGATGAGGACGTCTGCCAAATGCTGTAAATGTAAATATGGAGATCTTCATCCAGGTGACATTGAGTAACGTGAATATCCCCACCTCTACAACTGTACTATATAGTCAAAAAAAAAAAGTTATGTAACCTACTCATATTATATATATATATATATATTTTTTTTTTTTTTTTTTTGCAAGTGCAACACTAAGGGTTGCAGTCCAATGCTATATTCAAGTGTTTGAAGTGGTACTATAGTAAGCTGATCTCAACCATAAATGTAAATGCATGTGGGTCTTTTTTGGGAGACAGCCGCATTACCATATCAAGACAGACTGGGTCACATGGATGTATAGCAAATTTTCTGAATTAATCAAGGCCAAAAAAGTGCGTCAGCTTTGCAGGATTTACTGAGGCAAATCTTTCATTGGAAGGGAATTTTATTAAACACAATAATTTCAGAATGTTATTCTACTGACACGTCTAAACCCAGAACAGATAAATACAAATTTGTGGTGGTGTTCATGAGTGTTTACTGTGTTCAGATGAATTTTATACACAACCAAGTTAAAGTAAATACAATTGTTTGGACATGACTTGTAAGCACCATGTATTCTAATCTGCCCTGTATGGGGTAACAAAGGGCGCTCCAGACAAATATAAAATGACTATAAAAGGAAATGAATAGTAGATAATGTAGTGGATTATTGCTACTGTTAAAGTTATGCCAGTTAGAAGTGATTTTTAATCTGTAACATTGAAGGTTTACCAATTTTCCACTTGGATAAAAAGCTGCTGAAGCTACTCTCATGTAGCAGGTTTCTCCTTTAATAAGTAAGCTCCAAATTTTTACTTCTACTGACTGACAAATTTACACCGGGTTGCTGTTGCTGCTGTTTGTTCAGTTGGTGGCAGTGTATAATTAAGACATCTTTAATAATTAACAGCATTAGCATACTTAACCCTCTAATTAGGCAACGTTGAAAGTTTATTTTTAAAGAAGTAGGACAGCTGGAATGCGCGCACATACATCATGCATGCCACTAGCGTGCACTAGGGTCCCTGCAGCAATCCAACAACACTGTACATATTTAAAACTCAGGGAAAAACGGCAAAGCAACAAAGCTCAGTCTGCACAAAATATAGTCAAAAGAACTTGCAAGTTGGGTTTGTTGTGTGCGGCATTACCATGATGTTGGAACACTGACTGAGAAACACGATTCCAATGTAATAACCAGTGCCACATGTACACAGAGAGACTACAGCATTATTTCTCCAATTCGATTTGTCCAATGGCTTACAACACATCAGTGCACACACACACACAGCACTGAATCAGTGCGCCATTTTTTCGAGTCAAAAGTCTGCCATGCATGGAAAGACTGTATATTTTTAAAATAATAATAATAATAATAATAATAATACAAATATATATATTTGTGTGTTTCTCTTAACACACAAAAACACAAAGTAGATTGTTACCTTAGTAAAATTTCCCTTTAAACCAACCACATGTTGGATTGACAAAGTTGAACAGGTATTTGGAATTTACTGAAAACGCTAGCAAATTAACATCATAGTATTTTATTATTATACTAAAATTATGGCAATAATGTGTAGCTGTATATAAACGAGTGAACGCTCAGTTTTTTTTAATGGTTTTTTTATGTTTCGGGCTTTACTCCGGAAGTGTTTCCGGCTTCCCTCCGGAAGTGTTCAGACTTTATCCCGGAAGTGTTTGGAGCTTCACCCCGGAAGTGTTTAAACTTTATCCCTGAAGAGTTTCCGGCTTCACCCCGGAAGCGGTTCGGGCTCACCCCCGGAAGCGTTCCGGGCTTCACCCCGGAAGCGTTCCGGGCTTCACCCCGGAAGCGTTCCGGACTTCACCCCGGAAGCGTTCCAAATTACTTAGGATTCTTCCTGTTTCCAAATAATAACTTAAAACATTTAAGTCACTTATATGTTTTAAGATATTATTTGGAAACAGGAAGAATCCTAAGAAAATTCGCTCAGTGTTCCAGATTAAAATTAAACTCCAGGAACTCTGATTAAGAGTAAGTAAGGCACAGATCCCCGATGGACTCGACTGATCCTGTAACAGGCAGTGATGGGGTTCCTGCTGTCACTCACAGTGCCTGAAACACACAGTAAATCTGGCTGTCCATCACCGCACTGATCGATTTTTCTGGACAAAAACACTGACACAATACCACATTAATCCACTGTAATGTGGAGCCCAGATTAGGAGGCAACCTTTTCACAGTTGCTATTCCTTTCACTCTATAACAGCTTGGGATTAATTGATTTCCAAAGAGCTTTCCTAGCTCTGTTACAAAGTCTTGCGTATCTGAAGAAAAGGCAAATCTTCCGTATCACTGGTAATCTAAAACAAAATGGATGTGGCGCAGACGCCACGTCTGAAACGTATCCCTCGGATTGGATCAAACCTCGACAGACAAGCGATCTTTCAGAGCCGGCGGCAGGAAGAGCTCGAAGAGGTTAGGGCTTAACTCTCTGATAAAGAGGATCCTTATCTCGATGCGTGTGTGTGTGTGTGTGTGTGTGTGTGTGTGTGTGTGTGCAAGAAGGGGTGTTAAAAGGGGATAAAAAACAAGTGGCAATGTGAAAGAGGCTTCAGGGATTTGACAGCAGTCTGTCAGTGGCACAATAGAACAGTAGATAAGAGAGAGCAGAGTCCATGCCCAAGAGAGGGAGAACAAAAAAAAGGTTAGAGAAGAGAAGAGAAGAGAAGAGAAGAGAAGAGAAGAGAAGAGGAGTAAAAGGAATTAAACCAAACTGTGCATGGACGTTACTCTCCCTCTGGTTCAACACTTGAGTATAAACCAGCCTACAGGAAGAGGAGCAGAGACACAGACAGATACACTGATGGAGGTGAGGAGAACTGGGTAGATGATGGAGTGGAAAAATTTAACCATAAAAGAAAGGAAGACACAGAAAGGAAACCAGATAAAGAGAACTGACAGGGAAGATCATACAGGCCAGGACTACTAATAAAATAGGATGTTTCTCTCTTACACACACACACACACACACACACACACACACATACATTTGCACATACACATATATATATATGTTCAACAGTGGTGGTTATACCAGTTCTCCTCACATCCATCAGTGTATCTCCTATTTTTTGTCTGTGTCTCTGCTCCTCTTCCTATATATATAATATATATCTATATATATATATATATATATATATATATATATATATATATATATATATATATATATATATATATATAGATATATATATATATAGTAGACGGTATAGTTTACTGGCAGAGCTGCAGTAAAAATCCACATCCCTCTGATTTAATGCTTCCCTAATTTTATTTTTTTCAATGAAAGAAGAATGAAAAAGAATTTAACTGCATATTTTGTATGTAGTTTTGTTAAACTTGCCCACGTTTTTACTGGATGGCTTCGTTTACACTTTAAAGTATTTTCATGATCATTGTATTGTAGACTTGTGCTACAGCGCCACACTGATTAAACCGCGCTACTGCAGGCCCTTGCATTGCGTTAGAAGCTCAAGCAACATTTTAAAGAACAATAATATTCGGGCTATTTTGTTTTTAATGTTATTGATAATGTCAATTCATCTTTGCAGTCTTTGTCTTTGCACACAGAGTCTAAAATTTTCATCTGAAACCTTCGCCACTTATAAATAAATACGACCTCATGTTGTGCCAATCACATTTACACATCGCCTCAAAAACTTCTGACCCTCATAAAATAATAAATAAATAAATACAAATTCAGACAGGGGTTTGTTTTTTTTTTGTGTGTATTGAGAGGTGACAATTCAGAGCAACCGTACAAGCGAAAGCCAAAATACAGAATGGCATACCATCGCTGTAGCTTATTGTGGTCTTCAGTTTTAATATGTGGCTCCAGTATTGATTTGTAGGATAACACATATAAAAAAAAACATGACTTTACTGACTAGCTTTGTTAGAATCTTAAACCAACAATTATTATTGGAGCCATAACATCACCTCAGCATCTCAATTACCTTTTTTTTTGGTTGGGGAGCAATAAAATGTCCCTAAACTCTTATACACTGAGTTGTGTATGTCCCAGTACATTAAAACCCAGGCTATTCTATAGCCTTCATGCTAATCTCTTTATTAGTGGGTGTCAGTTTTCCGCCGTCTTACCCCTCAACCCTCTTTCACCGGTCAGGCCTCTTTAAACAGGGCTTTATTCCTTCATGTAGTTATAATCACCTGCCTGTCACTACTACATAATGAACAATACAGCTAATCACTCCAAATGACCGCTAATCACTGTACACACAAATGACATCAATGCTTAATTGAGGACTTGAACATGTACACATGAAGGGAAAATTATGCTGAAAAAAACCCCCAATGTATTCCAGATTTCTGCGGTTTGCTAGGCAGGGAAAAACGTGCAGTTTATAAGAAAAAAACATTCACATTTCTATCATTTGGCAGACGCTTTTATCGGAACAAACTTACATTTATTTTATTTTTATCCAACTGAGCAGCTATGGGTTAAGGGCCTTTCTGCGGGGCCCAAGAGTGAAATTGAGCTGAAAATTGAACCTACAATCTTCCGATCAGATGCCATGCATAGCGTTAAAAATAAAGAAAATACAGAACAGAGAAAGTAAATAAATAAATCCCTGGACTTATTACAGCTGTGTATGTGCTTGCGAACACACTGCAGTGTGATATAATGTACATCTGATAACGTACACTCTCTCAGCACTTTATAGCATACTTCCTCCAGCTGATGTTTTTTTTAACGAGCGAAGAGCAGTGAAGCGTTTTTACTTTACACGTTCCTATAGGCTCGCTATTAGCGATCCGGGGTCACACTTCTGCCTTTCAATTTCTATATTTCCTCATAATTCATTTTTCTGCATCTCAATTTCAAGGGTCGTTTGTTGGCAGTGGGGAATGGAAAGTATTCCCAAGACTGGTGTGGGTTAGAACTATAGCATGCTGAGAGATGCTGTAGGTGCTACAGGGACAGGGTCAGGAGCAAGGTACGTGACCCCCCCCACCATCAGCTCTCTGAAGTGGCCCGTCGAGCTACGCACACACATGCACACACAAATAAAATCCAATTTGCTTTTTATTGTCTGAGGTGTTTTTCTAAAAGACCTCACAGGGGGCTACATGCCGAGACACAAGAAAATCATTCTTCATTAATGACACAGCAGGTACTCAAAAAGTCTTTTTTAAAATAATACTTTAAGTTTTTAGTGAGTACTTAAAAATAACTATTTTAACCCCTTACGTTATTGGATAAGATTACACCAGACGATTGCAGAATAGGAGAATACAAAACACGTTTAATTAACTGTAATAATAACGGTCTGGTGACATCTTGGCCAATAATGTAAGGGGTTAAGAAACCGTTTCCCAAATTATTACTACATTTACAGCATTTGGCAGACGTCCTTATCCAAAGTTTTACATTTATCTCTCTTATACAACTGAGCAGTTGAGCCTTGGTCCCAACAGTGGGGGCTTAGTGGAGCTGGGAATTGAACCCACAAACTTCGGGTTGGTAGTCCAACACTTTGACCATGAGCCACCGCTTCCCTGGCATATTATTACTTTTAAGAGATCTGGGAAATGGGTCCTATCAGTAGTGGTATCTTGCTGCCTTCCTTGATGAAAAAGGGTTAGTGAAGCACTTTAGCTACATGGTGTTTCCAAAACCTACTGAAATGTCAATAATCAAATCAAAATCAATAAACCCCTTATTAATGATTTAACTAATATATTTTTGGGTTTAGGTGTTTTATTCACTAATACTGTTTAAGTGGTGATCTTTCCCAGCACCACCAAGCTCCCAATCCTGGGCCTCTGAGCAAGGCCCTTACTAGTCTCAGCCTCAGACGTCACACCCACTGACTGCTGACTGAATGTTAGATGCATACGGCCTACTTCGCTGTAAGTCTTAAGGTCATCCCCTGATTGGTTGAAGTGTACATGATCTCACAGGAGCCGTGTGTGTCGCTTTGTTTAAAGGTCCGTCTGGAAACAACCTGTCTGATCGAGAAAGTAAGCTGTTGTGTTTACATCGGTCGCATTAAACATTAATAAAGGTCAATTAAATGCTTAAAGTATGTGAGATTCACAGGATACTGTTAAAATATGTTTTGCCTGAGGCACTCACTGTAAAAAAATTATTGGTTGCTTTACCTGTCCATCATCCATTCCCTTGGGCGGGTCTTAGCTATTCAAAACGGCTAAAATTCCCAGACCTTCTGCAGTCAGTCTAAAGGTCTGGCTACGCGAGACTAGGCACCTACTCAAGGTGTAAGAATGGTATCTGGAAAATCATGGTTCGATTCCCAGCACCACCAAGGTGCCACCTATGGGCCCCCTGAGCAAGGCCCTTAACCCCCAATTACTCAGTTGTATAAAAAGAGATGAATGCAAGTTTCTCAGGATGAGGAAGTCTGCCAAAATGCAGCAGATGTAAAATTTACTTCCCTCTCAACTTCTCAGTTGGATTTAAAAAAATTGAGAAATATATTTCACTCTGCCAAATGCCAGAAATGTAAATGCAATACATAACTGTAACTGAGATCTTTTACCAGCCCCTCCAGGATTTCAGAGTTCTCTAGAAATGCAAGTAACATTTGTGCAGTGGGGAAAAAAAAAAAATCCGACTTGAATTGGTAAAATTGCAAGCAGATGATTATTCTTTTAAACTGCTGGCAGTAAAGACAAGTGTAATTAATTTCCATTTCCATTGCGAGGTGAAGAGAGTTTCGGCTGAATGCTTGTCATGATGATGCCTCATTTTGATAAAATGCAGCTTCTCTGGAATATCACGTCGCTTGATTTTTGCATTAATTTTGCATCACACGTGCACAGACTAGTTTCTGTAACCGTTGATTTACGATGCATCATAATCTGGTCATAAGACAAAATATCGTAAGTTGATATAGGTATACCCCTGCACTGTGTTCTGGAGTTGCTCTGGGTAGATTATAAGTGTCCGAGTGGCTGTAGATGCATGTTCCAATAACATTGCGCTGTTTTTTTTTGTTTTTTTAACTGCATACTTTTTGGGTAAGGAAGTCATATTAAAGGTTGTCTGTATATGGCATAACATCTTATTTGCTCATTTAAAAAAAAAAAAAAATTATATTAACATATCTGACCAGAATTAAATAAGAGTTGAAATAAACACCTAACACAAACACTGTAGAGGTGTGTGAGCTTATTGACAAGCAGACATCCTGTTTACCGAGACGGCAATGTAGGTCATGGCTGTATGTGTGCTGTGTGTTTGACTGTCAGATCTTCGTGTCCCAGAGGACTGAAGCGAGAGGCCATCGCTAATCCCACACCATCTCATTAACCATCAACACTCCAATTTATGCACATGTTTGTGTTGTTAACCCTCTCTTCCTCTTCTTTTGTAGTCACTTAATGATTCATCATTACATATGCAGGCTCAACACTTGCCTTGATCTTTTTAGCAAAAAGCCGAGAAATCAGACTGTCGGCTAATTATACAAAGAGTCTGAGCAAAAAGTAACCGGACCAAGTGCAAGAGCAGGAACAAAACATGCAGTAAAACACACACCACCATACAAACCTTACCGATACAGGTAAACATCACACACACATACACACACCACAGCTGTCGAATTTCAATTAACATTATCAGCAAACATTAGTTGATGAATTTGATTATTAATGTGCCTTTAATTACATTGCCAGAGACAGATCATTAGCATTACTAACATTAGTAGCACACAAACAACTTGAGTAGAAAATTGTTCTGTAATTGGTCTGTAAATTCACAAAAAAACACAGCAGAACTGATCAATACTGTTAATCAAATTTCCGCTCGTACCAACATTCCGATTTGCATCTACCAACAGTTCCGGCTACCACGTTCCGTTACTCTACCAACAGTTCGGCTGCCGTTACTACACCAACAGCTCCGGCTGCCGTCTACCAACAGCTCCGGCTGCCGTCTACCAACAGCTCCGGCTGCCGTCTACCACAGTACCAACAGTTCCGCGGCACACAGTTCCGTTTCCGCTGCCGTTCTACCAACATTCACCAACAGTTCCGGCTGCCGTCTACCAACAACAGTTCCGGCTGCCGTCTAGCCAACAGTTCCGGCTACCAACAACAGTTCGTGCTACCAAAAGTTCCGTTGCCGTTACCAACAGTTCCGGCTGCCGACCAACAGTTCCCCGTAACGATTCCGGCTGCGTCTACCGGCAGTTCCGGCTGCCGTCTCGCCGGCTGTCTCTACCACAGTTCAGGCTGCCGTCTACAACATTCCGGCTTGCCGTCTACCAACAGTTCCGAAAGTCTGCGTCTCTACCAACCGTTCCGGCTGCCGTCTACCAACAGTTCCGGCTGCTCTACCAACAGTTCCGGCTGCCGTCTTACCAACAACCAGTTTCCAACAGGTCTGCAGTCTACCAACATTGTTCGGCTGCCGTCTACCAACAGTTCGGCTGCGTCTACAACAGTTCCGGCTGCCCGGATCTACCAACAGTTCGGCTTGCAGTCTACCAACAGTGTCCGGCTGCTCTACCCGGCTATAGAACAGTTCCGGCTGCTCTGAACCACGTTCCGGGCATCTACAACAGTGTACGGAATGTCTAGCAACAGTTCCGGCTGCCGTCTACCAACAGTTCCGGCTGCTTACAGTTCCGGTGCTCTACTATACAGTTCAGCAGTTCATAAAAGATCATTACATACCAGTAGAACATAAATCTTAAACTATTAATCATGTCTTTGCCATATTAGTTGCAAAAGGTCAGAAACGGTCCGCTCCCTAACAGGCATAAATACACACAGTATGGCGGACAATTACACATTCAAACACTAATACACGCATGCATCCACACACACACACACACAACACACACACACACACACACACACACACACACCACACACACACACACACACACACACACCCTACCTGAGCTGGAAGGGAGAGGCTTTGCTGTTGAACACGTCTGTTGAGTGTTGGTCCGTGTCAGTCTGTCAGAGAGAGAAATATTTCTGGATAAAGTAAAACCTATTAATATTGATCTGCTCTATAATTCATGCTTATTAATGATTATATGAAAGACATTACAGGAGTGTGTATCTCTCTATCTATCTATCCCTGTTCTCCTATATGTCATCCAAAATCCTACATCTACTATATAACCCCATACATCCATCCAATACAACTATATACTCCCTATATATCCATCCATCCATCCATCTATACATATACATTTATCCATCTATCCATCCCTCCATCCAAATACATCTATATATCTATCTACACGTACATCTATATATCCATCTATCATCTACATATATCTATCACATCTATCTATCTATCTATATACACATTATCTATCTATAAATCTATCTATCTATCTATCTATCTATATTAAAAGTTAAAGTAATTCCATTGTTAATTAATATTCATTTGTATAAACAAATACTTAAACTAAATGCAAATGCTGAATGATTGATTAAAGCGAATCAGTAAAATAACTGCAGCCCATTTTTATTTTAAATGCTGAGGCGATTTTTCTCATTTCATGCATAATCGATTACCTGCTTTAATAATAGTTAATTATTTAACTATTACAATAACCGTTTGTTGCGGGCCGCAACACAGACCAATAAGAGTTACCAGGCCATACAGAATTGATTAGAAGGTCATAGGTTCAAATTAGAGATCCCCTCAGTCCAGAGGCTAAAATTCAGTCATTTTGTTCAGTCATGAGATAAATCCGAGATAAATCCAGGTCTGTGTGAAAAATGCCACAGCCACCACCCATACAAAGCCACCAGGATTTCGGATTACCATATTTCCCTTAGCTTTACAAATTTACAACCACAAGTGCAGTCAGTAATGATTATGCCAATGGAATGTGTATTACCGACACCGAATACTACTGACAATTTTTTTTTCAAAACATTGATTGTAGTTGTAACCCCTGCTGCTGAATTATTATTTACCTTAATCGAAAAGTCCAGTTTGAAGAAAGGAAAAAATCCGACTGAACTGAAAAAAAACAATTCAGGCAGCAGAAAGAATAAAAAAATACAAAAAAAAATCAATTTCAGGCAGCAGAAACGCAGAAAAACAAACATTTTAACCCACACTGACTTTACTGAAACCTACTCAAATCCTCCTCCCACAACGATGTGAACAAAAGTGCATTAGTAGTGAACTACAATCTCTATTCTAGATTCATTCAGATCCCACACATCGACTTACTGTACGCGGAGAAATCATTATCTACAACAATGTTTGTAGCTGTGAAGTCGAGCATTTATATAATAATGACACTCAGAAATTACAATAGGAAAAAAAGCATAAATGCTGTTTGTCTCATGGTCTAATGTCACGTTTTAATGAGCTGCGTTGTAATTACAAATGGCCCGAGTTCAGCTACCCACGTCTCTCATTCTCACGGACACCATTTTACACATCAGTGATAGTCCTCTTGATCAAATAACCAAGTGTGTTTTCGGCTCGGTGGCCGTCTACACGGTATGTGTAGTGTGAATTTAGGGCAAAGAGTTCAGATATCAAGTCATGTACCATGAGGAACGATGCTAATTGGCATGTCTCAGTAATTGCTTTATGCAGCGATATGAATGCGAGGTGCACGCAAGGGTCACTATACTTAAGCAGCAGCCATGAATCATGGCACTTTCATGTTGGACAGGAAGTGCACTAGGGGTCAATGCAAGCACAAAGCCCTGATGTACTTTCTTCTAACCTTTAACCCCATCAACATAGATCAAGACAAAGACATGTCCGTGTAGCATTTCCTGGAAAAAAAAGGTGGTGACGCTTTCTGGTTTCCACTGCATTTCTTTACCATCCACTTGAAATTTTGGTCTACTTTTTCGAGAGTCATTTCTGTAAATCAGTCATGTCAGGAAGCAAGTAATGTTTAAATCCCAGCAGGTCGCAATATATGCTTTCATATTTAACTACCACCATCGAGCACAAAAGTTTGGGTACAGAAAAAGAATGTGGCGTGTGAGATCAGAGACGAAGGGTGTGCAGGCGATTGGTCTCGGTTCGTTCTCCCTGCTGTCGAGTCGACCGGAACCCGGGATTTTCATGCACTACAGGCTCTCAATACAGCATGCAAATCAATTGCTTTCTTCTGAACGATGCCTGCACCTCCGGGCTCCAGCCATAAGGACTCCGCTTTTCCCCTGGGCTCCTGCCAATCAGTCACGGGTACTAAATATATTGTTGCAAGGTCTATTTCCGTTTAAAGCGAGGCACAGATAGGCTTGAAATTATTGTTTGGTAAGTAACTCGTTTTGAAGCTGAAGTGTTGTCTCCCTAGAGGTTAATTTAATAATACACAAGCGTGACGCACACCTTCCTAAAGAGACGCCTGCATGAATTAACAATAACGTGACGTTCAATGGCGTAAATCCTAGGGATGAAGATAGTTTCTCGCTGACAGTCTAGTAAATGAGACAGCCTGGCAACTTTGGAAAAAAAAAAATTAAAAAACAAACGTTTGGAAGACCTTACGTGAGCACTACCCTAACAATTTATTTTAATTAGTATCTCCAGCCTGCAATTGATCATTCTCTCACGTTTACTAATTAGCTTCGGCTGTTTTAACCACGCTTTAGTGATATTTCTCATTAGGGTAAAGAATGGATTAATCTAGCCGGTGGCAGATGAGCTGACGGAACATATGTCTTCGGGTTTATTTGCTCTTGCAGAATGATCTACCTGTGCTGAACCCCTTTCTAATGAATGATGTGTCAAGAGTGAAGGAGGGACCAACACCCGCCGAGACGCCAATAACGGAAGTCAAAGCCAAAAATAAAGCTTAACAAAGACTGTGTGTGTATGTGTGTGTATCCAACACAGCTTGAAAGGGGGGGGAATGATAAGCACACATGCTGCACAGAACTTTGCTCTTAGCTTCATGCGAACAATAACACAAATAGGGTCCATGCACTCTTATTTCTATGACTCTTTGATGATTATAGGAGCGGGTGTAGATGATAGACCTGGAAATATGTTCTAAAGGGACAAAAGCTCCACCATTTGCATAAAATCCCGTTCATGGTACAGCAAAGCAAAGAGCTGTGCGGACTAATAAAGGATGCGCCTGAGAATTCTGGGTGAAATCATTAACAAATACATTAGCCACAGCATTTAGCAGATTGTACAAATTAAAATGCAATTACCTCAATGGACATCCAGTGCTTGAACACACTGTCTGTGGTCTGCGCTAATAGCTTTGCATCACTGCTGAATCCAGAATCCATGCCATCTTTTAAATACACAGTGGATTGGTGTCGATTTAAAACTATTTACCCGACTGGTTCCTTTATTACAGGATAAAAGTGAAGGTTAGACTCTTAATATATAAGTTATACAGTGTTAATTACTACTGCACTGCTACTTTATTATGCATCTTTGCACTACTTTATTATGCATCTTTGCACAATCCATAACTATCTAATGTATATATAACTATCTATATCTATATATCTATTCATATTTACTCTGTATTTACTGTAATATACATCTATAACTATCTATCCTTACACTTCCGTATATTCCATCCATCCATATTTACTGTATTATACATCTATAACTATCTATCCTTACACTTCCGTATATTCCATCCATATTTACTGTATCACACATCTATAACTATCTATCCTTACACTTTCCGTATATTCTATCCATATTTACTGTAACACACATCCATAACTATCTATCCTTACACTTCTCTCTATTCTATCCATATTTACTGTAATATACATCCATAACTATCTATCCTTACACTTCTCTCTATCTTCCATCCATATTTACTGTATCACACATCTATAACTATCTATCCTTACACTTCTCTCTATTCCATCCATATTTACTGTATCACACATCTATCTAACTATCCTATCTATCCTTACACTTCTCTCTCTCTATTCCATCCATATTTCTGTACTGTATCACACATCTATAACTATCTATCCTTACACTTCTCTCTATTCCATCCATATTTACTGTATTACACATCTATAAAACTATCTATCCTTTACACTTCTCTCTATTTACTGTATCCATCCATATTTACTGTATCACACATCTATAACTATCTATCCTTACACTTCTCTCTATTCCATCCATATTTACTGTATCACATCTATAACTACTATCCTTACACTTCCTCTATTCCATCCATCTTTCTGTACACACATCCATATTGTCCTATCTATCCTTATATTCTCTTACGTATACTTCTTCTATTCATCCATATTTACTGTATGTTACATCTATCATCTATCTATAACTATCTATCCTTACACTTCTCTCTATTCCATATTTCCATCCATATTTACTGTATCATCACATATCTATAATCTATCGTATCCTTACACTTCTCTCATATTCTATTCCATCCATATTTACTGTATCACACATCTATAACTATCTATCCTTACACTTCTCTCTATTCCATCCATATTTACTGTATCACACATCCATAACTATCTATCCTTACACTATCTCTCCATACTGATTCCATCCATATTTTACTGTATCACACATCTCATAAACTATCTATCCTTACACTTCTCTCTATTCCATCCATATTTACTGTATCACACATCCATATAACTATCTATCCTTACACTTCTCTCTATTCCATCCATATTTTTACTGTATCACACATCTATAACGATCTATCCTTACACTTCTCTCTATTTCCATCCCCGTATTCCATCCATATTTACTGGTATCACACATCTATAACATCTATCTATCCTTACACTTCTCTCTATTCCATCCATATTTACTGTATCACACATCTATAACTATCTATCCTTACACTTCTCTCTATTCCATCCATATTTACTGTATCACACATCCATAACTATCTATCCTTACACTTCTCTCTATTCCATCCATACATTTACTGTATCCACATCTATTAACTCTAACTATCTATCCTTACACACTTCTCTCTATTCCATCCATATTTACTGTATTACACACTATCTATAACTATCTATCCTTACACTTCTATTCTCTATTCCATCATCCATATTTACTGTATTACACATCTATAACTATCTATCCTTACACTTCTCTCTATTCCATCCATATTTACTGTATCACACATCCATAACTATCTATCCTTACACTTCTCTCTATTCCATCCATATTTACTGTATCACACATCCATAACTACTATCTATCCTTACACTTCTCCGTATATTCCATCCATATTTACTGTATCACACATCTATAACTATCTATCCTTACACTTCTCTCTATTCCATCCATATTTACTGTATCAACACATCCATAACTATCTATCCTTACACTTCTCTCTATTCCATCCATATTTACTGTATCACACATCCATAACTATCTATCCTTACACTTACTTATCCGCTCTATCTATTCCATCCATTATTTACTGTATCACACATATCTATCCATATAACTATCTATCCTTACACTTCTCTATCTATTCCATCCATATTTACTGTATTACACATCTATAACTATCTATCCTTACACTTCTCTCTATTCCATCCATATTTACTGTATTACACATCTATAACTATCTATCCTTACACTTCTTCTCTATTCCATCCATATTTACTGTATTACACATCTAAATATATATCATAACTATCTATATCCTTTACACTTCTCTCTATTTCCATCCATATTTACTGTATTACACATCTATAACTATCTATCCTTACACTTCTCGTAGTATTCCATTCCATCCATATTTACTGTATTACACATCCTTATAACTATCTATCCTTACACTTCTCACTCTATTCTATCCATCCATATTTACTGTATACACCAATTCCATCTCTATTACTGTATCCACATCTATACACATCTATAACTATCTATCCTTACACTTCTCTCTATTCCACAGCTATATCCATCCATATTTACTGTACTCTGTATTTACTGTATCTTCATTATACGTATACATCCATAACTATCTATCCTTACACTTCTCTCTATTCCATTCCATCCATATTTACTCTGTACATCTATACTGTATTATACATCCATAATTCCATCTATCTTACCACTCTTCTCTATTACAATCCATAATTTACTCTGTATTTACTGTATATTATACATCTATAACTATTATCTTACACTTCCGTATATTCCATCCATATTTACTCTGTATTCTACACATCTATAACTATCTATCCTTACACTTCTCTCTATTCCATCCATATTTATTTATCTATCTATCGTACTCTAATTCCATCCATATTACTGTATTTACACTGTATTATACATCTATAAACTATCTATCCTTACACTTCCGTATTATTCCATCCATATTTACTGTATTACACATCACATCTATAACTATCTATCCTTACACTATCCGTCTATCCATATATCCATCCATATTTTACTGTATTACATATTTACATCTATAACTATCTATCCTTACACTTCTCTCTATTCTATCCTTCCATCATCTACATTATGTATATTACTCGTGTATTTACTGTATATTCATCTATAACTATCTATCCTTACACTTCCGTATATTCCATCCATATTTACTGTATCACATAACATCTATAACTATCTATCCTTACACTTCTCTCTATTCCATCCATATTTACTGTATCACACATCCATAACTATCTATCCTTACACTTCTCTCTTATTCCATCCATATTTACTGTATTACACATCTATAAAAACTATCTATCCTTACACTTCTCTCTATTCCATCCATATTTACTGTATCACACATCTATAACTATCTATCCTTACACTTCTCTATATTCCATCCATATTTACTGTATCACACATCCATAACTATCTATCCTTACACTTCTCTCTATTCCATCCATATTTACTGTATCACATATTTACATCTATAACTATCTATCCTTACACTTCTCTCTATTCCATCCATATTTACTCTGTATTTACTGTATCATCCAAACACAAAAACACTTGTATGTATTTATCCATTATGTCATACTTTGCCTGCTATAACCGTATTATACTATAGACACCCTTATAGATACTATATACACACTACTGCACCTTCTTTACATTATTTACCCACCTCTGTACATTATCAACCTCATACCCTTATTTATTACACTGCTATTTATTGTAAAGAAGCCATTTACGCACTTCTGGTTAGATGCTAACTGTGTTTCATTAGCTCTGTACATGGTACCTTGCACAATGACAATATAGTTGAATCTAATCTAATCTAATCTAATATAGAGACCAGCTATTAATTTGAATAAAAGCAGAACAAGGATTCTGTTGGTTGGTATAACATGAACAAGATTTAGTTAAAGCTGTGGTGTGTAAAATATTCTTCTGTTATAAGAAAGTAAAATCGATATTTAGTCAAAGGAACAACAGTTTTCTGAAACAGTGTGTCCCAGTGGAGTGTTCTGATTGGTTAGTGCTGAACTGGCCCGCCTGCAGTCCACGATTTTCTGCATTTAGAAATATTGCTTGTATCTTTAAACAAAAAACATGACCTAAAGAAAAAGGCCGAAGACTGTTGGGCAAGTACAATTCTATATCAGGTCGACACGGTTGTCTAGCAGTTGGTGGGTCGACATACATGGCACTATTGTGCTCCGGGCACCCCAAGTTTGATTCCTGACTCGTGGACCTTTCCTGATCCCATCCCTCTTCTGTCCCAGTTCATTTACAGACTGTTGTGAAAATAAGAGGAGATGCTACACTAGGGTAAACATTGCCATTAACACATTTTTATCGTAATTTATTTTTAATTTGCACATTTAATTTGTTTTATTTTTATTTTAACAATTTAAAAATCATTTAATTCAGTCATTCATGTTCTTTCTTTCTTTTTTTTTTTAACTGGGTTTCAGGGCTTGCAAAATTACTAGCACGACCTGCCGGGGCTATTGTGTCTTCCAGTCCAGCTACCAAAATGTGCCTAGAAATATCTCATAGGAAGTAGAATATATTTCATTGTGTAAATATTGTTGGGTAATTAATTGTCTGGAATATTCGGGTATCAATGAGCTACTCTCAGTATGTTGGGTATTAAAATCGTGTTTAGGAATTTTGGGCTCAATGAAAGGATGTTTAGTTGGAAGCAAATATTTACATTACTGAATGCAATTTGATTATTTAATAACCAAAGCTTGTTTGAGTTTTAAAAATGATTTTGAGTGGCGTTTTGTCTCCTTTTCGCATGAAAAATGCACTTTTTATTTGGTCTACTTAAATTAATTTCAGGACACCAAAAACTGAAAACTGAGTGACTGCCTAAGGTGCTGGCAGGAATTTGAGAATTTTTATAAAATCCTATACAAATTTGTAATGTAGCAAAGTTTTATATATAACAGATATGATTGAAGGCTGGTTATTTTCACTTTGTCTCCGTTTAAGGTTCTGGGATGTCTCAGAAGAATAGTAAAAAAACGTAGAAACTAGACTTGAGTTTGCTCAGTTTCATCAGTAATTCATGTGTGTGTACAATAGTGCAGCAGTGAGTAACTCCTGCGACACTTTCAGCCTAACTCACATATGCTATAAACATATAACCTCAGTGAACACTTGTTTCCCCTCAGGGTAATATAGTGCATTTTCTGCTCCAACAGGAACGAATAAGGGATTTAAAAAAAAAAAAGGGAAACCTGGATTTGAAATCTTTTCCCATATGACAGTGTAACTGATCTGTTCACCCCAATGGGGTTCCGAAATTGTTGTGACTCATGCAACCAGTCCTGTAACAGGAAATCACAGGAAAAGCTGTCAAGTCAGATTTGGTGAGAGTTATCACACACCTTCGTAATTGCCCAGCTGTGTCCTACTTTATCGTGCACTTGATAAAAAAAAAATAAAAAATTTGAGCTAACAGGATATCATTAGGTACTTAACCAAAGGGCAGATTTACAGCACACATGACATCAAATACACTAAAAGTTTGTGGACACCTGACTGTTATAACAGCTATTATTGCGGGTCATACAATCTTCCCCAAACCTTGTTTACTTTAAAGGAAATGTAAAGGTCCAAAATCATTTTCTACATGATGCCGTTTTCGTGTTCTGCTTGGTGCGGAAAAACCTTAAAGTCCTACACACAGCCCTGACCTCGAACCTACTGAACATCTTTGGAATGAACTGAAATGCTGACCATTTTCTGTAATGCTGCTTTAAGAGGATGTCTATTGTTAAAAGTGATATAAAAATAATTTGAACTGAATTAAATGTAAAACATAAAACAGAACATTTTCCATAACGCTTATATTTTTAAATATATATCTAACTGGGTAAATGGCAAAATATTAACTATACATGATCTACGTTGCTTGTAAGTAACTGGTTTCTATCATTTGTAATGGCTGTGTTGATTATAAATATGATTGTTCGGTGGGTCCACCAGACCTGTAAACCTTGGCTAAATAAAAACTCATATTATCCTTATATAATTCAAGTAAATCCTAGTGAAAGCATTACTGAAACAAAAAACTAAACCGTCTCTATAAGACATCGTATAAGCAACACTAGAAGAGTTTATATGTTTAAAAAGCCTCACTACTGAACACACCACCCAGGACATTAAACAACACCGATCTCTACTGCCTCTAAGTGTCAGACGGCTGCAGTAGAAGTGATACATTTAC